>WAAF01016179.1:0-189606 GCA_013400475.1 Tricholaema leucomelas | reverse complement strand
GTTTTGTTGCATGTTTCTTTGCCCCATGTGCCCGTTTTCTTCCAGAGAACTCTTGTCTAGAGGCCAGAGAAAGGAGAAGTGTGTGAAAGTACGGAGTAAAGGCAGAAATAGTTACCCTTTTTGGAGAGTGCTGCTAGAGACAGTTGTGTTGGGCTGTTTGCAGCCCTTCCTGCAGATCCACAGCTCTTAAGGAAATTAATCTGCAGTGAAATCACAGAAATCTGATTCTAATCATCCCCCCTGGACCGAGCCAGCGCTACAAGGAGACGAGCATGGTGTAAAAATACTTCCAGCACGCGGAGCCGTGTCACTACCATTAAAACCTGATGGTGTGAAAGCGGGGAACGGGGAGGAGATTTCTGTGCCTTTTTAGCAAGCTCCTTCCAACTCCCTGGACAACTTCTTAGGTGTCACTGGCAAGCAGTGATTTTTGCTGAGGGTGTTGGTGTTGCTGTGGAGGCTCTTGGACTAGCTGCAGTTTTCCCTTTCATAAGAGATGTTCTTAATTGTGGTTTGCTTTGTAAAGCTGAGTAAACTGCTGGGTTTAGCTTTTGTCAGGTTTACCATAATCTGGAATTTATTTTTTTTTTATCCAGCAGTAATTGGATTCTTCCTGCCTTTAAGTAACTGGCAAGTTTTGTGTGTGTGTCCCTGCCCCAAGACCTATTTGGGAGCACTGTAAAGCATAATTTGAGTTCCTATCTTTTGCTTGTGCATCATTCGGGATTCAGTCAAAGCCTGGCTTCTGTAGGGAGTGAGTGCTCAGCATTTTATGGTCACTGGGACTTGTTAAACGTGTTCATTTGAGCTTCCAGCTCCCTAGGCACTTCCAGAACTATTTTTTCCTTTCTTAATGGCACTTGCCAAGGTGAAAGGACACATTTTTTCGGCAACATTCATCTGTTTGAGCTAGCGTGGATGTAGTTTATAGCAGCTAGAGCTGTGTTGATAGATTTGCTGGTACCAGGAATGTATTTTTTCCTCCATTCATCTGGACCGGTAGTGATTATTTAGAGCGGAGCCGCACACACCGCCCTGACAGGCGCTTCCCAACGCCTGCCTGTGCCCCAGAGGACGCGCGGTGCCACGCAGCGATCCTCAGCATCTGTTTTACACTGCTGACTTGAAACATTCTCTCTGAATTAAACTTCAGGCTGGAAGGGAGCACCCCCCCCCCCCCCCACCTCGGTTAATAATGGGGCTTTGTTTTATTTTCACTTCTAAACTTTATGCTCCTCTTACTAATCTTTCTGTGTGTACAAATATGCTTTCTTCCTCAGTCAGACTTGGCAATACTCAGGCCACACTAAACTAGTTCTGGGCAGTACAGCAAGGCTTTCTATTTATCAGAGCCTTGCTGGGGAAGTTTATTACACTGTAGGAGTGACATTTGCAGCCTTCTGAAAGAGTTGGTAAATATTTGGCAGGTTCTGCTCCTTCAACAAAAAAAAAAAAAGGCCATATTTTATCTGTGATAAGGCCTGAAAGAAAACTATCTAGGCATTAAGGGCTCGAGTTGTTGGGCAGGAGGGTGGGGTTCGTGCAGGATATTCTTTGAATTGCACTGAGTGAAGTCAAATGTTTGCCTGCAGTTTAGGAACTGCTGCTCCTCTGTGTTTGCTAATAGAGTCCTTCCAGCCAGGCTTGTATTTTAGGTTGCAGGAGGGCACAGAGCGCAGCAAGTCTGCAGTGTCAGGGTTACAAACAGATGTAATCACGGGCAGGTTAGAGTTAAGACTGTGCTTGTTGTTCAGGGCACACCTTCCGCAGGAGCCTGGGCACACTTGTCTCAGAGCTTGCACCCTTAGTGAGGGCTAAGTTCTGTAAGAGTGAAGCAGCCAGCATGCACCCAGCTTGCAGACACTCTCCCCTCTGCTCTTGGCCCCATCTGCAGATGGCAAATCCCGAGCAGGGGTGTGCTCTGTGCCAGCTCCCATTGCAGCCAGCTCTTAAGCATGCAGAGGCAAACTAGACGTGGAAGAGAATGTGCTTTCCCCTTCCACGGCTGGTTTGCCTTAGAAAATCCTTCCAGCTCCTGTTTTCATCCCTTCCTCAGGACCCAGAGGCGAGACAGGAGGGCAGGAGAGCCTAGGAGGGGCTGCAGGGTGGCTTGTGCTGACCTGAACTGGGCACACCCCTCTGAGGCTTCAGTCCCTTTCTTGAAGTCCAGGTGACTTCCCTGTAACAGGAGAAAGACTGGTGGCACCTGGGAGGCTTTGCTAAGGCACGGTGCTGTCTCCCTTTGTCGGGTGTAGAGAGGTTTCTGCTTGGGTTCAGTTGCTTTGGGGGAGCAAGGGATCAGGGGTGCGGGGCTGTGGTGTTACTAACAGGAGGCTTACAACTGCTGGGATCCCAAAGAGGGGAGTGTCTGATACTGGGGTGGGGAAACTCATCCTTACTGAGGGCAGAGTGGGTCTGTCAGATCTCACCACCAGCGTTCACATCTGCCTTTAGTGTGAGTCAGCACAGTGTGGAAAAGAGATCATATGGCTGCAGACGGAAGGACATGAACCAGGAGTGATGCTTCCTCTTCCCCACCTAAATGATAGACCACAGATTCACGGCATACATCTCTGGCGCTGGATAGTCAAAAGACATCACTCACTAGATTGGGGTTTGTGTAGGCTTCTTGGATTTGATTTGGATCTCAGTGGCCTATCAGTTCAGGAGGGTTCAGCTGTTGTTTTTTTTTCCCTTCTGTGGCAGCAGGCAACAGGCCTTTGTTCTTCCTCTCCTTTGGCAGAAAGTCCTTCCTGGTGTCCTGAACGTCCATGTGGGCAGATGATGTGCCCACATTCCATGGCATCGTGCAGGATTTCAGCTTTTTCCCAGCAGAGATTTGTTAGTGACACCACTTACGGGTCCAGGACTGGAGCCCTGACTCCTAGATCATGCCTGCTCGTGTGGGCAGGCATTGATATTGTTTGAATGACAGTGTCCCATCCAACCAGCTCTGGAGCCTTGCTCAGACACTTCTAGTACAGTACCTGGGCACTTGCAGTGCAGATGACAGCGCAGGGAGGAACGTGAGAGGTGAGCTGCTTTGGGGGTTATTTTGAGGAGCAAATGTTGCCCTGAACAGTCCAGTCTGGTGAAGGGCTCAGTCCTGCGCAGCTGCAGGTAGGGCAGGGACTTGTCCTGTGCTTTTCCTGTTGAAATCTTGATGAAATGAAATAGTGACAGACCAGGCCTTGCAGCTGGTTTGAATCTATAAATGCACTTTACTTTTTTTTTTTTTTTTTTTTTTTGAGTTCTAAGTATGGAATTTCCTCAAACCATTAAATTCTGCAAGATCCTTTTGCCTGATAACTTTTAAAATATAGCGAGGAACACAATTTAAAACACTTCCACTTAATTCAATCAGCAGCCCGTAGGAACTAATCTACCAGAGGCCCAAAGGCCTGCTAAAATTAGTCATGGGTTTCTGGTTTTGCAGAAGGCCTCTTAAGGAGCAGCAGAGATGTTGTCAATAGGGTTAAGTTCAAATATGCAAGTGCAGGAGTTGCAGGAATAAATTCCAGGAGCTGTTTAGCTCCCAGCTTCGTTACGGAGCAGAGATCAGGTTGGGTTAGGCAGAAGTGCTGTGTGCTGGCACATCTGGAACAAGATCACATTTCCCCAACATGGAATTTTCTTTAGGAGCAGCAGCAGTCACTGATACTGGAGCGGGTGGAGCCAGCAGCCACCTACAAATGCTGGAAAACGAATTAAGGATTTATGGAGCGAAGTACTGAGACTTTCCCAGGAATTGGGAGTTTGATTATGGTCTCTCGTCTCAAACACCAGCTCCTTCTGACAGCTGGGGCTCTCCAGGCTGTGGTGCTTGGTAGGACACTTTATGCTGGGGCTCTCCAGGCTGTGGTGCTTGGTAGGACATTTTATGCTGGGGCTAGGAGCTCCACTCCTTGGCACTTGGCTTTTCTTTCAGTCCTTTGATTTAGTCCAGTGAAACAAGTTGTGGCAAACTGATTTTGAGCTTTGGAGCCAGAATATGCATGAAAAATCTTGTGTGGAAAGAGAGCTTGTTTCATAAAGGAGAATTTGAATGCAGCTCAGTTAAAATATGCCTGATTTCAAACTGTAAATGCCATTTGGATGGTTTATAAAAGGAGAAAGTTTCCTCAGTTCTGGCATTCTGGGTGTATTTTGCACCTGAAGGATACTACAAAGGTAGACTTGAAGTCTCAGTAGCATTTAAGAGGTTTGGTTTTTTTTTAATTACAAAATCTGCTTTGACTACAAAGAGATTTTGTATAATTGTGAGTTCATCTGTTGATTCTGAAGGAAAGCTTTTTGGAGGAGGAAAACACTCCCATGCAAATAGAACAGTGGTACAGAGCAAGAAATGAAAAGGCATTTAATCACAAACGAGCTGGTCCCTTTTAATTAACCTTGGCCCAGAATGCCAGACAGGGAATGTAATTTGGGAGGTAACTGAATCAGATACTCAGAGTGTTGTGCCTTAGCAGCACAGCTCATGGTGCCTGATGTAGCTTTCAGTGTACTGTCTGCTTCACACGAACTGCTGTATGCACCCAAACCCCAGCTTCGGTTTGGGTTTTAAAAAGTATTAATTCTTTTGGTTTTTTTTTAACACAATTGCACTGAACAATGAAATTCAACTGAGTAACTTCAGCTGAATCTCTTACATCTGAGTGAGTAAAGAACTTCCAGCACTCCCTGCAGAACGGATGGTAACAAGGAGCAGAGCTTCACGGAGTCCTCTCGCTGTGTTAGTCCAAGAGATCAGAGGTGCCTCATGCCAAACCCCAGCCTAAATTTAGCTCCAAGATTCACATACTGCACTCTCTTCATTGGGAGAGTCTGGGTTGCATGGAGCACATCTGAGCTAATTGTGCCTTTCCTTGGGGAATAAATCACAGCCTGAAGGAGCACAGTCACACACATGGGTGACACCACTGCTGTCTGTGCAGTTCTGCATGCTTTCAGCCTTCATCACTACCTCCAGCCTCCTTCTAGGACTGCAGTGAAGTGAAACACAATGAGATACTTTTCCTGCCTGTTTCTTTGCAGACATCTTTGCAAGGGCAGCAATAAGCTTCTCCCTTTGGAATTTCCATTGGGGTGAACTCTTTGCCCCGTCCTCCCCTGGCCAGCCCCATGTGAGTAACTGCACTTGTACAGCAAATTGTTTCACATGCCCCAAATGAAAATATGAGAAATGCAGAGTAAGGAGAAGGCTTAGGAGGCAGTGTAAGGTGTTATGTAATGCTGCTTACATAAAGTTTTGGATGTCTTTATACTTTTTTTGGAGATTATTGCCTTCAGAAAGAACACAAACTGCAGTTTAACTTCAAAACATCTGATAAGGATTTAAACTTAAAATACAAATTGAGTGTGTGGATTGTCTGCATCAGAGGCTGCATGTGCAGCACTCCAAAGGAAGAGCAGGTGTGCCCACTGCTAAATAAAACATCTCCTGTGGCCACTTGGGATCACCTGCTCCGCACCAACTTAGGATTTGGCCCCTACTCTAACTCTAGTGACTGGTAATGGTTTGGGATGAACAGCCACGAGCACTGCTGTCATTGTAGAGCAGTGTGTGGTTATAAATGGTTGGAAATTCCATCACTTTCAAACCTTTCCCAGCTTTGAAGTGCATTTTCCATCTGGAGCTACCTGATAACTGGCTCTTGGTGCTACATTAGTGCTGCATCATGGTCAGTTGCTTGCAGGGCGCAAGCACAGGCTTAAGTGCTTGAAAACACATCTAATGAGGCTGCTGTGAAGGGCAGCAGCTGTGCTGTAAGCTAAGTGGGCAGGAGTGCTGCCTGCAGTGGGTGGCACTGATTTGCCCCCCTGAAGCCCTGACCTGATGGGCTACAAAGACAAGTGGTGGTTCTTCAGAGATCCAACTTGTGCAGCCAGAATCTCACTCAGTAGAGAGGGTTTGTGTGAGGGCTGCCTGTGGCCTGTGCAGCATGCAGGAGATGAGTGGGATCGATATGGTGGCTGAGTTCTTCCCCTCTAGTCCCTTCTCCTTTGAGTAAATCCACACCTGTAAGGAAGCACTTCAGTGCTGGTGAAAGAAATGTCCTACATCCCAGTAAAGCTTCCAGAAGTAACCTCCCACCAGAGTGATTTCCACAGCAATTAAAGATGCGACCAAACACTTGTTTTTGCTACAACTTCACTATTCCAGGCATGGCTTTGAGTGTGAGGAGGACTGCTGAGCTATTACCTGACAGCCAGGAAGGAAGAGATGGAAATAAAAGCAAAACCAGAGCACATTGATTTTGGTGACTGACCTGAAATCAGATGAAGAAGAGCAGCAGGGAGTGGGTAGAAAAGGCACTGGTTGGCATAGAAGCACAGAATTGTCAGGGCTGGAAGGGACCTCCAGGATTATCTACTTCCAACCTCCCTGCCCTGGGCAGGGACATTTTCCACTAGATCAGGTTGTTCAGAACCCCATCCATCCTGGCCTTAAAAACTTCCAGGGATGAGGCTTTCACCACCTCTTTGGGCAGCCTGTTGCAGTGTCTCACCACCCTTATGGTGAAGAACTTGCTAACATCTAATCTAAAGCTGCTCCCCTCTAGCTTTGATCCACACTCAGCATCTTCTTGCCAACCAGTCCCGGTGCCTGCTGCTTGCAGCCTGTAAACTCCGTAGTCTGTTAGGGCCAAAGTTAAAATTGTTCTACAATAACAAAATACCTGCATAAGCCCACAGAAAGCAAAGACTGAGGGCATCCAGGCTCAGCCAGCTGTCGCTCTGGGGACTGTGGGTTTTTCTCTGCTCTGCCTCCATATCAATACCAGGCACTTTGGATGGCAGTGAGCAGCATGCGATGGGATTAGAGGAAGAGCAGAAATGTTTATCAGTTGTACCTCTTCTTCCCGAGGCTTCCTCAGACATGTGCCCCCTCTCGTGATGGAATCCTATGTGCTCTCTCAGTTGCTTGTGGAAAATTGATTTGCACAGGCTTTGCTCTAATTGAAGTCCCTTGGCTTGTCTGTGAAGAGATTTGACTGGGTGAGCTTGGGCAGGGTGTTCCCTGACTCTGCCATGCCCTGGCTGGCAGCGGGCACAGGCTGCGCTCCTGCTTCGAGAAGCAGCTCTTGTCCATCCTCTTGCCTGAGCAGGGATTTCCTTAGGCACTTGTGAAAAGGGAGGCACTTGTGTCTTTAAAAAAACAGACACGGAGCTTTCAGCTCCCAGTCTCCTCTGCTTGTTCCTCCCTGGGGAACGGACACCATTTGACCTTCCTGAAATTCTTACGAGCCGGGAGCTTTGGTGGAAAAGCGCAGAGCAAACTGCCCAGGATGGTGAGCGCCGTGGCTGATGCAGTGTGGATTTCCGTGAGCACCCATAGCTGAGGCACATTTTATGCTTGACTTCTTCCATCCCAGGAGTGCACTGCTAGCAGGGGCGGTCTCTTTAATGATATGCTTCCTAACTCATTTTGTTAGGGCTTTGTACACTGCTCAGGCAGAAGGGAACTAATCCCCAAAGCGTGCGAGGGAGCTGAATGTCAGCTCTTACCTGCAGTCTTATTCAGGCAAAGTAAAACCGAAGCCCAGAGCTTTTTAAAAGCCTGTGAATGATAATAATTAGCTCCTGGTTTAATGCTAATATATTCTGATAACATCCATGCTGTTGTAACAGCCCAGATCAGCACTGCTGTGGAGAAGTGCAGAAGTTGTAAGCTTCAAAAAAAAAAAGGCAGAAGCCAGACTTTGGGTGAATTCTTTGCAATATTCTTCTACCTTTTGACTTACTAAGCCTCAAAGAACTAGAAAACGGGGAGCATCAGAACCCCTGACAGATCCACTTAAGGCTTCAGGTCAGTGACATGCTTAAGCACATGCTTAACTTTCAGCATGTGATTAATCACATCCCTGGTTCATGGAGTCATTAAGCATGTTCCTGTCTAGTTGGAGCAGCACAGCACCAGCCTGCAGGTGTTCTCTAAATGCTGGTGTGCCTGAGAAAGTGGTGAATCAGAAAGTGATTTTTGGCTGGAGTTGGGAAATGAGCTTAAAAGAGTGAGTTAGGCACCCAGGACTGGTTGCATGTGACTAGCTGTGGAAAAGCAGGTCTGGTTGGCAGAGCCAGGCATGGAGCAAGGTGTGGCCATTTACCTTCATGGTGATGCTCTCTGGTTTTGTTTCAAGAGTCAGGATTTTTAATTCTCTTTTGCTTTGGCAATTTCCTCTTGCTCTCCTACAACTCTTCGTTTCCCTTGATGCCAGCCAGCCCAGATTCTGTTCCAGGAGAGCACAAGGTGGGCAGCCTCTGGCTGGCAGCTTCTCTCTTAACTCGCTGGTCAAAGTTTGGGTAGCTTCAGAACTGGAGGCAGGGCTGGCAGGCTGATGCCAGCAGCCCAGCTGCTTTTTCTGGTGGTGGTAAGTCCAGGCACAGCTCTGTGGTCTCATGCTTTGAGTCTCAGCAGACATCTCTCTGCTGCTGCTTGCTCTCCACATACCTACCAACCTGCTTGGTTTCCTCCAGTGCTGCTGGGCTTGTGCTGGGTGCCATACCCTTAGGTTACAGCTGTGCTACTGAACCCAGCAGCTGATGGCTGGGCAGAACTTTCGCCTGGGATTTGTCCAACCAGGCCTGGGTATTATCAGAAAGTCAGCACAGGCAAGGGACTGTTATCAGTAAGCTGTTTGGATATGACCCCCTTCTCCTGGTGGCTAAGATACTTTAAGAGGACAGCTGTGGCCACACTGGGCTGGGTGGCCATGCCCTGGTTCATTTACCAGCAGTTGTGTCACCTCTCCAGCTAGAGCTCTTCCCCCTTTCTGTCCCAGTTTAATGATGCCAACCAGTTTAATACATTAGTCACACCAGGCAGCGATGCCATCCTCTTCCTCACCAGTCTGAGGCAGGCAATATTCCCTTGCCATTCAGTGTGGGTGTAATGTGGCAGCTTCTGGAAGACATTTTGATGACTAATTGTTTTATTTTATATACTTAAAGGCAGTTAACTGCTTTAATCTCCCTGTGCTTCAAGGCTGCCACATATAAATGCCAGTGAGGTCACCACAATGAGGCAAGTCGGTGCAGCATCAGACGTTACCCTCCCAGTTGCTGGCTCCTACAGATGTGAGTGGTGGGAGGCTGCTCTGCAAAGGGGCCTCCGCGGAAACTCTGCGTAACGTGTTTGATTATCCCACCCTGCCATTTCCAGAAGACCCAGTCAAGATTAACAGGGCCTAAATGTACCAGCTCCTAAAAATAACTCTGGCTCCAGCTCCTCTGCTGATGTTGGGGGTGGCAGAGAAGTGATGCTCCCAGCTGAGAACTGCAAAGAAGTGGGAATGTAAAATCTCCATGGCCAAACCCACCCCTTGCCAGCCCAGGAGGGGTTCCACTGGAGCTGGTGTTCTGTCACCTTTTGGTCCCGGTGCAGGGTGCTCTCCTGTGCACTGGGTCTTGAGGACAAGAAGCTCAGAGTTCTGGAGATAGTGACAGTGTTGTAGAAACACAGATTGGGTTGGCTTGAAGGGAGCTTTAAAGCTTATCTAGTCCAACCCCTTGCAGTAAGCAGGGACATCTTCAGCTAAAGCAGGTTGCTCAGAACCCTTTCCAACCTGACCAGGAATGTCTCCAGGCATGGGACTTCTCCCACCATTTTGGGGAGCCTGTACCAGTGTCTCACCACACTCATTTCTTCCTTCTCTCTAATCTGAATCTCCCTCTTTTAGTTTAAACCCTTCACCCCTTGTCCTGTCATTAAAGGCCCTGCTAAAAGTTACTATGTCCCCAGCTTTCTGATCAGTCCCTGTAAGTGCTGAAAGGCCTCTCTTCTCCAGGATGAACAACCCCAGC
This sequence comes from Tricholaema leucomelas, assembly GCA_013400475.1. Classification (NCBI taxonomy): domain Eukaryota; kingdom Metazoa; phylum Chordata; class Aves; order Piciformes; family Lybiidae; genus Tricholaema lacrymosa; species Tricholaema leucomelas. Next base: position 179,802 of record WAAF01016179.1, on the reverse strand, counting down.
TCAGCCTGTCTTCACAACTGAGGGCTCCCAGCCCTTTGTTGTCAGCTCCTTGGTAAAGTGAAAGATTTCCTGAGTTTTCCTGATGTGTATTTTTATGTTCTTGTGGATGAGGGAGACTGATGAACCCAGCTGACATCAGCACTTCTTGGGCCTGCACAAAGGACACCACTGCTGAGAGGCAGGACCCACTCAGGGCATTTCCCTAGTGCTGGCTGCAGCTGGAGGCTCGACGGGGTGGATCAGTCATGCATTTGCTCCCATGTGCTGCACAGGGACTGTTTGCCTGGGGACCTTGGAGGTGATGATCAGCCTGATCTTGGTTCTGAGAGACAAACCTGAGACAAGCCAAGTTTCAGAAAGCAAACCCCACAAGTAAGTGGTTGCTGGAAGCCTGCTTTGCCAGCATGTCACTAAAGCAGCTCATTCATTTCAGGGCCTGGCTGGTATCAGTCATCTTGCTGCCGTGTCTCAGAGCAGGCTCAGGAGCTGTGTTGAGGCCAGAGCCTCTGCTGTGGTGGGTGTAACTGGTGGCAATAGTAGCCCCACGCAGCTGAGCCTTTGCCCCTTTGGTGTGGAGGACAGTTTGTGTTTAATTTTTGTTTCTGAGAGGAAACTGTCAAGACAAAATTCACACTTAAAAAATTGAGGGGAGCAGCTCTTTGTCCCTTCCTAACGACCCCCTGGATGACTGCAGCCAGAAGAATTCCAGCAATCGCAGTCGTTTGCTGCCTTTGGTGGGTTGTGTTTTCTCAGCTTCCAATCAAACCAAACAGCCTGCAGTCCCACATCAGCCTGCTGGCATCAGTGTCACGCAGAGATCTGTGCTCTGCTCATTCAAATCTGGTTCTGCTCTATCTAGAAGTGGCACTGGGGTGGCAGGGGGCTGAGAGCAGCCTGGGCAGCATCCCCCTCTCATAGCACACAGTCTGTGCTGGTTCTGCCTCCAGCAAGGGTTCTCTGCAGCAGCACAAAGCTGTGCTTGCTGGAATCTCTACCTGTAAATTAAAGCCAGGGGTGAGGTAGCCCACCCAGGCTGGACTCTGCCATGACTCTGATACCTGCTTTTCTGTGCCCTGAGCCTGCTCTATCTGTGGTGGAGTCCTGGCTGTTGGGGGAGTGGCAGTCTCCCTGGGGCAGGGGCTCATCCTAGTGCTGCAGGGACCTACCTGGGGCTCCTTCCAGCTACAGAGAGTTGTTTATTGTCAATCCAAGGGGGAAAAAAGAGCTTCTGCCAGCAGTAATATCATGCATCTCACATTAATTTTAGTCCTAAAAACTACCTGATGCTCATTACAAAGGAATTGATTCCTTAAATGAATGAAGCAGCCCTGAGTACCGTTTCAGTGTGGGACTGCTTCTGCTCTGACTCATGCTTGAGCTTCTTGCAGGCTCTGGCTGTTCTGCTTCGCTTAGGACACCAACGTCACTGGCACTGCTCAGAGGGTTGCTGCTTTTTTTTTTTTTGGTTACTCTTCTGCTGCTGCTGTGATTTTTTTCAGAGGTGCAAATCCTGGTTGGAGCAGAATCGTGGCTCCCCTCTTGTTACCAAATCCAGGCACAGCTCTGCTTTCGTTGGGGTCCCCGTTCTCAATGAAACAGAGGTGTGGTTTTCTACAGCAGCAAGAGGGTCTCGGGGGGGTCAGATGCCAGGTTCCCTGCCGTTGCAGTGTCCTCTCCTGTTAGCAGGGGTGAGGAGGTTGGTCTCGTGTGGCACCTGGCTGTGATCTTTGGGACTGCTCCAAGGTCTGGCGTTTCCATTGCATGCGGGGCGGCCACGCCAGCCTGCCGTGTCCCTGGAGATGGCTTGTTTGAACTGCAGAACTCCAAACAAGCTGCTGCTCGCTGCAGCGGAGTGGGGCAGCTCAGCTTCTCCTTTGGAGCTGAGTGCTAACACCTCGGGTTGAGGCCAGCAAGTGCTTGGACCTGAGTGGGGAGAGTAGGAGCTGTGCTCTGGGACGTCGCTGTGCTGCTGCTCTCGTCTCACCTCTAGGTTCTCGGAGATGCTTAACCCATCATGTTCTTCCTAGCCTGTAACTGGTGCAGGGAGAGTCCAGAAGAAAAGTCCTGAGAGTCTTCAGGAGTTCCCTGCTCTAACACAATGCTGTGGAAACCCTTGAGCATGGCACAAAGTTGCCCTAAGGGCGACAGCTTGCAGGGACACTTCCAAGCCCCACCGTGGGGATGGGACCACCCCAGCTCCCTATAGACAAAGTTCATGGGGAAACAACAGCAGAACTGTGGGACTCTGCCTGTGGTTTCTGTTGAGTCGACTCCATCCAAAGTCAAACTAGTGATCAATTAAATAGCAATATGTTACTCCTTGCCCTAAGGACACGCTGGGCTGGGTTTTCCAGGAGGACTTGTGAATGGGGGTTGAAAATTCCCAGCCGACTATTTGGCACCGTTTCAGTAGGGAGCTTATAGATCTCTTTCAGCTATTACTTAAGCCGAAAGTTGTTGAGAAATCAGTAGTCATTTCCTAATGACAATCCCAGCGTTCCTAATAAATTCAAAGCAACTGCTTGTGCAGTGGGCAGATGGGTGTGACCTGCTCCCGCTGGGAGCTGTAGCCAGGCCCTGGGGATCGCAGGTTCAGGGAAGGGAAGAATCATGTTGGTTGGAGAAGACCCTGGAGATCATCCAGCCCAACCGCTCTGATGCGCAGGAGCAAGATCGCAGGATGTTAGGAGGGACCCAAAAGATGTGCAGGAGCTGCTCAGCCCCAAGGTCCCTGCTCTCCTGGACTCAGCTGGCTGCCAGCACCACGGGCGTGTGCAGGACAGGACATTAGTGCAGCTGCCCCAGGAGTCTGGGGTGCTTGGAGGCTGGCTGCAGCTAGCTGTGCCAGGCTTTGTTTGGTGGCATTTCTGCCCGTGACAGATGAACCATCTGGTGTTAGGCTCACAGGCAGTGTTTGCTTAGCAGGGAGCCTGCAGGGATGACAGAGCAGCTGCACACCTTTGCTGGCCATGTCACGGCCGGGCGGCAGGGCCGGGCACACCAGCAGAGCCCTGCGTGCGCACATGAGACGGCACAGCCGTGCTGGGGCGAAAGGAGCCTGGCAGACCTTTGCTCTCCCAGGGACAGACTGAGTGGCAGCAAGAAAAATGAGGGACTTTCAGGGGCAGCTGTGTTTTACTAACCCAGTCATAATGCCCCTAAAAATCCTTATTGTTCTTGCAATGGTCAACTGTGGCCTCCAGCCTGGGAAGAGAGCGCTGGCGCTTGGGTAGGGCGAGCGTGGCAGGCTGCCTGCAGGTCAGGGCAGTGCTGTAGGCTGGGGAAAGCGTTTCTGGAGGAGTGGAGCTGGAAAGATGTGAGCTGTGGTACGGAGCATGGATTTGGTGTGAAGCTCAAGGTACAAGAACTGGAACACAGAGTGGGGCAAAAGGACAAACAGAGCTCTTTCCCTCCCTGTTGTGTCTTGTGTTTCCTCCCATCAGAGAGACTCAATCCAACTCCAGAGAAAAACCCTTACCCAACCCAGCCCTTCTTCCAGCCTCCCAATTCTCTGCTTTACCGCTGCTTCAGCCAACTGCTCTAAGGTTCTGCTTATCCCCAGCCCCTGTCTCTGAGCTTTATTTCTGCTCTCATTTTTCAGCTCAGCCCAGGATGCAGCAGTTGCATGCCAAGCAGCAATTTGTTCAGCAGAACCAGAAGTTCTTCACTACCTTATGCATTCTGATGCTTCCTTTGCCTTTCTGAGAGCTTCTGAATGTTGCCTTCAAGTTGTTATTTTCACTGAACTCTGCAACAGTGTTCAAAGCTTTAATCCTTTAATAGCTCTGCCTAGGTGTGTGTGACCAGGCAGACTGGCCTGGCCCCGCAGCAGCAGCCCCTTTCACCCTGCCTGGCTGGGTTACTTCTCACCTTTCTGAAAAGGCTTTGATGGTGTTTATCAATTAATTGATATCTTTATCAATGAATTCTGCTTTACTTGCCAGCACCAATAAATTACACACACATGCTGCTTTTTCACAGCTCTGCTTTACACTTCTCTGCTTTAACATCCCTCACCCACTTTCGATTGGGCTCTGTGGCTCTGCAGCGAGATTTACTCATTTGTCATTTGTTACTCTCAGGAACATTTCCACTGCTTTTCTTAAAGGCAAATTCTCTGCAAAGGAGAAGAGAGTGGAGCCCCTGAGCCAGTCCCAGGTCTGGCTTAGCTCTGTAAGGCGCCTGACACACGGAGGCTGCTCCAGTTAAGGTATGGTATGAGGCGGGAGCTCCACCAGCTGCTGTGGGATGAGCGTGTTCACACCGAGTCATCCTGCTGCTGCTGCCGACCACGTGTGGCTGGATGAGGCAGCCCTAAAAGGCAATCCTTGGCCCTGGGACTGTGTCACCAGATAAGACAGATAATGGGCACAAGGAAGGCACCCTGCTGTCAGCTAAGGATGGGTACTGGTCGGCCAGTTGGGGACAAAGGAACTTGGGCACTCAAGGCCTACAGGACTGCCCTTCCCTGCAGGCTGATCCCAGGAATGTGCCACTTTGGAACTGCTTGTTTCAGGATGTCCTGCTTTGACACCTTTGCCTTCTGACACTGGCCCATCACAGGGAGCCCCAGGCCCCCTGCTCCTCTCTGTCAGGATTTCTCCATCTAGCAACGATCATGTCTACACCTGACACTGAACCGAGATGGAAAGGCTTGAGTGGTTCCTTGCCAGATGTGTGGATGGAATTAACCTGTTCTGACTCTGGTATCTATCAAGCCAACTGGACCCAGCCACCTCAGATGCCAACAGGCTGCAGAGCAATGACCTACTACAGAGGAATATTCTTTGTGCTGTGAACAGGACAGTCAGGAAGGAGGGTTTGTAACTTTCTTGGATGTGTTTCTGTGTTACAATTTTTACCTTTAGTATTGCCACCTTACTCAAGAATATTTACCTGTTGAAATAAACACACTTTTACTCTGAAATACTGGAATACGCTTCCCCAGCTTCTTCTGTCTCAGCTCTGCCTCTCTGAAGAGAATCCCACTCATGGAATTTAAAGTTGGAAGGACTATCCTGAACCTCTCCAGAGGATGCGCATGGAGCACCTCCCGCACTCGTCCTGGAGCCAGGCCCCCGATGAATGGATCTTTTTCTTACGTGCCTTGGGAACTCTGCCTGTGTAAATGCCTGAGGAGCTGTTCCAGTGCTGTACACCTTTGTGTTCTGTACCTTATGGCAAGCTGCAAGTTCTCGTGTGCACGTCCTGTAGGGCCTGTGTGGACGAACCCCTTCCAGTGTGTGGCTGCGTGTGGGGACAGGAGCGGAGCGCGGCGCTGCGGGGCTATTTTTATCCTCTGTTCCCAAAACAGCTTTCCCAGTCACACACTGCCCCTCCAGCTGCCTTACCGCCTGTCAGAGCCAGGGTAGGTGCAGCAGAGGGACGCCTGGGACGTGGCCAGGGTCCCTTGAGCATATCCTGCAGGTGGAACCCAGCCCTGCCTAGGACCTCTTTGGCACTTCAGGACAGTCTCAGCAGACCTGCGAGTCCATTTCTTAGTGCCTAGGCTAAGCCACTGAGGTTTCAAGAACAGATTTGGATGGGCTGGTTGGTCTTGGGTTTTTAATATTGAAAGCTCAGTGCTGTTTAGCATCTCCACTTTGACTAAGAAAAGTGCAGGAACAGCTAAAATAAAGGTGTTCTGCAGGGTACACACAGGCATAGCTTTTTACAGACTGGGGCGCAGATCATGCTTTCAGCTTCTGCTGCAGCTAAGCACTGCCCCAGACTTCATGAAGCTGCCATCTGTAGTCTGAGCTCAGTAGGATGAACATTAAAATAGATCCTACTGAGGTAAAACACCCTGGGAACAGCATTCCCACAGCTCTTTGCCTGAAAAATAGGTAACAATGGGCAGACTAAGCTTGAGCCACCATTCCTGCTACTTGGCATATCCTTGGCAGGTGCCATCTAGATTGGTAGCAGTGTTACACCAGGCCACAAAGAACAGCCCCCAAGCAGCACAGAGCAGAGCGCAGGCTGAGATCCCAACAGGGAAATGAAAAAGAAAAGTCTTCAAGCAGAAGCAGTTCCTGACTGCAAGGAGTCTCTCACTGCAGGGACGCTTGCTGAACTGCCCTGTAGTGTCATCAAGCTGCTTTCAGGGCACAGCTCCTGCCCAAAAGAGTCTAATGTGGTGTAGACAAAGAAATGGCCTAAAACCAGTGCTGGGAAGAGATTCTTGTCCCAGTAACCTACAGAGATGGGCACGAGCCATTTCTTTATTAGCCTGTAATTACAAGAATGCAATGAAGTTGCCTCTGCATACCCCCAGACTTCTCAGGCTGCTTATCTGCCTCATGAGAGATGCTGAGAAGCAGAAGGATTCGCTGTGCTTCTGACTCTGGATGAGCAATTTGTTTGCTCCTTAAAATTGGATGCCTTTTGTTCAGCATTTTTAAAGGGAAAATTAAAGCCAGACTTGCTGGCTTCAGCAGCCTGCAGTTTACAAATACACTCCGAGCTCATCCACTTCAGGTGATTCATTCACTTCTCCCACAAGAGCCTGACATCCCCTAATTAGTGCCAGCATATACAAGAGGCATTTTTAATCATTACATAATAAAGCGGAACAAAAAAGGACTAATAATAGAGTAGGGCCCAATGGCATCTTCAGTGCTCCCTTAGCCCAGGCTTTGGCCACCAGCCTTTGGACACAGCAGCCCCTCCACATCCACAGCACTCCACTGCTGACAACATACTGATATTTATGGCTGGCAGCACAGATCTTATGCTCTGTGTAGCACCAAGTTGGTTTTTTTCTCTCCATGACAAATGAGAAGCAAATCTATGGATTCCACCACATGGCCTTCCAAGTACTTACAGCTTGCTCTTAATTGGGGAAAGGAAGCCAAAGGAAATCATGTGCATTGGAGTCAAATGCCATTTTTAGGAGTGGGAACTGCATGTGTTATTCCAGCAGGGATTAAATTAGCCAGGGACCAAGGCAGACTAATGATTAGTGGTCTCCTCTGAGCTGCTGTGGCCACGGCCTGCAGAATCTGGCTGTCCTTAGAGACACTCACCTGCCCAAGCAGGAACCAGCTCGTTAGGCTTTACACTCCTTTATGTTGTGGATCAACTACCTCATGTATCTTGAGTTGTTAGCTCCTGTTTCCAGTGTGTGTAGCTCTAACCCAAGTCGAAGCAGAGAGCAGCAGTGTCTCCCCAGCAGTGGGAAAGCTGCAGCTGAGGCAGAGCTCAGACATCACCTGCGTGCACATCCTCTCCCTGGCCCTGCTGCCCTGCCTGGGCTGATGAAGGCTTCAGAGCACTGCCTGCTTCTCTGGCCTCTCACTTGTCCTTCAGCATTTCCACAGCCTGAGTCTGTGGGGGTCTATTGGGGGTTCCACTGCAGGAAGGAGGCCAGCCCAAGCTCTGCCCTCTCCCAGCATCCTGCTTGCCCCATTAAGGGTCTCTCTTGCTGCATGGCACCAGTACAAGGCAGTGCTATAAGAAAACCTGAAAAGGACACAAGTGAGCAACTTCTGGGAACAGCTCAGGTGTTTGCCAGCTGCAGAGAAGGATGAAAAAAAACCTGTGTCAGCTATAAAAATGTTATAGGCTATGCTGTTAAACAAATCATCATTTGTCAACAGGTAGCTGAATTATATCCAGTTCTGCTGGCAGAGCCAGAACTGATTTCCCTCCCCTCCCCCCCCCCATATTACTGAATAGTTACCAGCTGGCAGAAAACTGGCACCAAAGCTGGGCTGGGCTGAGAAATCGGCAGTGAGCCTCGCTGCAGAAGACAGCAGCGTCTCTTGGAGCAAGTGCAGCTCATGCTGGAATGTGTTGAACAAACACTTGTTAAGAATCTGTGCACAGGTGGAGGCTCGGTTGATGAAAAGGTGCTAGGAAAATGCTATTTAAATAAGACGCAGGTTTGAGGTCTAAGAACACTAAACCCCAGCAGCAACCCAACAACTGTTGATTGGCACTTCTCACTCACTGAAAGAGCCTGGTAATCAGGCGTGAAATGACCCAGCCAGGTCTAGCACAAGATGCAAGCAGGCAACAACAGAGAGAAACACTTCTGGATTTGTCTCACAGATCCCAAATTCTGCGGGAGAATTTTCCACTCTTCCAGATGTTCTCTGAGGAAGAGAGAGAGAGAGAAAGACCTGCTCTGATCTCAAGTGCTTCTAAGCCGATTAGCTCACACTGCAGCAGCTGGGAGCAGGCAAGGTAACAAGTGACAGTGTCCTCGCAGGAGTCACTGCTTCGGGCTGGGGCTCACCACCCTGTGCCTGTTAGTACCCTGGCTGCTGTACTCAGCACTGCTCTGGTTCTCTCTCCTCTGCAGGCATTCTGTATTTATCATGGGCAGGAGCAGGAATGTGTGTCTGTGAGAGAATGAGCATGGGGCTGCAGGCTTCAGTGACGTGCAAATAATGTTTTGGCAGGAGAGCTGCAGCAGATTAAATGAGAGGCCTAACCGTTGAATATTAAAACATTTCAAACTCTGAGCCCCTTAAATAAGCAGCCACAAACCAGGGCAGCAGTCTGACAACATCAGTGGGTCCAAAGCACTAAAAGGCTCCACTGAAGGTCACTTGTTTACTGGTGGAGATTTACCAGGATCTTTCTTACTCTTTTTATTAGTAGCTGTGTATGTCAGCATGCTATTTCCTCAATGCATTTTGAGTCCAGATTAGCTGAAGTTTTAGATGTTGGCAGACTTGCTACAATAGAAGGGAAATGCCAATGGAATAACTTTAAACATGATCCAATCCCTGATGATTCATTGGATGTGTTAAAATTTCCTTTGAGACCATGTAAGTAATGCAGGGATTGGAGTGCAGAGTGCCTGTGACTCAGCTCTCTGCAAGGCACCAGGAGGATGTCAGAATTACTCACTGGGACAGGAGGAATCTCATTTATCTATTTATAGGCAGGGCTGAGATGAACCATTAAAGAGCTGAGTTTGCCAGTTCCCATACAGCTTCCCATAAAAGCTTCACTATCAGCCTCCTTTCTTCCTCCCATTTCCAGAGCTGTTGACTAGCCAGTTGCATTTTCTCATGCTCACACAAGCAGCATGGAGCCCCCAGCCCCAGGCTGTCAGCCTGTGCCAAGAGCAGAGCAGAACTGGGAGTCCCTGGCTCTGGTCGAGGACACACTGGCTGTCACTGCCAGCCCTCCTGAGGGGCCTGTGGGATCCCCTAGATGAGTGCCAAGGTCAGGGGAACTCCTGCTACTGCAGGGGCATTGCTGAGGCATGAGTCTGTCTACAAATGTCACCAATAAAGTGCTTGTTAGAGGCCAGTGCCCACTGCTGCAGGTGTCCCTTTGCAGGTGTGCAGCACTGTGCCCTGGCCAGGCACTTGGACTGAGAGGACATCAGAAGAGGGAAGGGCTGGGGGCTGAGCACACTGCCTGCTGCCAGCTCCTGGGGGAGAACCAAGGAGGCTTCGTGAGGCAGTAATTCTCCTAGTAAAAAAGATCAGTACTGGAGAGGGGCAGTGTGGGGCTCAGTCACTTAACTGCCCTGCTCCATGGCTGGGAACACTTGTGAGGTGCTGGCCTAGGCTGTTGCTTTCAGCATCCTGCATGTAACCATCACCACGGCTGACTCCCTGCCCAGAGTTATCTAGGAACACAGACTGCTCCAGTCTGCCCCTATCAGAGTCAATTACCTCATATCTCCCTTTTTGGCAGGCAATTCAGCACTTCTTTTAAATTTCCAGCCTTTAATATCATCTGTTCTTGTGCCAGCACCATAATTTAGCTTAAACAATTCTCTTTTTTCTCTGGTCCTTACCTATCAGATGTATTTACTGAAAACAATCCTATCTCCTCTACTCTTTGTCTGGAGAAACTAAACAAACGCAGCTCTTCTAGTCCCCTCTTGTTCTGAACCCTCTGATGAGCCCCAGTGCCCTCCTCTCTACCTGCTAATCTTCTCCAAACATGAGTGAACCTGTACCTTCTAGGACTGTGTTTGCCCTTCCATATCAGATCAGTGGCTCGCAGTTATCCCTTGGAGCAACTATTTCTCTCTCTGGGGTTTGGGTTTTTTTAACACCACCCTGCTTTTGTCATCCCCAAGTGAGTAATGTGAGCTGCCAGTTATTAATTGCTAACTGCATGACTTTTTACTTTGTCTGTTCCATCGCAGGCAAATCCTCTCATTCGGTCCCTGCTGATTGATGTTCTGAGCCTCCCCTGTGTTAACAGAGCCTGTGTCCTCAGCACATTTCTCCACCACATTCCTCCTGCTGTGCCAGAGTCATTAACCAGCTAAGTAAGACTGGCTCAAGACTGACCCGTGGGGAGTTCCACTTATTAACTGCCTCTGTCCAGCATTTCTCCTTTCCACGGAGCTCCTTGTCGTTGGCTTTAGCGGCTCTGCATTTGCCATCCACACTAATCCCCATCCTCTCAGCTTGCACCAGTCATTTCCCAGGTGGTGCAGGATCAGACTCTCCACTCGAGTCCGGATGGAGTAACTCACCTGCATTTCATTTGTCTAGGAAACAAATCAGTCATCAACGAGAAATATGAGGTTAGGCTGAGCTCCTTTAACCTGCCAGTTCTTTCCAAACCCTGGCATGGGAGCCTGCCAGTGCACCTTGATCTCAGCACACCCAGTGCTGTAAGCTTGCCCTTCAGCCTACAAGAATCTCCATGCCCTCACTCTTCACTGTGATAATCTCTGCTGAAAATGAAGCAAAGTGCTTCAAACTCATTTTCAGACCACATGTAGAGTGGTCTTAACCCCATTCTCACTCTGTAATGACCACATCTCATCTCTTCTTCTCTTTGGTATTTCTCTAGCTGAAACCTTCTGTTCTCTGATTTCCTTTTTGAAGGCTAATCTGCAGCTTTCCTCCTGACATTTCTCATTTTACCTCTGCATTTCGTGACCTCAGCAAATCAGAATTAGATGAATGAGGCTGCCCCACTGCTCTTCTCTGATGCCACCCTTGTGGCAAAGGTGACAGAACAGCTCCTGAAGTGGAGCCAGAGTGGGTGGACTGAGCACATCACCAGCACCATGGCTGCTGCAGGTGCAGGACCTGCTGCATGTGCTGCCCTCTGAGCCCTGTGGTGGGCTGATGTGCACCAGCAAATAGCAAAGCAGGTAGTCACTCCCTGCAGTGGTTCCCCTCCAGACATCTGATTTCAGTCCCTGGCTGGCTGCGAACTAAAGCCCCCTGTGCTGCCCAGGCCTCCTGCCCATTCCTCTCCTACTCCCAGCTAACTCACCCCGTGTGTGTGTGTTTGGGGCTGGTTCCCTATCCCACCACTTTGGTGCTCCTCCCTTCAGGCTTTGTTCTCCTGCATGTTCCAGCTAGTTTTGGAATCCAGTTTCCATCACACTCAACTCCTCAGCTCTTCAGTGCAGTCGATTCCACTAATTAGTTCCCTTAATTTCTCAACATTTGCCCTTTTCAAGATGAGTGTGGTTGGTGTGTGACTGCAGACAGTGCTGGAGATTCAGCCCTAATGAGGTGCATTTAAAAGCTGCTGTTTCTTAACCAGAGCCTTCAGAGGCTGCAGATGACTCAGAGCTTGGTGCTTTAGAGACAGTAAAAGATCTGCTCTTGTCTTCCTGTGTGTGAGGCTCTGTAGCACCATAACACTTCTCAGTATTAATTAGCATTTTCATTTTATGGACAGCTGAGAGATAAAGAGCCTGGAGATCACATTTCAGAAGATACTGCACTGTGTGTAAGGTGAAGTACAAAGCTTCCTAACCCCCTGGGATCCCTGCAGGAGCCTAACCTTGCTCACTTGAAAACCATAGTTTGCTATTTCCTTCCATTCCTGTCTAGCTCTTGAAGAAAGCAAAGCACATCCAGAGTGCAGGGTGCCCTGCCCCAGAGGCACAGCCCAGGCAGGCAGCAAAGGCCTGGCTGAGACTGGCTGTACAAGGCCAGCCTTAGAGAAGAGAGCCCTGCCCTCGACACAAAGTGTGCTCGTCTCAGCCCCTCAGAAGGCCTGGCCTTGCTGTCACTTAGCCTGTCTTGACTGTGGCATTTGAATCCCATCAGTTTTCCCTGCTCCCATAGAGCTGCTCTGGGATCCTGTCCATGACAGCTGTCCTTGCTTCACCTGCATTCCCAGCTGCAGCACAGCAGCAGCAAAGTCCTCACTTCCCAAAACCGTCTGAGGCTGACAGATAGATGGAAGCTACCTTCCACTATCAAACTTGCACATCAAACCCTGTAGAAAGAGAGAAAATGTCAGACTAAAGGAAATCTCTCCTCTCCCCTCCTGTCTCCCTTAATACACGTAGTAAAATGTGCCACTCTCATGCCCACTGCTCTGCTGGGCACCTACTGACCTTGGCAGTGTCAGAGGGCCTGTGTTTTTCTACAAGAGTAGCCTCCTTGTGAGCAGGCTCTCTGCCCTGGGCAGCACAAAGCAGGCTTGTCTCCCAAGTGCCCAAGCCTTCTTTTCACGTCTGTTTATTCCTTCACTAGCATTTATTTTTGGCCTTGGAAGAAAAACACAACTCCACATTAAAGGGATGGTGTCCAGTTAAAACCCACAGCCTGCACCACCCTTTTGCTCCCCCGTTGCAGGGGAAGGAATGGAGGAGACCCACAAAAAGAGACAGAAAAATCTGTGGCCTGCTGGGCACAAAACTGCTTTTGCTTTCCAGTGAAAAGGCAGCAGAGCATCCTCAGAAGCACACAGCAACTGGTCAGACAGGCCAGAGACTGAATGCCTGAAGCTCTTCTGCAGTCATAATAACAAGCCCAGGAGCCACATTTCCATCTGTCCTGGAAAGCCTTTCCAGCTGGAATTGCTGAGGGGAGTGAGACACCAATGCTCCAGTCTGTGTGGGGCCTAACTGGCAATCTCAGATTTGTCAGCACCACCTATCAGTGATGCCAAATCAGAGGGACACCCTTCAGGCCCTCCTCCACACCAATCCACAACCTGTCATAGAATCATAGAATCAACCAGGTTGGAAGAGACCTCCAAGCTCATCCAGCCCAACCTAGCACCCAGCCCTGTCCAATCAACCAGACCATGGCACTAAGTGCCCCAGCCAGGCTTTGCTTCAACACCTACAGGGATAGTGACTCCACCACCTCCCTGGGCAGCCCATTCCAATGCCAATCACTCTCTCTGCCAACAACTTCCTCCTAACATCCAGCCTCAACCTGCCCTGGCACAACTTCAGACTGTGTCCTCTTTGTTCTGTTGCTGGTTGCCTGAGAGAAGAGCCTTCAGGTAGCTGTAGAGAACAGTGAGGTCTGCCCTGAGCCTCCTCTTCTGCAGGCTGCACACCCCCAGCTCCCTCAGCCTCTCCTCACAGGGCTGTGCTCCAGGCCCCTCCCCAGCCTTGCTGCCCTTCTCCAAACACCTTCCAGCACCTCAACATCTCTCTGCAATGGAGGAGCCCAGAACTGGACACAGCACTCCAGGGGTGTCCTGAGCAGTGCTGAGCACAGGGGCAGAAGAACCTCCCTTGTCCTGCTGCCCACACTGCTCCTGAGCCAGCCCAGGATGCCATTGGCTCTGCTGCCCACCTGGGCACTCTGCTGCCTCCTCTTCAGCTCCTCTCTACCAGCACCTCCAGGTCCCTCTCTGCCTGGCTGCTCTTCAGCCACTCTGTCCCCAGCCTGTAGTGCTGCTTGGGGTTGATGTGGCCAAAGTGTAGAACCCTGCACTTGGCCTTGTTCAGTCTCATCCCCTTGGCCTCTGCCCACCCATCCAGCCTGGCCATGTCCCTCTGCAGGGCTCTCCTACCCTCCTACAGCTCCACAGCTGCTCCTAGCTTGGTGTCATCTGCAAACTCACTGATGCTGGACTCAATCCCCTCATCCAGATCATCAATAAGGATACTCAACAGGCTTGTGCCAAGCACTGATCCTTGGGGCACACCACTAGTGCCAGCTGCCAGCTGGATGTGGCACCATTCACCACTCTCTGGGCCCGGCCCTCCAGTCAGTTCTTGACCCATATCAGAGTGAAACTGCTCCAGAATCAGCAGCTCAGGACACAGCTGCTTCTGCTCTGGGAAAGAGCCTAGGAAGGGCTGTGGGTGATGGCTGCTCCTGAGAGCAGTGGCAGCTGCAGGCACACTCCCTCCCTGCTCAAGGCTGCTGTTCAAACAAAAGCGCTTGGGCCACCAGTGGGTTCATCTCACCTGTTGGACTTTGCAGAGGAGAAGTATTCACAGAGCTTTGTGCTTGTCACCTCCCAGCAGAGCCTTGTGACTGTGTGTGGCCTGATGCAACTGCAGAAGAGCTCACAAAGCTGAGGTCTGAAGCACAAAGTTCCAGGCAGAGATCCTGTGCTGACTGTGGGCCTTTGGGAAGAGGCAGAGGAGGGCAGGAGGACATCGGGAGCTCTTCAGACTGGATCTGCAAGAGGCAATAAGCTCACTTTGGCAACAGCCATGTTTTGGGGTACCTGTCAGCATTCAGCACCCCATGCTGGGTAGCTGTGCTTCCTTCCTACAGCATGATCACTGAGTTGGGCACCTGAGAACCAAGTCATTAACGCACTCATGCAACAGTGACTGCAGTCCTGATCACTGGCATCAGTGGGACTAGTCCATCGCCCTCCTACATCAGTGCCTTACCTTTGGGTCCCTTGAATTCTATGCAATTAGACTTGTCAGGCCCTGGATGTCCAAGAGGACACATCGGGGCCAAAAGAACTGGAGGCAGCAATGCTTGGCCAAGAGAGGAACTGAAACCTCAGGAAGTCTCTGTCCTAGTGAGTTAGCAGGACATTAATGATGCAGCACTCATCTGAGAATGAGTGTTTCTGGGTCCTGGGCTGACTTTGGTAAGGGGCACTTTGAGAAGGATGAAACTGCATTTTCAATGCTGAGAATCTTCCCTCAGTAATCAGTCCCACGGGAGGCTGGTAACATACTGGTGTTGTCTGCAGAGAGTAGCTAGGAGCTAGGGTCTAACATTGCTAAATGGCACACACGAAAATGCTTACCCCTGAACAGCCACAGGTAGGCTCTGCTCCAATCAGCTCAGGGATAAAAACAGTAGTATTGTGTTCCTTCCTTTGCACAAAGCCATCACTGCAGTTATTAGGAAAACAGATGGATCAGTAACTGACAAGATTCCAGTTGTGGCTGCTTCGGAGCCCACGGCCTCCTTACAATACAGTAATGATTATTTATAGCCCACGCTGCGAGGAAAGCAGCACAGAGAGCTTGGCTGATTCTACTGCAACGGTCATCCCGCAGGGTGAGGATACAGGATGCCTTGGTACTGGCAGCCAAGCCCTGCTCACACCTTTCTCCTGTCTTGAATGACAAACTTCATTGTAAGTCCTGTCTGTGTCCTGTGCAGAACGCCTCAGTTCCTCTCCAGCAAATGCCATTTCATTCCTGCTCCCTTTCACTGAAGTTAGCCTGGATTTATCCTGCAGAGCAGAGGCAGATCCATGTTACTGCTTTACACATCACAGAATGGTTTAGGTTGGAAGGGACCTCCGAAAGTCATCCAGTCCAATACTGCAGGTGAGGCCTTGCCAGAGCAGAGCAAAGTGGCAGAATCCCCTCTCCCCACCTGCTGGCCACGCTGCCTTTGAAATGCCTCAGCTGCCTGCTCCTCAATTCAAGAGTGATGTTGAGGTGCTGGAACATGTCCAGAGAAGGGTGACAAAGCTGGTGAAAGGCCTGGAACACAAACCCTATCAGGAGAGGCTGAGGGAGCTGGGGGTGTGCAGCCTGCAGAAGAGGAGGCTCAGGAGTGACCTCATTGCTGTCTACAACTATCTGAAGGGAGGCTGTAGCCAGGTGGGGTTGGGCTCTTCTCCCAGGCAACCAGCAACAGGACAAGGGGACACAGCCTCAAGTTGTGCCGGAGGAAGTCTAGGCTGGATGTTAGGAGGAAGTTCTTCACAGAGAGAGTGATTGGCATTGGAATGGGCTGCCCAGGGAGGTGGTGGAGTCACTGTCCCTGGAGATGTTCAAGCAAAGCCTGGATGGGGCACTTAGTGCCATGGTCTGGTTGACTGGATAGGGCTGGGTGCTAGGTTGGACTGGATGATCTTGGAGGTCTCTTCCAACCTGGTTGATTCTGTGATTCTATGATTCACCAGGATGTGCAGCTTGGCAAAGAGTTGAGAGGACAAGCAGGGTGGCAAAGCAGCTGTCAGTCTTGGGGAAGTTTACAGGCAGCACTAACACAAGGTATGAGGAATTCTCTGCTCCTGAGAAGAGCTAACAAAGAAAATACACAGCAGGTGGGAGGTAAGGAAGAGCCACAGGCAAGAGAAGGAACCTTACAACACCACACAGCAGACAGTGGGTAGCACAGGGGCACATCCCTTGTCCCTCAGCCCTCTCCAGCTTCACATTGCCTTTTGGTCCTTGCTGGTTCTGCACATGGATGTGATCCATCTTTAATCAGAATCCCAGATCAGAAAAAGCAAGTTTTTCTTTCTCTCTTCTCCAGAGAGCCAGCTTTCTGCTAGCTGTGCAGACAGGTTCCTTCCTGTGATTAATACCTGTCTCCTGTGCTAAAGATGTCAGTCCCTGCATGGACCAAGCCCCAAGCTAGCAAAGCTCTCTCAGCACAGAAGATGTTTTCCCTTTCTTTGCTAACATTCCTCCTCACAATTGCCCTTGTTTAGCCCTACGGTAATGTTATGATGCGGCCCCAGCATAGCTCACAGTACTTCCCATTATTGTGTGCCACAAGTGTTTGCAGAGCCATTTCTGTGGCAGACACCAGCCTGTAGACATTCCACATTTCCTGTTTCACTGCAGCCAATCCCACACAGCTCAGCACTGAAATGCAGGTCCCTAATTAATTTATACACAACAAAGTGCTTCACTCATTGCAATGACAAGAGAACGGAGAGCAGCCCATTAAGGAAAACTGCCCATCCAGCTTGGACAAATTATTTTCTTTGCATGTTTCCATCAATATTAAAAGCCATTAATCATCTTTAAGAAAACAACTACTCCAGTCCCAAACTGCCTCTCCACTTTTCCACTGGTGCTCTATGGGATTCCTCAACCAGTCTTGTTTTCTCTCACAGCAAGGAAACCTCGCTGCTATGTTGAGAAGAGCTGGGCTGTGCTGAGGAGAACTGGGCTGTGTTGGGAAGAACTGGGCTGTGCTGAGGAGAACTGGGCTGTGCTGGGAAGAACTGGGCTGTGTTGGGAAGAACTGGGCTGTGCTGAGGAGAACTGGGCTGTGCTGGGAAGAACTGGGCTGTGCTGAGGAGAACTNGGCTGTGGAAAGAACAGCGCTGTGGTGCGGAGAACTGGGCTGTGGTGCGGAGAACTGGGCTGTGTTGGGAAGAACTGGGCTGTGCTGAGGAGAACTGGGCTGTGCTGGGAAGAACTGGGCAGTGCTGATAGGAATTGAGCTTTCACCACCACAGGGGACTTCACAACTGATCCAACCCCACTAATACTCTCTTTCTAGAATCAGAATAAAATAGCCCAGTTGTAACAAGAAGAAATCAAGATTAAATTCAATATATTCTAAAGGAGTGAGAATTCCTAGTGCCAGCTGAAAGGGAAGTGGAATTCATAAATACCTCTTTCATCTTTATCAAATCACCATTCAGTGCAGTTACCTTCATTAATGACACCTCCCTGTAAAGCACATTGTGAAACGCCATTAGTAAGAAATGCTTTAGAACGTTCAACAGCCTCAACAGATGATTTATCAAAAGCTAAGCCAATTAAATGCTATAAGCAGAGTGGGCACTTTGAGGAGCTTGCCAGAGGGTCATTATGATATATTCAGAACTGGACAGGCTGCTGGTGTAACTCAGCTTTTCCCTTTCTTTCAATCACCATCATTAGCCAGGGGTAATGTCAGCTAATAGTGGTACTTGAGTTTTGTTCCATCTTCCTTCCATATCTACTTGCCCCTAAAAATGCTGATGGTCACTTCAAAGGCATCACCTGTGGTGTCTGCTACATGCTGAGGGACCAGATTGCTGCTCTGAATCAAGTTTGGAGAGAGGGAACCTGTGAGAGCAGGTCACTGCCTTTAACAACCCCTGCCCAGCAGTGCCCTTTGAGAAGCTCTTCGGCTACCCCCACCAGGGACAGACCCACCCAGACTGACCCAGAGCCCCTACTGCGTTGTCTTCTCTCAGCCCAGCCTCCCTTTGCTCTGGAAGTTCAGACATTCCCTCGTCCTTTCCGTGTTGTACAACACGGTGTAAATGTCCTGTCACCATCGAGTAATCCCTACGAAAGCAGGAGATAGGAGCCTCAGTCCAGAGGGGGCATTTTGTCACTGCTGTCACACAGCACATTGCCAGCCTTGGCTGTTGTGCATGCCCTACTACACCCAAGGGTGGCTGGGGTCAGGGGGGGTTGTTACAGAAGGATCACATCGTCCTTTCAGCTGCTTCCAGCTTGCAGCAGAGAACAACGATGTCAGGAACAGGGCAGCACAGCTCTGCACAAGGAGGGCTGTGAGACTTCGGCTTTCCCGAGCAGGGATCGCGGGGAGAGGCGAGAGGAAGGGTAGGAGATGCGATGGCAGCTGAGGAGCAAAGTGGAACAGCAGCTCCGGGGCCTCAGCCTGCGGCCAGGGCTTCACATAGCGTGCCTCTGGGCTCCACTGGGGGTTGGTTTGCTCTCTGACAGAGCAGCCGTGCAGGTTCTCCTTCCAGATCTGATCATCCCTTGCATCTGTAAAAAGATGCCCGAGGCAGGGCTCGGATGGCTTCTGTGACAGATACTCGCAGTGCCACCCAGCTCCCTCTTAGCTCCTTGAAGCTGCAGGCTGAACTCAGCCCAGGCTACAGGCAGAACTGTGATGCAGGCCAGCCACACTCCCTCTTCATCTGTTCCCTCAGCGTGTGCCACTTAGCAGTGCAGAGCAGCAGCAGAACAAACCAGAGGCAGAAGGCACCTTCTGTCACTGCACACGAGCCAGCCTGTGTGGTTCTCGTCTGTCCCAGCCAAGACTGCAGCTCCATGACTGCTTTCAGCTGCACACAACCAGAACGCACTTCGACACGAGCCCAAGCGCAGAGATCTGCAGCCACAGTGCCCGGTGCTTAGCTGGTAAAGTGCAGCACAAGGCAGGAGAAAAGGAAGTTTGAAATGCAGCAAATGTTCCCAGCCCACCACATCTCTGCTGCCATTCAGACTGGGGCAGAGGAAAAGGCTCAAATGTCTGGGGTGCAATGACAGATTGTGTGGCACCAACCACCAAA
Source organism: Tricholaema leucomelas (assembly GCA_013400475.1). Taxonomy (NCBI): domain Eukaryota; kingdom Metazoa; phylum Chordata; class Aves; order Piciformes; family Lybiidae; genus Tricholaema lacrymosa; species Tricholaema leucomelas. The sequence continues at coordinate 160,668 of WAAF01016179.1, read as the reverse complement.
CCCAGCACGTCAATGCTGGTGCTGCAGCTGGCCCAGCCAGATGAAAGCAGCCTAGACCGATGCTTCTGAGACAATACTTGGCACCTCCTAGGCACAGTCACTCTTGGCTGCAACATCTCCCTCCTGGTTCATGTTGTTTTCACCATTGTTGACCTCCAGTATTGGAGGAAGGGGGCTGGACATGGAGAGGAAAAAGAGAAGGCAGTGGCTGGTGCTGTGAGCAGGAGAGGGGCCTGTAGGAACGGGAAAGAGAGGGAACAACTGTGGGGCTGGGAGGGAAACGGAGACAGGGGAATGAAGCAGATACACTTCCCCTTTGGGAGGATGGGCTGAGCCAGGCTGAACAAGAAAGGGCTGAAATGAAAGGGAGGAAACCAGAGAAGAGAAGAGAAGAAAGATGGAACAAGGGAGATCACAGAGAACAACAGGAAGCATCGCTAAGAGGGCAGAGATGAAGGCTGAGCCTTGTTGGGGAAAGCAAACAGAGGAAAAAACTTGAGGAAAATTGTGCAAGACAGAATAAAAAGAGAAGTGCCCTATGGAAGTGCCAGCTACCCAGCTGCTGCAAGCCAAACTCCATCAGGCTTACAACACCATACCACTGCTCAGCACCAGGGCAGGAGTTTGGGGATGGTTTTTAGCTGCATGGAAGCACTTTCAGCACTGCAGAATACAAACTCCAGCTTCCACTGAAGGCCAGGGGGTCCAGAGGTGCTTACAGTCCAGCAAAACAAGACCCAGCTTGGCAAAGCCCATAAGACAAGATGCCAGATTACAACCCTGAGCACAGCCAGCCCTGCACCCCCAGCTTCCACCCTGAGCCCAGGGCAATAAGAGCAGCACATGCAGGGAGGAGGCACATGGCAGCTTCGGCTGTGTTTTCCCTGATTAGCAGTGAGGTTCTTGGTTTCAGTCCCTAAGCCTGAGTAGGGGTAAGAGGCATCAACTTTGCCAATGGCCACCATGTGTCTGGAGAGTCTCAGATGTGTATCTGAGGTTGGCTCCTTCCCCCAGTGCCGGGATGGCTGCTGAGGTCAGAAGTAGGGGCAGGTATTTAGCCCTGATACAAGCTGACAATTCAGAAGCACTGAGCTCTCAAAGCTGAAGGCTCTGTCAGTTTGCCCCAGTGCAATCTTCCCAGGGGCAACAGGAGTCCTCAGCCATATCTTCCTCCAATCAACACAAACCATAACTAGAGACAAGTCTGTGCTCCACTGTGCACCTAAGGTTCTTCCTCTCCATGTTTGTGGATTGTGTCCTGTCTGCCACCAACCCCATGAATCACAGCAGCTGCAGAGGATGCTGAGCAAAGACCAGCAATGGAGGATCCACTGCTCCTCCAGCAGCAGTTGGGACTCATGTCAGCCTTTCAGACAATTGACCACATTGGCAAATATTGACCACATTGTTACTGACATTGAACTTAATTGATCATCTTCAAATCCTAATTCACATCTGCATTGACTGCTACGGCTCACTAGGTGCATTTCCAGCCCAGGGCTTCTTCTGCAAAGGACCCTCCTCCATCTCTGTAGTCCTTTGCAAACCTTGAGGCCCATTTCATACAAGACTCTTCCTCAACTTGCAACCAGTTGCAGCCTAAGTAACTGCCACTGTCAGCAGCCCATCCATCAGCTGCACAGCCTTAAAGCATCTGGGTTCACAGACAGCTCCCCGCAGAAGTCAGGTAACAGTTAAAGCAGAGTTTTGACTCTCTTTGGCCAATCATAGGTAACCTGGCTCTGCTGAGCAGACCACCACAGCCAGTGAGCTGTTGCATGCAGCAACGTGGAAGAGGCCCTCCCTAATCAGCTCCTACACAGCCCTGCTGAGCTTCTTCCAGACTCAATTCTTACACTTACCATACATTTGTCCATTTCATGAGGGGCAGGCTCCCCCAGGCACAGGGAGGCACTGGCAACCTTCTCCCAGGCATGCTGCCATCCCTTCCACTGCAGCAGTTGCACACCAGGCTCTTTGAGCTCTCCCAGAGCTGGGGGGACACCTACAGCACCTCCTAGGCTGCTGGTAGCTGCAGCTCGCCCCATTTATTGCCAATAGCTGCAGGGAGAGCCTAGAAATGGGGATGCAGGAAGGGAAGGGAGCCGCAGGGCTGTGTTTATCCTGCCCTTCGCTCTGCTCATAGGCACCCAAGAGCTGTCGGGTGTGGTGGAGCAGGGCTCTGCCAGGCACATGCACTACCCAGCACCAGGGGCTCTGCTGGTCCCTCCCTGGGCAGGAGGCAGAGAGCAGAGCCACAGAGCAGCAGCTGGCTGTCAGATGTCTGTCTTAGCCTCTGACCAGCAGGAAGGTCTCCATCGAAATCAACAAGAGCTCTCTGGACTTCGAACCATGGCAGGTGGATATTTTTAGAAGCCAATCAATCAGTGGTGACTGTTCAAGTTCAGACAAGTCAAACACAGCCTGCAAAGTTACACAGAAGCACTGTGTGCTGGGGAGAGGTTGGTGAGCCTCAGACTCAACAAGCCATGCCAGAGCCAGGAGCTACCAGAGCTGAGCTCTTTTTAGAGATAGCTGTAAGCAGCAGATGTGTAAGCAGGCTGTGGATTGTAGAACACAACCCTTTGAGAATTGAAGCAATAAATTACAGTGTGAGCTTCCTTCTCTCAAGCTGCTAAAACTCTTTTCTAAACCTGATCACAGCCCTAGGCTGAAAGGTTTTTCATCTTGGCCTATTTTTGCAGGTGAGGAAATAGAGGCATTGAAGTGTTTAGGGCTACTGAGGTACTGCAGGGTCTCTGAAGATTCCAGCCTGTCTTCAGGGATGTGCTGCACTGCAGCACTGCTGGAAGAAGAAAACAAACACTTGAGCCCTGGCTTTCCCCTCCAGTCTGATGAGCTAATGGATGACCACATCCATGGCCATAGCGCGGCCTTGGAGCTCTGAATGGCAGTGGCAGCAGGGAGGCTTTCTGGTGGGTCTGCTACCAGGTAGCAGCATCTGAAGCCCTTGTAAATCCTTCCTCAGACCTCAAACATCAGCTGTGGTTTGCTGACACTGAGCACAGAGGTCTCTTGCTAGAACCTCCAGATGCTGTTTCGGTGTGCAGAGCTGAACTAACCTAAGCACAACAAACTGTCTCAGTCCATGGGCAGTGCCAGTGTGTCCTGCACTCAGGCTGAGCCTCTGCCCTAGGCACCAGTGGGGCAGGAGCCAGATCAGAAAATGTTGGTCTTCTGATTCCCAGAACCTGTTGGCCAGCTTGAAAATGGACTTGGTCATTTTCCCTTGTTGCTGACCATTGAGAAGAGAACCTGTGGCTCCTGCCCTGTCTGCTTCTCTGCTGCTTCTTGTCCCTCCCTCCACTGGCTCCACAGCTCCTCCACAGCAGCTCTGCCGAGCTGCACAAAATGCAGTGCCCCATCTGATTCTCAAACTGGGCTTAGCTTAGACGTTCAGTGCCAGCTGGGTTTTTGCTGATGCTTTAGAAATGTATTTTTAGGAGGGTTTCTCTATAATTATTACATTATAGCTACTGCTGGATGGCTCAGAGTATAGTAAACAGTCACTATGCTTATTAGAGGTCATGAATACAGAAAAACATTCCTCTGGGTGAGGTCTGCTGTTAAATAATAACTTGTCCCTTCATGCTGCCGGGGAGTGAGTGCCCTGGAAGGGACATGCTGACACTGGTGAAGCCACTGATCCAGCTCCTGCAACTGACACCGCTTCTTAGAGCTGCTCCTCTCAGCAAGGACAATGCATGTGCTGAGGGGCAGCTGTTGCCCACTGCAGCTCCCTCCTCTTGCGCCTTCATTCTCTCCTTATTTCTGCACTACCACTGAAGTTCCCTTCTCAGCAGAGCTTTAGGCCTGGGGGTGAGGGGCAGGTGAGTGAGGAAGGCTGGTACCACAACTCAGCAGAGTCCGGGAGAAGCGAGTGGCGAGAGCAGGTGATCAGGCACACGAGGCTATGAGAGTCAATTCCTGACCAGCAGGTCTGGTGAGCACCCTCTGGTGTCTCTGTCTGCTGTGGAGGGAGCACTCACTGCTGCCTTCTCCTTGGGGGATACTGAAGGCGTCCAGATCCTCCATCTGTCATTTCCAGTGCACTCCAGGTAGTTTCAAGAGCTTTGAAACATCCTCTCTTTGGCTGAAATTGTCTGAGCTACCCCTAGGCACATGGAGGATGATGGCACCTAAAGCTTGTTCTCCTTGGGAAACCCAGGCTGTCCAAGGACCACCTCGCTGTTTGCCCAGAGGTGAGGCACAGTGGTGGTTTCCATGGCGCAGAAGAGCTGTGAGGATACAGCTGTGGCTCAGATCTGTTAACAAAATGGGCATCTCGCATCGAAGGATTTCCCCTCCGCAACACCCAGTCACCTTCTGAGCTCCACTTTGGATTTATCCTTCCCCAAGATGGATGATGAGAACTGCCTGTGGGTTCAGACAAAGGTTCAGCTGTTCCTTGTACAGTGGCAGGAGCAGCTCCTCATCTTTGCTGGAAATTGCTTCCCCAACAAACCCTATGATCTCATTTGGCTTTTGTGTTCAGTTTTAAAAGCGGGATAGAACTGCTCTCCAATACTTCATTTTCTTGTAGTGTTTGTTATCTGGAAAGAAGAGGGCAGCTAAAACTGCCTTTTTAATTAAGTTCCTTTAAATCTCTGAAAACAATAAAGAAAGAAAGATAGCAAACAGAGTCCAACAGAAGAATCTCCGTGTGTGTGAGCTGAGGGCCTTCTCCCCCAACACATTTAGATATAAATCTCTCTTCCAAAAACTTGCAACATTTCTCTGTTGCTCAGTCTGTCTCCTGGGAAACTTTGACACCTCACAAGAGGAGCCTTGTGCTTCTGCTCCTTAGTGGGACATGAGTCTTGGGAACTCTGTTGAAATTCTAAAGAAAGAGTATTCCTCATTTCTTGAAGTTGAGAGGCGCTTGTGGGACTGCATCCTCCTCTCTGCTTCCCTCCATCTTCACACAACTATGAAAACAAAAGGCTCTGAGCAGCAACAGGTCCATTAAACCAGGGGGTTGGAGCTGTGCTCCCTTCAGGCACAGCCTTTCTGTAGCTGTGAAAAGCTCTTAAGAATTTACACTAGCAAGGAGACAGTAAATAGGCTTAAATTTGCTGTAAGAGAGTTCAGACCTGCAGCGTCAGATGTTTAGAGCTCCATAAATTCAAACCCAGGTTGGACAACACTGGCTTGGCTGAAATAACCTGAGAAAGGCCCTCTGACACTCCACAGGATGAGATCTCACCACTCATGCTAGATGTAGGAGGAAGTTTGTCCAAAGCTCAGAGCCTGCAATGAATCAAATCCACGGTGCAATGGATCTGGCCATAACTAAGACATCTGAGCACAGAGCTGCTCCCAACTGCACCTCCTGCATCAGAGTGGAGGGAGGTTAGCCTCAGGAGACCTGGGCAAGCACCAGTGTGACCAAGCCTGCCATCTGCCACTGCAATGGCTGCTGGCAAGAGGCAGGAAGTGGATGTGTGGATGTCGACCCCTGAAGGGTGTTGGCACGCACAGGGCACTGAAAAGTCACAACGTGAAGACTGGACCGTGGAGCTTGCCATGTGGGGCACTGCAGTGCAGGCTGCTCCCAGTGACCTGCACAGCCCCAGGCACTGCATTTCTCTGTGACAGGGTTTGTGCTGCAGCAGCACCTCAGAGTTGCCTTTAAAAGGAGACCTCTGTGGTGGGGAGGTGGTGCTGTGCCAGCACAGAGCACTCAACGTGTGTCCAGCCTGCTTAGAGCCCAGACCTCAGAACTGTGAGGTCCTGGGTACTGAGGGCCACTTCTCTGCCCACTGAGCAGCTCTCGGACCATGCCTGCTGCTTGCCCCTTTGCACTATCTGCCTCATTTGCTCCACAACTTGCCTAATCTCCTTTAATTGCTTATATCCCTTTCTTTCCTTTCAGATAAGGAGACAACGCTTTCTGTGTCTCCTGCCTCAGACACCACTGCTCTCCCAGGGACCTCTCAAACACCAAGACCAGAAAGCGAGGCCAGGAATTGTAGGTTGCAGTTTATCTAAAACTGGGGACTTGTCCATGCTAATAGTTTTAATTTCCCAACTGTCTGCTTGGGCTACACACATAAAACCTTTCAATAATACTCCTTCTCTCTCTCCCCACATAGAAAACCACTGTGTTCCCCTGTCCTCCTTACAGTACGTGACCTTTAGCTGCTCTCTCTTGCTTATCAACTCAAGGAATTCATTCAGCTCCTCAGCAGCTCCAGCCACTGACTCTCCATTCACATCCCTCTAAGGCCCCACCAGCTCCTTGATGGCTTTAGAAAGATTTATACTTGCCTGGCCCTCCATATCCTTCCTCCTCAGGCTTTGATTTACCACCCTGGCTTCCTTATCACTCTCTAGCACTTCCTACATGCTTGTCTTTATAGCTTCTCATTTTTCCTCTCCAAAATCACCACTCAGTTGTGTTTCCTTAAGGACAGTGGGAAAAGCTCAGCCTGTAGTGAGGACTGTGCAGCCCTGAGCTCCAGTGGCATGTCAAAGGCATTTTGCTTCTGCCTCTGGCCCTCAGCACAGGAAGAACTCTCAGCCTCTACCGAACTTCCTTACACAGCTCTCAGCCCCTTGCCTGCTTCTACGTTTCCTGTGCGTTCATTAAAGGAAAGCTTTGTGCCCTCCACAGGGCAGGAGGAAATCTGACCTTTTTCACCCACTTTCTTGGTGCCTCCCTCCCCAACGGGTGACTCCAGCCCAGCACCACTTTCTCTAGCAGAGACAGTGCCACAACTGCCAGGTTCTGCTCTTCATTTTCCCCCCTCCTGGGGTTTCTGATCAATCTGCTACACAGTTTGCGTTACACTGGGGGCTGCCGGAGTTGCAGATGGATCTACCTGGGGGACAAGGATGGGTCAGAGCAATCAACAGACCCCTCTGTGCCCAGCTGCTCCTTGGCCAGAGCTACAGTTCCTCTTCCTGATCTTTTAACTCAGCCTTTGAAGTTACTTTCACATTTATCCCCTTCCTCCTAAGGATCCCCTCTGCAGGGATTAAAGCTGGCAGCAAAACCTCTCAAACCTCTCTCAAGTGTTTACGCTCACAATTACACCTGTTCCTGAGAGTTTCACAGCCAGTTCAGTCACATCATTCCTTTCATATTGGCCTTTCCTGTCCTGCTATCCAGACTTCCCAACCACCAAGGGACAAGGGACAGCTCAAATCCTCCCCCACACAGACACACAAGTCAGGCAGATAATGGAATGGCTTCAGGTAGCTGAACTGCAAAAAAGGGGAGGGAATGTTTTCTGCAAACATTGCCTTTGTGAAGGACTGGGATGTGTAAGGTCCAGAACTCAGGCCAGCTGCTAGGAATATTGCAGAATCCTAAATTTGATCAGTTTTACCCAAATTAAGGCATTCCTACTTCAAATCACACCACTGGGACCCCTTAAGGGGGGGATTTCAGCTACCAGTGTGAGCTAATCCTGATCTGGGCATGAGCAGTACTGCAGCATGCAAGAGCCTGGGCAGAAAAAACAGGGGAAACTTCTAAGCTTTCTTTGGCCTTTATTCAGCCTGAATTTCCCAACAGAAAAACAAAAGATCAGCACTTAGGGGTGAAATTCCCCCCTGACACAATGGGGCTGGCCTGTTAAATGGGAGTTAAGGCACGCACAGTCAGGCCGTTGGGAAGCAGCTTCTGCAAAGTCTAGCTAGAAGCAGGAGTAGGAAATGGTGCAATATTCCTTCAGAGGAGCCTCCTGATCCCTTCAAAATCACCTGGAAATCCCAGGTGCTGTAAGCAGAGGAGAGTCTCCATTTGGAAAGCATTCCTGGACAGAGTTCCACTGTGCTATCAACTTTCAGCCTCTCTTCTCCTCTAACCTACTTCAGCTGTTAGCACCAAGCAGCAATAAAATGATATCCATGGCCACTCAGAAATCATCTTGGAATGCCTTCATGCACAGGGCAATAGTTCCAGAGCCTGCACATCAGATTTCACACAGGAATGTCTTTCAGCTTTCCAGTGCAGAATCATTTTTCCTCAAAACTGAAGTCCCCTAGCAAAGGCTAATCGCATCTCGTCCTCGCGTTCCCAAGGTACTCTCCCTGCCTCTGAATGCTCATCAGATAAATAACACCGATAAAGGATTTGCAGTCCAACTGCATGGAAGAGCTGACACAGCCATGGCACTAAACCTCCCTGCCACAGAGACTGAGACACCACAGCTACATCCTCCCCTGGTTCTGAGGGATCCCCCAAGCGATCTCCTCCCAGGGTGCAGCAGCTCCCAGCAAAGTGCTGAGCGCTCACAGCTCTGTCCTGAAAGTGCCATTGCACAACACAGTAAATGGAGATGCAACACTGAAAAAATTGTACTGCAATGACAAGCAGAGCTGCCAAAAAAACACAATGGCAGGCCTGGGTCCTACACAGCTTTCTGCTGCCTCACACACTTGGAACAGCTCTTCTGAACTCCATGGAACCCTCTGCAACAGGCAAGAGCCCTCTGTGGGACCAGGGGACTCCATTCCTTGCTCTGCTGGTGGAAGATTAGATCTGCTCCCTCCTCTATAACCTCTTCCAAATGATACTGAATTACCTGCAAGTTCCTAAAATTAGACTAACAAATAAATGACTTTGTAGCTGAGCTGATAAAATGTGACTGTTTACATATGGTTTAATCCTAGAAGTAAGATTAAAGATGACTTCAAGCAGAGCCTCTGCTCAGTGTGTCATATAAAATTCTGTTTGGTTTCAGCAGAGCTGAGAATGACTTTAACAACCTTGTTAATCACAGATTAAGAATGGAAAGGATCCTGTTTGGCACCAGGTGTGCCATTAATAACACCCAGGGATGCAGGGGAGCTGCAGAATGACCTAGCTCAAACGCCAAGGAGAAGCTCTGTGCTGGAGCTGTGCCATGCCCGAAGCATGCAGCCCGGGCACGGCAGGACAGAGCAGCTCTTGTGCTTCCACAGCCTGCAGGGACAGGAGCTCTGTAAGCTCTGCTCAGCTTGTTTCAGTCTGAATTCCTGTAAGCCTGTGCTAGATTCATTTGAAAAGTCAGCAAATATCCCTGGGAACCCAAAACTGTCCCATTCTCTAGCCCTAATGAAGTCCCCTCCCTTTATGCTGCTTTGTGTTCTGGAGGAAACAGGCACAAAGTTGGTGTTCCTCAGACAGTGGCACCACACATGTCTCCTTAAACACTTTGTCCCACTCTGGGCTGAGCTCAGTGCTTCAGGAGCACAGGCAGAGGCTGAGCGTGATGGAGCTTCCCAGGCTGGCACAGCTGAGGTTCCTGCCACTCTCCTGCTCCCGAGCACGCAGACACCTCCCTCTGCGCTCCCCAAGGCCAGGCTCAGTGCCAGGCACCTGGGCACTTCCCACAGCAGCCACTGTCCACCAGGGCATTCCCCTACCTTCTACCCTATCTCTCTCCAGGAAACTCCCCTGAGGTGCTCCACAGTGCTGGTACAGGCACCTGAAACCCTCCAGCTCTCCTTCCCAAGAGCATTTTTCTGCTGGGATGCAAGATCAGCTGCTTTTGGTTTATTCAGGGTCTGGACCGTGAGAGCCCTGCAGGCACTATCACCAAACCAGATGTGCTGCAGTAGGGAGGTCCAGGCATGCAGGACTATGAGCCATTGAGTGAAGCCCCCACAAGGTCCTCTTCACTCATCCAAGGCAGAGTGCCAGCACCACAGGCTCTCCAGCCCCACCAAACTCTCAGAGGCAGAAGAGAAAACCTGTTCCACATTAAAGTTACCTAAATCATTGTAAAGCACAACCATAAAGGTTTTGCCAGAGCAGCCCTCCTCATCTTCACTTCCCATGCAGCCCCAAAGGTCCTCCAAAACAGATGGGAGGGAATTTGCACATCAGAGCAGTCTGTTTACAGCAGCTGGCCTGGGGATGAGCACTGGGCAGTGAAAAACTTCCCCAGCAGCAATCCACTAGAGAAGCTCCACAAGCTCATCTTCCAGGCTTCAGTTCTTGCTCTGCAAAACCGAGGTCTGGGTGGCACCTTGTACATTAGGGTGGTGCCCCAGTATCTAAGTGGCATTGCCAGCCACAGCTCATTTCCAGTGTGCACCAAAGGCAGCACAGCTAGCCTGACCACTCAGGTGTGAGTTATCTCCCAGCTGTCAGTTGTGGGGCAGTCAGAGAAGGCAGGCAGGGTGGACTCTTTCTGGAAGATCTTTGCCATGCAGCTGACAAAGGCAAAAAGCAGGAAAAAAGACCTGGACTCCTTTCTGCTGTGCAGAAGATAAGCTGTGATTCAGCAGCAAAGTCCTTCTGAGTTTCTCCCAGCTGCCATTACCACAGTGCCCAAATATCCCATTGTGAAGCAAAGTCTCCCCCAGCGAGGTGCGGAGCCAAGGCACAAAAAGCATCGGGGGGGTTACAAAAGAGCAGAGCGGTCCTGGCGCCTCCTGCTCTGGAAATGCTGTGCAGCAGACCTTTGAAAAGCCATTCCAAAAGCCCTCTCATCACAACAGAGGCTCCTAAAATCACTTCTCATATTTTATGGCATTGGTCAGATCTCTGCCCTGACAGCTCTGCAGTGGAATTTGAGTTTATGATCCGTGCCCCATAGCCTCTACTTGCTGGAATTTAGTGCATGCTTGAGACCCAGGCAGTTGCAGAGAGCATGCACAAAATTCCCTTCCTGCTCATGCTGCATGTGTTTTACGTTGTGCAGCCCTTACTGTGTTCCATGCTATTAATGCCTTCTGCTTCTAGAGCACCTCCCAGGTGGAGGGCTCAAAACACTCAAGAAATGGGATTGAAGCTGAAGAATACCTTTGAGACTGGCAGAGCCTCCTGCTCTGTAACTGCTTTGATAACTTTAAGTTGTCTTGTAACTACTGAGCGTTGCTTTTCTGCCCTTGCATGAAGTTTTCAGCAAAAGGCAGCCAAACTGGTGCAGGACCAGACTAGTTTATCCCTGCAGTTCCTCTGGCAGGCTCTGGGTAAGTGACTCTGAGGTTTCTACCCTTTTCATAGCACAGAGCCAGGGCCTGCATGTACTGATCTCCTTGGGAAGCTCTGGAAAGGGGCAGAGATGAAAAATACCCTGCTGTGCAGCCAGCCCTGAGCCAGCTTTTCTTGCCCTGTGAGTCTTGAGGGCTTTCCTAGCCTGCTCCTGTCACTACCAGAAAAAAGGGAAATTCTCCTGAAGGTGCTGTGAGAGTCTGGGAGCCAGGGCTGAGTGTGCTGCTGCTATTCTCTCTGCACAGAGCTGCCATGTGTTCAGGTTTTCCTTGGTGCTTCTTTTTCTCTCATACAACTTGTGGCTGGCAGAAGCAGAGGACTCTATACACTGCCTAGGAGCCCTTAGATACCCAGTGGCCAGGCTGGGAGCAGTGACTGCCGGACTTCTGGCAACCCTTGGCTTGTCAGACACACAGGGATCGACTCTACCACAGATGTGATGCTGCTCCGTGCCTCTGCCCTAATCCCAGCGTCTGAGACTCCCCTGCCCGTGCGGATCAGCTGCACACACCCGCTGGGTGCTGCAAGCGCTGCGCTCGCAGAGCCAGCCAGCAGACTTCTGCAAGTCTCAGGACCTCAGCTTGACTTTTCACAAGCCTGCCTGCACCTCAGCCTGTCAGTGGGATGCTGTCATCAATCTACAGAGCTGTGTGAACGCCTAGGACAGATATCAGTTGAGCTGAATCAAAAAGGTCAGCCCAGAGCAGCACAGTAACACAGGCAGCTCCATCACGGAGGCATTTGTCAGACCTTGTTGCTGTGTGTTGCTCTCCAACACACCTCTCTCTGGGTTGTGATTGGGCAATCACACTTCTAACCATGCCCCCAGCACTCAGACGTGTGTTTAGCTCCGGATAAATTTGACTTCTTGTCGTGTTATGCAACTGAGCTTCTACTCAGTGTTATCTTTTGATTGACTCCTCTACTATTCCCCTCCCAGGGTATTTATCTGAGGCCAGTGACAGCCAGCAAATACTTAATAGAACTCTTGTCTCTGGCAGCCTGTTCTGGCAGTAAGTGTTTTCAGGCAGTTTGAGAAGTGGGTGTCACTTACATTAGCTCACTCTCAAACCCTGACTCACCCTTCACACACACAACCCTTCCTGCAGATTCTAGGCTGTGGATTTTAATGGCGTTTCCAAAGGAGGTGTGAGGGCTGCTGGCTGTGCTGATTTACTTCCTATTGATTTATCTTGTCTCTGTTCACGGCAGCAGCTTGTAGCTGCTTCTCCTGCTGCAGTTGGTGCCTGCTCCCTGCACGACAAGTCCCTAGCACTGATGGAATGTGTTGCTGAAAAGTGCCTTGATGCCTGTTTGCAATGGACACGGAGTCACCATGCAGTGACAGCCCCACTGTAGGAGAGCTGCCTCAGCCAACCGCTGCCTGCTCACTCGAGAGGAAAGCTGTGCTCTGTGACATGAAGGCTCCGTAGTAAAGGACACAAACCAATCTCCACAGCAGATGAAATGAGGCTGTCTTTAGGACTGGAGGTAGAACTAATCCCCTGACCCATCACAGCCTGTTCCATCCCCTGTAGCAGTGGCTAATGTGGTTACAAATACAAATTTCTTTCTCTGAAGTCAGAGTCAGTTGTTGCAGGCTGCTTCTGGTGAGCAGCAGAACACACCCAGAGTGCTGCCACAGGCCTTAGTCCTTCAGGAGTTCAACTTTAAAGATTAAAATCCATTTTTACCTTCTTTTAGAAGTGGCTAACAACTAAGAGCTCTTGTTTTGTCTACAGCTGAGCTCCTGTTTCTACAACCGGAACAGAAATGTCCTCTGAAGATGCTACAGTTTGAGAGGGGTGCAAGGAGAGATTGACCCTCCAGTTCACCCTGAGCCACCACCTTCCTCCAGGGCTTCTACTGAGACCTTCCAGGTAACACTCCCAGTTAGCTGGTGGCAAGTCCTTATGTGTTTATTCCCTGCAGACACCTGCGTGGCAGCTGGAGGCAGCCCTGGGACTGTGCAAAAGGGAAGAAATGGTACTCTGGAAAAGGTGGCCATCTTGTGTCCAGCAGACAAGGACTTCACCTTGGGACCCTGTGTCCCAGCCACTAGTTTGAGTGACAGTGAATGACTAGTAGGAATACGTGGCCAGAAGCTGAGAGGCAGAGGGAAGAACAAGATCCGCCTCTTGCAGCAGCAGCAAACTATAGTGTGGCTCAAACCACACCAAGAAATCACACTTCAGTTCCTGTTCTCAGGGATCATCTAGGCACCAACCTCCATATCTGCTGAGAGGTGGAGAGGAAATCAGGTGTCTAACCTGCATTCAGTGCTGGGGCAAAGAAGTGGAGGTGCATGGTACAGGAAAGCTGCCACCTCATTGGTGTGAGCAGAGCCATCTCTGGCTAGCCTGTCACAGGCACCTTTCAGAAGCTCTTGATCCAGGCCTGAGCTCTCTGTGTCACGCAAGAAAGGTCTGTTCCAACTGCTTTTAGTTCTCATGACTTTTGCACAGTATCACAGTATCACCAAGGTTGGATAGACCATCAAGTCCAACCAGCATGAAGTATTCCCTAGGGAAGGGGACCTCTATCTGCAACCTGCAAAGAGGATGCCTCTGCTCTTTGGTTGCAATTATGTATTACGTTAGTGATGTTTGTCAATGAACAAAACAAGCAACTTAATCTTTATAATTACACATTTGAAAAGAGAAAAAAATGGTTTAGATGCCCTTTGCAGTCTGCTTCCCCTGCCTGCTTCACTGAGAATCCCACCCGTGCCTCCGGAACAGATCTGCTGGGGCTGGCCAGACCCAAATCCACAACCTCCTGGTGGTGCCAGCCAGTGAATTACAGAGCCAGTGTCTGCAAATGACTGGTTTGCAGAGGGAGGACAACCCTCCTTCCAAAGGCTGAGAAATAAACATATCATAAATCAGCAGATGTGGCTTTTATTTATAAAGATCTAATTAAACTGAGTTCTGTAATGTCAATCTGCAGGACACACACACTGAGTGCTGCTTCTTTCCCCCTGGGCCAGAAACGCAAATCATTTACCTTAAAATGCTCTTCCTGCCGCACACTCCTGGGTTCTGGGTTGCTCAACTGACACCTTAGCCTTTTGCAGTGCCCTACAGAACTTTTACTGTATGTTCCAGCCTGGGTTGGCTGTCACCCAGCAAAGAGATCTGCTTGCTTTTACAAAAGAGCAGAAGAGGCTGAATGTTGCAGCCATGCAGCGATCCAGACAGGGAAAACAAACACAGCACTGCCAGCCCTGAGCACTTAGCAGCTCTGTCCTGGGCCACAAAATCACGAGTTTGCCTCACAAACCGATCTGCAGATTTCACTGAAATGTAATTTTGGGTTTTCTCTATTTGCCTCTCTTCCTTTTAAAACTTTTGGGTCGTTTTCAAGGGGTTCTGTACAGTCACTGAAGCTGTCAGCTCACCTTCAGCTTTAGAGAACACTGAAACTCTCAGATAATTGCAGGATAGGAGGGAGCAGAGCTTTGAAAAACAACCCTAACACAGCTTGTGGTGAAATTGCAAGAGCTGGTGCTGCTGCAGGCTGAAATCCACTAACTGGCACAGGGCTGATACATCCTCGTCCCTGTTAACCCTCACCCCACAGGGGTTCAGAGGAAGAAGCCTGCACTAAGATTGCCCTGAACAGATGCAGCTTCTCTCTACTTTCCCTTGTAAAGCCTACCTTTTCAGCTTACAATGTGACAGGCTTTCTGCTACCAAGCCAAACTGCACCCCCAGCCTTAAAGGAGTATTTCAAGACAATGCCAAGTATTTTCTTCACCCTAAAATGTAACTGCCTCTAGCAGAGTTATGGATTTGGTTTTCCTTCCCCAGGTAACACTGGGAACAGGCATTATTGACCAGGCCAATCCAGGCACTGCTTCCCCCTAGGTTTTCTGCTCAAGCTTTGCTCTGAAAGCTGCTGTTCTCACTGCTCTTGTGCTTCTGGTGCCTGAGGGCAAGTATCACCATGCAGACCCATGTCCTGGGCCAGCTCTCAAGGACAAAGACATCCATGGACTTCCCCAAAGAAAAGGCAACAGCCTGAAGTCAGCGGGTGCTTGGCTAAGCCACCTGCGTAGTGGGGACTCACTGAGGGACCTGAGCTGCATGAGGGGTTCTGGACTGTTGTGGGTTTGTGTGCAAGAGTCACATGGAGTTAGCACAGCTCTACAGGAGACACTTTAGTCATTGGCTTTGTTAAAGGTAAAGAGGCAACATACCCTTGGTGGAGGCACTGCAATGGCTTCGGCAGCTCCTGAAGGGCTGGACTGGATTCCCATCCTCCATCTGCACCCTGACCCCTAAGGTTCACAGGACAGGCCTGTGTATGGAGTGCTCAGCCTTCCCTGGTGAAGAAAAAAGCACTTCATTGTAGGCAATGTGGCCAGAGAAACAAGCACCCAGTGATGGCTCATCTGTCCTCTTCAGCCCAAGCCCAGGCAGGACTCGAAGGCAGAGCTAACAACCCAGCTGCCAAGCTCCTCATCTTGGCTCTGCCCGAGGTGTGTGCAGCCAGCTTCCACGGGCAGTAAGAGGGCACCAAATCCCAATGCGGGCCAGGGCACAGGGCTCACTCCAGGAAAGGCTTCTAAGTTTTCTGAGACCCTGTTAAGTCATTTTAACACCAAAATTTGAACACAAGATCTCTTCCCTTCTGTCTTTCATGATTAGGCAGAGATAGAAAACCCATTCTGGAACATCTCACCCTCTGGTCACTGCCAGGGTTGGACTTGATGATTTCAAAGGTCTCTTCCAATTTCAATGACTCAATAATTCTATGATTCAAATGGAGAAGTGGGGGGACACCCAAACCTGCAGTCCTTCAATGCTGGGATCGTGGGAAGGCTTTCTGGAGTGAGAAGGGAAGACAGCAGGAAGCTGGTAATTAAAGGGCATCTCTCACCGCAGCCCTCGGTGCCAGCAGATGGGCTGCTACAGCAGACACGCTCTCAGTGTTGACATGCAAGGGCAGCATTGCTTCAGCAGTGCCAGGGAGGTGCTGATGGGATAAAGCCTACCCTCCCAGGAACTCCAGCTCTGTAACCACAGCAAGCCAGGAGTCAGCCCAACAGTTCCACAGTCCCAGCATTAACACTAAGCAAGCGTCTAAAGCCCCCACAGAGACCTCCCTGTGTGCTCCCATTTGCAAGGGAATGGCAAACCTCACATGCAGGCTGACCAGCAAAAAGCAGATGGGGAAAGGAATGCAGGATCTGGTTTAGATGCCCAGTTCCTCCTGGCAGATGACCTGGGGTTTGAAGGATGCACATTCCCTGCAAACTCAGGGCCTCAGGGCTGTTGTGGTGTGGCTCATGCTGACCTCCCTGAGATCACACAGTGGGGTGCAGCAAAGCAGGGGAAACGAGGCCTGTTCCCTCAGCATCTTTAAACGACGCTGGTGTGAGCCAGACAGGTTCACCCTGAAGGGATGGGGGCAGGGGGCTGGAGTGTTTCAGCAGCCAACAGCACAGCTCCCATGTCCACAGCCATCACAGGGCACCCTGCAGCACACCATGCCCTGTTCCTGTCAGCTGACAAAGGCCTTTTGCTCCAAGAGAAAAAGATACTAATAAAAGAAGTAGCCTGGTTCTTCGTGAGCCTCGGTTGTTGCCCAAGTATCCCTTTCCCTCTGCAGCAGGACATCCAGGAGCCAGCCTGGCACGGCGCAGGGCTGTGTCGCAAGGCTGCGCTATGTGCCACACCGATGTCATCAATCACACAGAGCAAACAACCAGCTCCAACAGCCACCCGGCTCCAGCCAGGGCAAATGCCGCCCCTGCATCAGCAGCAGGCCCTTGAGCCTTCCCACCCACCCAGGGCAGGAGTTTCAAAGCAGATGCCAGGACCTTGTAGGAGTTGGACCTCACGAACGGGATCCTAACACCACGGTCGACAAAGCAAGTTCAGCCCAGCTTGTAGGCCAGGGCAGCTCAGCCAAGCTGCAAGGCTCCAGAAACTGTCCTAATATTTTCCTGTGCTCATGTCAAGTCCTGACATTCATTTGGTCTGGGTGGCTAAAGCCTGGAGAAGGAGGCAGCTCCCCGGCTTAGCAGAGCTGTCACGCTGCAGCACGCAAAGTGCACGAGGGAAGAGTTTGGGGCCAAGGTGGAGCGAAGAACTGTTCAAGAAGGTCTTGCTTTATGAAGGTCTTGGAAGCAGCCCTGTCAAATCTGCTAGGCTTTAGTCCCCAGCTTAGGAGGGCAAAGCCACAATTAAAACAGACTGTGAGAAGAGGGAAAACAGCAACAGAAAGTGCCACAAACCCCTTGAGAGGAGAAATTCTTCATCGTGTGTGCGGGCAGAGACTGCACAGATGTAGTGGCAGAGCCTTCCACAAGGTCTCCTGCTGGTCTCCCAGCAGCAGGACAGCTCTCCACAGGAGCCTGTCGTGCAGTGGATGGGGCTGGAGACAGATGCAGGGCAGGCTGGGGACAACCTCCAGATCTGCTCTGGGGACAGGCAGGGAGATGCTTCCAGAACAAGGCTTGTTTCTACAAATCCCTCCTGTGCTTTATGGGCCATGTCCAGGTCCCAGCTCAGGGTGGGTGTCTCAGCCCAGGGCCCAGATTTGATGGGGTGGGTGGGACACAAAGCTCAGAAGGTATTTCCAGCACTCCCTTTCCCTCCCAACATGTGAGAGGTTCAACTTGTATCCTCATAACCTCTGCTCTGAACAAAGAGGCAAAATCATTAAGTAAGACAAAAGCAAATAAAAGCTGTGGATGGTGAAAGAGGCCATGTGTGTGTGTGTGGAAAACACAGCACTGACCCAGCTGGGCAGGCAGCAGCAGCTGAAACTGGAGCTTGGGACACCATGGACTGGCCTGACCTGCAGCAACGTCTCGGCTCCTGTGCCCCAACATCTCCTTCTCTGCAAGCACCATGCAGCAAAATGTGAAGTATGATGCCCAGCAGAACCTGGTGTGAGGATGGCAGAGCCATCTCTCTGGGCAGAGCCAAGTACTCCAGAGAGAGCCCTCTTGCTAATTGAGCAAGCAAAGGCTCTTCTGGAAGAAAAAACTAATATATTTGCAGACAGATTAAAACAAAGAAGGGAAGTTTAAAGGGCTGAGCAGAGGGACCAGAAAGGCAGTGACAGAAGTTAAGATCTCAGAAGCAGCTGCCTGCAAGCAGCTTGCAGAGAACGCTGTCTCCATCCTCCTGAGGTCCTTCACCTGGGGTGGGGGAAGAGGAGGTGCCGCAAGAGGCTGCTGGAATCAAAAAGATGTTTCAAACGGCAAGAAATTATCAAAGCCACAATCTGCACCTAGGATTTGAAGGCAGAGAAGTGCTGAAGCTATGAACTCTCCTTGGGGAGGAGCCAAACGCCAGGGAAAGTCAAAGCTGCTGGGGTCTGAGCCAGGAAGAGAAGCTCAAGGGGGACCTGGTGACAAGAGATGGCTATGAAGGCACTCATGAGTGTGGCAGGAAGCCTGAGCCCCTCCCTGCTCCTGCCTTTAGGAGAAGGAAAGATGGTGAAGCTTCATCACAGGCCTTTCCCATCACAGGCCTTTCCCATCACAGGCTGCTCTTCCTGTGGTTCAACCATCTTCACCAGCTTTAAGTCCAGGGACTAAGGAGGTTTTCTTGTTTCACCAGGAGGTGATGGCTGGTGGTGGCAGCACTGAAGACGGCTGCTTGGCAGGGAAAGTCCCAGAGCTCTGTTATGCTGATGAGGCTAACACAGAACAAGGCTCTCTGCATTCTGCCCTGAGAGATGCAGGAATAAAGACCAAAGAGTGAGACCATCCCTAAAATTAAACCCAGAAAAAGCAGGCAGGAATCACAGGTACTAATAAGCAGTGGACATCATTTCAAGGCTCAGACCCTCCTGACGAGGACAACTTGGGTGAGTATCTGTCAGCAAGATTTCCACCCCCAAAACACCACTCTCCAACCTAGATCTAGGCAACTGTATTTCAGCAGCTTGGGCTGTGATTTATGGGATGGTGCATCAGCCCAAACCTCTTGAATGATCTTAATTAAACTATGAAGGTGAAAAATTAATCACTGCAGTTATTTTATTATGCATGACCAGTAAAAAATGTACTGCAAATTTACATAATGTCCAACTGAAAATTATTTAGCAGCCACAGTGAGACTCAGATTGTTAATAATTGTTTATCTTTTATCACCAGGGAGGCCCAGGCAATGTTTCAGCACCAAGTCTGTGTAGGAAGAAAGGGAGGGAGCTGCTTTGGTGTATTTCTGCCCTTTCCCACAGGTGACCAGGAGCCAGATCTGCCCTGGTATGCTGTGACAATGCCAAATGTCTCCTCCTCTCCCCAGAAAAGTTCTTCATCAGCACTCCATCCCCCCAGATACTTTCAGCAGTAATATATAACAGACGCTGCATGCCACTAATTCATCTCCAGGCCAGCCCTGGGTAGGAATGACTGCTCTTGGTGCTCAGCAGGCTTACAAGCAGGTTTCTCAAAACAGGCAAGAGAACATGATGGGACAGGAGCTGCCCTGCAGATACCTGCCCTGCAGGTGCTCCCAAAACCACTGCCTGCACAGGACCCAGCTCTGCCTTTGCCAACCACTCGTTTGGGGATGTCTCTGACACCTGCCTTGCCCCATCAAGGCACCTAAGTGACAAACTGAGCCTCGAAGCAGCAGGCTGGTGCCAGCCAAGCCCTGCCCCGCTGCTGGGGTAAACAACCCATATCTGCACTCCGTGTGCTGTCTTAACACCTCTGTCAGGGAAGTGGGTCTGGCACATCCTCATGGACCTCTGTGACCTCCTCAATTCACTGCAGCATCTGATCACTGAAGAAATGGACTGAACAAACCCCACCCTGAGCTACCTGAGAGGACTCAGAGAGAGACATGGCCAGGAGAGGTCACCTCAGAAGCCTCCCCCAGCCTCTTCCCCATGGCCCATCCCCAGCCCTTTCCCAGGACACACCCTGGCCACCCCTGCCAAGCACAGGAGGTGGGGACCATAAATCACCGTGCGGGACGTGCTGCAGCACTCACTGAGAACAAAGAGGAGCATATTGACAGGGCTGTCCACAGTATCAATGCATCAACCCACAGGAGACCCCCTCAAGGTAAAGACAACAACCTCCTTCATCAAATCAGCACCTTAATGAGCCAAGATTGCAAAGAAGAGGCAATGATGTGGGCTAAAGCCTCGGTGTGAAAGCAGATAAAACAGAGCATGGGCTGGTATGAGCCCTGCCAAGCAGCAGGCTGCTGGTACTGCTTCTCCTTAACACCACCGATAAAAAGGTTACCACTGAGAAAGCGCCCAGAAACCAGCCTCATCACGAGCCCAAGGAGTGCCTGCTAAACCATTACCTGCTGCACTGCATTTGAAAGCTGGCATGGAAAAGGATTACTCTATGACAGTCCTCACTACCAATTTCATCATCTGCAAGAACCTGGCCCACGATCACACTAGGCAGAGATCAGCCTGGCTGCTCCTTTCCAGCCCTGCTGAAATGGCTTTCAGCTGTGTGCTGCATGGTGTAGCACTGCTCCTCACTGCTGGTGACACCACACCAAGAAGCCATTGTGGTGGACTCTAACCAAAAGGCATTCCCAGCCCTCTAGAACTTCAGGAGATGATTTAAAGAGTGGGAATGGTTTTACCATCACTTGCACCTACTGCCTTTGGTGACTGTGGGCGATGATAATGATGATGTCCCTGCCCATGGTGAGGAGGTTGGAGGAGATGACCTCTGAGGTTCCTTCCAACCTAAGCCATTCTATGTGCCTGTTGGTATGGGCTGCCCAGGGAGGTGGTGGAGTCACTGTCCCTGGAGGTGTTCAAGAAAAGCCTGGATAGGGCCCTTAATGCCATGGTCTAGTTGACTGGATAGGGCTGGGTGCTAGGTTGGGCTGGATGAGCTTGGAGGTCTCTTCCAACCTGGTTGATTCTATGATCCTATGGTGAAATGCTACTGGACCAAGGCTCAAAGAGGAAAACAAAGACCTGGAGGCTCAGACTTTGCTGGACCATAGCAGGGAAGAGGAGCTGCTAGTCACTCCAGTATATATTTATACATCACCCTTCAGAGAAGAGCAATGCTCAGTTGTCCTCTTATGTTTGTGTGCCTGGGCAGAGGTTTCCAGTTACACAAATTTATTGCAGGGTGACACTACCAGATCTGGTTTCTTGAGAGAGATAATGAGGCCCAGGAGTTTCTGGCAGGGAGCAGAAATGTCAGTATGAGAAGCTGATCGCTTACTATACCATAACTTAATACATCCTGTGCGTGTTTGGGAGGATGTTTTTGATGAACTAGCAACCCAAATTAGCAAACCATTTTTGTCATGTGCCTGGGCTTCTCATACGACAGGTATCAGGATTCACCTTGAACAGGGAAGATCATTCCCTAAGCATGACTCCATTTGCTCCAGCACTGCAACTTATGACTCCAGGATGCGTGGAGGGACAAGTGGAGAGGTGGCAATGTCCACAATTATTGGGGGAAGCAGATGCTGTCTGACAGAACTGCACCATCAGTTTCCAGATCACACAGCTCTCTAAACAGGGCAGCAGAAAGAGCTCTTGACCAGGTTAAAAAATGGTCACACCTTACTCTCCAGCTCTGGAGGGATGTGGAAAGCTGGCTGATCCCAGACACTTAACTAAGTCCTTCTGTAAATCTCTGCAAGAGCAGGAAGCAAAGTTGGTGAATTTTTGCTTCCAGCAAAGCAAAGGCCTCTGCAGGGGGAAGTTAAACACTGCAGTGGTGGGGCACAGAGGGGCGAAGCGAGACTGGCTGACAGGAGTGTTGGCAGTTCCTAACTCAAGCTGCAGCAGGAGGGGACAGCTTTGTCACCTCACTGTTGTCAGACCCTGTTTACAAGACTGATGAACACAACAGCTAGAGAAGTGAAACTGTTTACTTGTGGTAAACTGCTGATGCTCACAGCTTGTGCTCCATGTGCCTCTCATGTTGCTTTCCAGTCCTTCCAAATATAGTCTTCTGCAACAGCCCAGGTCTGGAAGGCTTTGAAGCAGGAGGCTCTTCCCAAAGGGCACTGTGCAGTGCAGTTTGGGGACACCAGAACCGGACACAGTTAACTTCTGATCTTGTGTAGCCATAGCAAAGCCCATAGACATCCTTTCTGTTTTTCTTCCCTGTGTTACCTGGATTCAAATCCAGAGCTACAACAGAAAGGGAAGCAAAATAATTTCCAAGAGTCAGAGAGAAAGAGCAGTGATGTGAAGACAGAAAAGGGAGTGATGGATGTGCCAGAAAACACAACCAGCAATTCAACAGCACAGAAAAGGTACCTCAGGGACTGCCAGAGCCTATGAGGCTGCCACGGATTGAATGTGCTTTGAGAAAAGCAGCCGAACAAGCAGACAGCACAGTGACAATAACATACATGCTCCTCACATACAGCACTGAGTGAAATGTTGATCCACTGAAGCCCATGGAGATTTTGCCATTGATTTTTCTGGGGCCATACTTTCACCTAGGTTCTTCATTTCTCCTGTTGACAACACTGTAAGCAGTCTCACTGAGTTATAAAGTGGGAACGTGCCCAAGGCACTGCTAGTGATGAGCTATGTTGCTGTAGGTGGTAGCTGAACTGTAAATAAAGCTGTAACTCTTTGGACTTTGCCCACAACAATGTTTTTTTTTTTCCTGAGAAGAAATTCAGGCTTGATAGAGGGAGAACATGCTGACTTTTAAAACCTCCTAGGGCAGACTGACATGGAAGACCAAGCTGATGCCAGGAACACAAGTAACTGACCTCTCCATCTTAGAAAAAGTTATTGGTGCTCTGCAAAGCTCCAGTGGGTAAAATGTATATGAGCAGATCTGAAAAATGAACCCAACAACACAACAACCCCCACCTCAACTCTCTGTCATCAGCTGTAAAGAGAACATGCCAGAAAGCAGCTTTCTGGGCCTAAGGCTTTTTCTCCTTTCCACATAGATCTTGCTGGAGATAAGCTAACTTGGTTTTGGAGCTGGTTCCTGAGCCCACACCTCCCAAATTGCTGGAGTCTCCAGGAACCTGCCCAATGCCTTGACAGAGAAGACACCAAATTCCCAACTTTGGAAGGGAGAGGTGGAGATAATCAGAGTGATAATTGTGAACTTGGATCTACCTTCCTGCTCTCACAATCTGGGCTTTCTTGGTACAAATTCTTCTCTTCTTTTGTCTCCCAAAGCAGTGCTGCCAGAGCAGGACAACAGCTGGGTGAAGCCAAGCTTGGGTGCCCTCCTGGGAAGGGATGACCAAACACAGCTGCACTCAGAAGTGAGGTACCGGAAGGAGGAGAGGAATGGACCCAGTGTATCTATTTAGGAAGGAACCTGGTTTCAAGTTTTAAACAGCAGAGATGTCAGTAAGGATATTATTTAGGCATTCTAAAAGCTAGCAGAAACCCCTGCAGAATGATGAGGTTTGACATGGTGATCCTTGAAGCAAGTCTTTCTCCTCTGTCCATACTGCAAATTCCTGCATTTCCAGCCTGGGCTGCTCAGAAGAGCAGCCTGGTTCCACCAGACAGGTTTGCCAGATGTCATCCTGACCACAAATACTCCTTGAGCTATGTGAGCAAAGCCCTCAGTAGAATGCCAGCAGTACACAAACCTACACCTGAGAGACATACAGGTGTTTAGATCTCCTAATCTGAGCTCCAGATCTCGTTCAGAGCCATCTCTGGTTCCTCATGCATCTTTTGATCTAATCCTTGTCCTGACTTGTATGGTGATATTGCCACTGGCGAGAGGCAAAGCCAGGAATATGAGAACAAAGAACATAGAACAGCCAGAGACCAGCCAGACCATAAAGGAACTTCAGGCAACACTCACCTGCCTGCAAACTTCTCTCTTTCTTCTGCCCATTTCTTCTGCCTTGTCAAAGAAAAGTTTTTACACCAGGCTGTAAGCAGCCTGGCACAGCCATTTTCACCTGCTCAGTGCAAGCTCACCTGCTTGGGTTTTTTCAGTCAAAGAAAAAATTCATATCAATGAGACCAAAAGTCAGCTGGGTGTTTTCAACTTGCAGAGTAACAGAAAACTCAGTTCTTGCTAAAAAATTACTTCACCAGGTGGATGTTGATTTAACTTAGTGAGTGCAGCTGGGATCTCAAAGCCAAGCTTGAAATGATTAGCTCCAGCCATAAGAGCTCCACTGACTTGCCTGACCTTGCATGACCACCCAGCTTCTGTGGATCAGACACAGACTGGGCATGGCCCATGGAGAGTGAGCCCCACACTGGCCCTCACACATGCTCCTCAAGGCAGCAAACCATGGAAACACCAACCCTGTCTGTCCAAAGAAGATGAGGTGAGCAAGGATGTGCTCTGGCAGTGCTGAGGTATTCCAAACAGGATAGAAACAGGTGCCGGAAAGCAGACAAAAGAGTCACATCCACCACTCTTTGCTGGGACCCCTCTTCTTTTCAGTAGCATCACACATAAAATGCCTGCTCCTGTTCCCATCAAAGTTATGAGCAGAATCCCCACTGGCAGCCCTGAGGATCAGGCCCACTGTATATTAAATCAGCAGCTTTCAAAGTCTCTGGAGGGTTTTTATGATGCTGCCTAATTAATTCAGAAGCAAATAGATTCTTTCTCAGGAGGTGAAAAGCAGGAATTATTTAAAAGCTGCCTTTAGGCAAACTACCAGGGAATAAGAAGAATGTAACTACTGGTTATGTCAGATTTCATTTTCCAGATCAAAATTCATCATGTCAGCTCCTTTTCTTTGTTATGGTTCTTTCAAGACACAAGAGCCCTGGGAGGGAGAAGAAGGTGCTGCTTGCCAGAGCAGTGCAGCTCTGGATACCCAAGGTCTACATTTGACTTTTCCCCACCTAATAAATATCTTCCAAATGGGAGTGTGTGGAGGAGGGCAAGCAGACAAGGAAAGAGAAGACAAAGGTGCTTTCCCTTCATCCCCAAGTTGCCTCTGCATGGGACAGGAAAGCCTTTCACACACTGCCTGGTGCAATGCAGGTGGTATTTGGGGTCAATTATTTAAGTGGTGCATGACTGTAACCCCTTAGATTAACTCCAGCACAATAGAATAATAAAGGAATCCTTATCCAGAGGTCCTGTCTGTAAAGATAGCAGAGCTGCAGATAAAGTCCTGCAGTAGCTCAGTGACAGGGCCAGAATTAGCCAAGATCCTCTGTTTTTAGCTGCCCACAGAGGCTGCCTCCAGATTTGGAGTTGCTGCATTTTGGCAGGGATCTGCCGAATCACCTGAAACCATTCCTGCCCACACCAGCTCTGGTTTGGGCCTGGGAAGGCAGCAAATGCTTTTAGACGCTATGGCTGGAATAGCAGAAAGGCACTGAACACCCAAGTCCTAGTGGAAGCCAATAGAGTCAGCATCCCTTGAAGCAGCCTGGCGGAGCTGGAGAGGGACAGGAGAGCTCTCACCTCCATACCTCACCTACCGGTGATATAGAAAAGCTTACTTAGTGTTAGCTCTGCATAAGAGGTTTGTGCTGCTCAATCCCAGCTATGCCTCTTAAGACACTGCTTTTTAATTCAAGGTTTTACAAGGGAGAGTGGTAAATGCTGTCCTGCCCAGAGAGACAAACAGGGCAGGGCTGGAGATCAAAGGACTCTGTGAAAGCACAGGAAGGCCAGGACGCTGCAGAACTCAGCTCTGTGGCAGCCCCCAGAGCTCAGAATGGAAGGAGACAGCGTTGGTAGGCATGACACAGCCTGGCTGGATCCTGCCAGAGTGAGGGCAGATGGGAAGGGAGGTAGATGCTGCGGTGGCAGGTCCAAGGGAGTGAAAGCCTCCTGACAACTCCAACAGCTGCAAGGACAAATACAGCACTTCAGGCATGGGAACAGCCTGATGGCCACCCAAGAACTACAGCATCTGCCCCAAAGGCTTTTATGCTTTGCAATAGTTTCCCTGATTTGCTGCAGTACTGCTGCAGAGGCTCTTCAGAAGCACTGCTTTGCCTGAAGGACGTGGGAATCATTCCTATGCAACAGGACTAGCAGAGGCTTCTGCATTATTCAGTCCCACCACACTGTCAGCCTTGCTGGTTCTCTCCAGCAGCAGGAATTTCACCCACAGCAATATAAGCCCAGCTTCTGGAAACCACCAGGCTGGAATAACAGCATCTCTGCAGCAGCTCCTGGCTTCCAACACCACTCCCCGGCCACGGACTGGCCTTCCAGGGGAGCACTGCTGCTGAGCTGGTTTTGTCTGTGGAATGGGGGTGTTACCTGGGAACTCTGAAGATGCTTAAGTATTCAAATTTGGGCTTAACCAGTCAAGAGTCAGAAAGCACTCAGAAAACAGCAGGGTTTGGGAGGGCTGGCACAGCCTCCCGTTTTTCTGGGATAGCCTCCAGGTACCTGAGGACTGTAAAGCAGAGAAGAGGGGAGAGTCAGTAACTCTGGGCTTCTGCAGGACACAGTTCAGAGAAGCCTGAGCAAGGCAAGCCAACCATGTCCTCTGCTGGGGCTGAGCTGCTTTGGTCCTTCAATATTTTTGGCTGATGACTCCTTTGAATTCTAAAGGAAAATTAAGCAGCTTGCTGGTTTAAGAGGGTTTGCAAAACTCCTTCCTTTAACTGTCCTCATGTACTCTGCCAGGGTGTGTTCTCATTACAACTAGGAAAGACCTGAAGATCTTGTTTGCAGGCTCTTCAGTGTGGGGCAGATTTGAATTCAAGTCCTAAGAATTTGAAAAGAAAGGAGCTAGGGTTGAAGAATTTCCTTACTCACCAGCTTCACCCAGGCTTCATAGTATCACCAAGGTTGGAAGAGACCTCATAGATCATCAAGTCCAAGCTGTTACCACAGAGCTCAAGGCTAGACCATGGCACCAAGTGCCACGTCCAATCCTGCCTTGAACAGCTCCAGGGACGGCGACTCCACCACCTCCCTGGGCAGCCCATTCCAGTAGCCAATGACTCTCTCAGTGAAGAACTTTCTCCTCACCTCAAGCCTAAATTTTCCCTGGCACAGCTTGAGGCTGTGTCCTCTTGTTCTGGTGCTGGCTGCCTGAGAGAAAAGAGCAACCTCCTCCTGGCCACAGCCACCCCTCAGGTAGTTGTAGACAGCAATAAGGTCTCCCCTGAGCCTCCTCTTCTCCAAGCTAAACAATCCCAGCTCCCTCAGCCTCTCCTCGTAGGGGCTTGACTCAGATCTTGGTGACTCTACCAATTCCTGCACCTGTTCACAACTATGGAGTCCAAATTGTATTTGATGTGAATGTGCTGGAGATATTTACAGCACTTCTGCACAGAGAAGCCTACATTTGATGCTGCCTGGGCCTTAGGTGTCCTTGAAGGAAATAAGAGCTAACACCCATGAAGTCAGCAGGACTTGTTTTTGACTACGGTGGGGTTTAGGTCTCAAGTTGAGGCAGCAAAGCAGGTATTGTAGCAAGCAAGAGTAAGAGCTGTGACCTCAGCCAGAGATGGTCAGGAGAAAAAGACTAAACTCCTCTGCCCAATTCAGTGACAACTCCAGAACATCTAAGAGATGCAAAACGCCTTTGCAAACACCACACAGGTGGACTGCTGTGGAGAGCATGGAGCTTTGCAATGCCACTTTCCTTGTGTCCTCCCAGGATGGAGAAGACAAGACAGTGAAGTTCACTGGGTCGGGCAGCTTCCAGCTCCCCTCACTTTCAAAAAGACAGAGAAAATTGAAGAAAAAAAGGGAAAAAAAAACCCCAAACACCAAAACCCAAACCCTTGCCTGTTGAGAGGAGCCCCTAGTTTAGTCAGTAGTCTAAAGAACATTCAGATGGGGACAGCTACTTATGATTATTTTATAGCCTTCAGAATGTTCACAGCAAACTAATGCAAGCAAGGACTCATTTCTGTTACGTTCACAAAAGTGTTTGTGTTGGCAGAAAGTGCATCTGCTCAAAGCCTCCTAATGCAGCATTACAAAAGAGAGCAGTGAGTTACTCAAACTGCAGACCAAACCTGTTTGCTTTGATGAAAGAAATGCTTATGGGCAACAAAGGGTGCAGCAGCTGACAGCTCAACTCGCTGAGCCAAATTCTGCCAATCCTTCCTCTTCTGCCCAAACACCTAAATACCACCAAGGACAGAACAGGCCCAGCAGCTCTGCTATTTCTAGCTGAAGTGAGGAACAAACCCAGTCAGGCCATTTGTCAAGGTGCAGCCATGCAAAGCAAGACAGTGTTAGCGAGGCCTAAGGAAAAGACCTTTCCACGAGAGGCTTCGGTTGCTTTAGCCAGGTCTTGGCAGCCTCACTCACTAGGGTGGGGTTTTGATGGGCTCTGCTGGGAGTGCTGGCCAGCAGGGACACCTCAAGACAGCTGATTTCTGTCTTCCCACTCTCAGGCTCCCTTGGTTGGCTTCTGGATCAGCCTTGCTAGGCCAGAGAGACTTGGGCTGCCACCAGGGAAGCCAACCTGCTTCAGCAGAGCCCCTTGCTCTGCACGATGTGGATGTGACCCTGCTGCTCTCAGCAGGCAGCCCCAATGTCTCCGTCCCACATTCCTGACACTGGGACGCCACTCCCATGCCGGGATGTGCAGGGCTCAGACATCCAGGCACGTTGTGTGGAGCCAGCCGGGATAGGAATTGCTGGGGCTGAGCCAGAGCTAATAAGGCTGGTGAGACCTGAGCTGACTCCCGCAGTCAGGAGTGCAGGCAGCCAGGGCAGCTCCTGCACCAGCTCTGCCCTCGCCCGGAGCCAGGAGAGGTGGGAGATGCAGCTCAGAGCAGCTGGGATCCAGCAGGTCACCAGCACCAGCCAGACCTGAGCCATGCAGACCTGCCTGGGTAGTCCAAACCGCTCTTCCCAGGTCTCACAGCACCTCATGTCTTCCCTTCCCTGAACTGCCCTGGGCTCTTGCAGGTCACAGTGAGCTGAGCATGTCTGAAATTCATTTATAACAAAATGAAAACTCCCTGATGAGTTCCAGCCAACCTGCAGTGCCAGTGCTCAGCTAGATGGCCAGGCTACCATGACCATCTAGAGTATCTCCTAATGACCAGGTGGGATTAGCTGCGAGAGCCATTAGTCAACAAAGCATGAGACCAGCATGGGTCTCCATCATACAATAAACCAGGTTAGAAAAGACCTTTGGGATCATCGAGTCCAACCTATCACACACATAGAGGCTTGAGCAGTGCCATCACGCAGGATGGGGATTTTTGTCCCGCAGCCAGCATCAATGCCATGCAAGATGCAGAGGTGCAGAGAGCTCAGAGCACTGACGGTCTCTGGGGAGCTGCAGGAGAGCATCAGCCCTGAGAGCTGGCACTGAGCCCTTGCAGCCAGCTCCCAGTGGCAGGGTGCTAGATCGCAAAGTTCTGCCTCCACTGTAAGGAGATCAAGTGGAGTTTTGCTTAAGTAAGGGCTGAGTCAGTCGTGAGTCAGGATTCATGGAATTGGCCCAAAACACACATACATTTAAAAATAATTGCCTTGAGTGCTTGGATAAGTTTTCAGCAACAGTGGGGAGATGTGAATAATTTGGGGCCAGTAGGAAGATCAAAGCCCACTGAAAACATCCATATTACCCAGCCTTGTGGGCACTTTCCAGCCCAACTACAGGAGCTCTTTGCTTCCCAGGGTGAGAACCTGAACCCATGGGTGTCAAAGAGTGAAATCATAGCTACTCTTTGATGTATTTATATGGGTGGAGATTCCAGGTCATGCAATGAAATGGAATTGCTCACACCCTTTTGTTCCCAAGGATTAAAGCCTTTATCTTCATATTCTCAGCAGGAATATCATAATGTTTGGGGAAAGAGACCCTGAGATCTCTACCAGTTACGCTCTACTGTTCTTTCAAATATATATGATATGTGGTTAGCCTTCAGGACAGAGTACAGCAGCAGAGGGGCGAGCAAATGAACGTCGAGTGAGGAATGGCGTGTGACTGGGAACAGCTGAGCAAGGCCTATCACTATGGACTTCAGCTTTTTTGCTCCTCGCTCCCAGAGCATTCACCACTTGTAATCATATGGGAAAACTGCACCAGCAAAGAAAAGTATCATTAATATTCCTCTGTTGATTCTTTCCTGCCTGTGATATCTTGCCCTAGCTCGAACAGCCCCAGGCACATCTATTACACTCATCCAATGAGGATAGCTCCTTATGGTTTGAAGGTAATGAGGAGATGCATGAAAGTGTTTGCCTGCTTGGTACCAAGCTCCTGCCAGGTGATGAGCATGACCCCAACATATAAAGACCTTTAGGAACAAGAATAATAACTCCAGTTAACAGGTATCAGCCATTCTGTGCTACCTGCCTTTGTGCTTGCTCTCCCACCTTGCCAAATCCAAAGTGAGCAAAAGAAATTTCCCCCTTCCACAAAAAAGGAGAGAGCTGCATTGCCTCTGCTGGGGGAAGAGCATGAACAAGGCAGCTGTGGTGAAGAACCTGGCAAGCAGGAGCTTGTTAGGCTGTGGTAACTCTCCTGTACAGCAGAGCCCTTAGCACAGAGCCAGAACCAGCACAGGTCCTAAGATGAGAATGGACCTGGGGAGGAAAAGCTAGGAGAAGCTGGAGGAGCTCAGCACTTCTGTGCTGGGTCTCACAGAGAAACCCTGGTGCTAGGCCCTGAAATGGTGCTCAGCCATTTGGCAGTACGGGAACGATTTGCTTCGGTGGCTTCTCCTTGTGATCTATCTTGGCTGGCTACAAAGGGTGTGAAGCAGAGCAGCTATTAGAGCTAATTACCATGATTTGCCTTCAGCAGGTGCTGAGAACCATCCCACGGAGTGCTAGGTGCTGCGCAGGGCACAGCAAGGAGCAGCCCATGCCACAGAGAATATGCAACTGAAGTGAGCAGTGTGTCTCAACTCCCAGTTGTAAAACATGCCTTATGATATCTATGTGCCTCTCAGTTATTTGGTCGGGTAGGAGGTGTCCCTGCCACAGCAGAGGTGGAACTAGGTCATCTTTAAGGTTCCTTCCCACCCAAACCATGCCATGATTCTCTGATTTAGCAAATCAGACTCTAACCACAGCTTCTGCAGGACTTTACTACACAGCCACAAATGAGTCCATAGCTCTCTTTTCATTCCTCAAGCCAAGCCACTAGGTGAGCACCCTGTAACCACTGCAGAAGAACATCCTGTCTGCTGCCCGTGGTTTCAAGGTAAAGTCTGAGTATCTTGAGCACACCTCAGAGCAGAGCAGCAAATCCCAATTAAAGACTTACATTTCCAAACCTATTTCACTCCTTTATGGTGAGAGATTGGGGTTTGGGGGGATTGGTTAGGTTGATTGTTTGGAGACTTGGTAAGGCCCAGAAGATGTCAAAGAAAACAGCCCTGTGAGCAGTGAGGGCAGCAGCTGTGCCAATGGTGCCTTCCTCACCACTCAGCATTTTGCAGACATGTCTAAGAGGACCTTAATAAGGGATTCCATCCTGCACCCCTTCTTTGGACAGCCACAAATTGCACTCACCTGCCACCAGAGCAGACCACTGACCACAGGCTCAGGAAAATGCTTTCAGAGAGATCCCAACAAGAGCCTATTCCTTGTCCTGCCATTACTGGGGTAACCAGCATGACCCAGCTCTGACTGCGGGAGGGCCAAGGACTTACAGCAGACTTAAGCACATGCTTACGAGGGAGCACAAGAACAGCCTGAGCAAAGGATTTCCTAGAGTTGGGCTGAACATCTGCTGGGTGGTTTTGCTGATTGCATCTACATCAGTAAAAGGATTGTCTCAAGAACAAGCATCAGATGTGTGTTACATGGAAGGGAAAGGTGAAGGGAAGAGAAACCAAGGAGGAAAGTTGGTTGCTAAGGGGAAATTGAGGTCTGAAGCAAGACTTTTTGCCTCTTCCAGCAATTACAAAACCTCTGCAGCTCCCAGAAGGGAGAGCTCAAGTGAGCTGCCTGTCATAGCTGTGACTCTAGTGCTCATAAAGGTCAGCCTGGCCACAGGAAAACACAGGCACAGCCAAATGCCAGGCATTTGCTTGGCTTTAAGAGTCATTTACTGTTTTAAAAGCTACAAATGAAAGGCAGCATGAAGCTGGAGCACCCCAGGACTTGAGCTTTCTCCAGCAGCATGGAGCACGTGGGAGGCTGCCTTGTGCCAGTGCCTGTGGCTCAGGGAGGCAAGGCTGGGTGTGGGCCTGAGCTCCTCACCTCCTCCCAGCTATCACCCAGCCTGCATCCTGCACCAGCCTTGGGAATGCTAGAGAAGACTCAGTGACTTGACAGGGATTAGTCTGTGATGGAGAACAGAGGACAAAACAAGCTACTGATATGAGACGTGCCACTGGGACCCGACAAGCACAGCCAGAACTCTCAGGACCTCCTTTTTATTCCCAGCCTGCTGGATGGTCATGAATAAAAGCTCAATTCCTCAGTTTCCCCTCTGTAAAACTGGGTTAAAGATGCTGACCTTTGTAAGGCTGTGCTACAGGGATGTTCTCCCTGCTGTGCTCTGCCTGGCATACACACATTAGGGCACAAATGGCTTTTCTGGGTGGTGCAGTCATGGAGCTGCTGTCTCCAATGGGCACTGCCTGTCTTGGGATCTAACTACCGCATTTGGTCAGATATTGGAAGGATGACCAGATTGCAGCAGGAATTTTATTCTTTCTCTTTCAGGGCAGGCATCTACCAAAGGATCAGCATCTACCAAACACCTCACAGACAGGGCACACTGAGCACTGCCACTGGGAAGTGTAAGCCAGGATGGGCCCATGCAAGCCACCCAGACACAGAGCCTGCAGTTGAATTGCTGAGCCCAGGGTTTGTCCCCATTCCCTGTGAGCATTTCCAGGGCATCCGGATGAAGCACTGAGCAGGTCTCCAGCTCTCACTCTGGCTGGTGGCCAGCAGGCAGCTCAGCCCTCCAGAGGCAGGCACTGTACCAATGAGCTGAACTTCTCTCTTGATATCATTAAAAACTTATTTCTGAGTAACTTGTAATTTATTTTTGCAGTCTTTACTAACTGCTGTGACCCTTCAGTCCTTTCATCCCTTCCTCTAATTTTGTAAGTCCCAGGGGTCAGGTCCTTAGACCGAGTGCCTCCTCTGGAAGCCCACAGGAGTGCTGAGGGCACAACGCTGCAGCAGGAAGGAGAGCACCATGCTTCGTCTCTCTCCAGCAGTGCAGCTATTCCTAATGGCTCCAGCCTCAGCACCAAGCAAGAACTGGGGTTAGGAAGATCGTGCTGTGGTGAGAGCACCTCGGTGCCGTATTTATCCTTGGTGGGTACAGCTCCTGACGCAGCTGGCCTGGGATCAGCACACAGGACCAGACCCAGGGAGGGATTCCCAAGAGGGAAGGGGGCTGGCCGCGGGGCTGCACAGCCCTGAATCCTCCCACACCGACCGCTTCCACCGACGCTTGCCAGGCGGGGTAAGTTCTCCCCTGCTCACGAGCAGACCAGCTTGGGTTTGCCACAAGAGGGAGCAAAACTGCCAGCTGGGCACGGTGGGCAGAGCTCAGCCCCCAGCCTGGGGACTCCTCGCCAGCCCTCAGCCTCTCATCACACCTCCACAAGGTCACACGCAGCACTTCAGCAGACAACCCCATTTCTACCAAGGAAAGGTCACAGGGAGACAGAACAGGCACAGGAAGGAGCCATGGAAACTAAGAAAGCGGTGAAGGCCGATGGGCACCTCCACATTTCCCAGCTCCACGTATCTGTGTCTGTGTACGGATAAACACATCCACACATCCACACGTACACATCTGCAGGGAATCCTCCCTTCTGCCCCTAAAGGCGTTTCATTGTTTAGTTAATTCCCAGGATGTAATCTGGTTTGCATTAAGTGGGATGTTAAGCATCTAATTGTCAA
Organism: Tricholaema leucomelas; assembly: GCA_013400475.1. Classification (NCBI taxonomy): domain Eukaryota; kingdom Metazoa; phylum Chordata; class Aves; order Piciformes; family Lybiidae; genus Tricholaema lacrymosa; species Tricholaema leucomelas. The sequence goes on along the minus strand of WAAF01016179.1, from coordinate 127,006 downwards.
GTGCTGATAAGCCATGAGAAATTTTATGACAAGATAGGCATCAGCTGAAGGGAGATAAAACACCTCAGATGTCAAGGTGTGATTTCCAGGTGAGATCAGAGATATTGGAAACAGAGCATGCCAGGGATGAGCGGCTGAAGTGCTACAGGTGGAAATGAGCAGACTGAGAAGTTTGGGATCAAACTCTGCTCTTACCAACTGCTTCACGTTCCCAGCTGCACTGGGCACTGACAGCACACACCCAGGTGATGTCATCACTTGGAAAAGGCCTCAAACGTCATGCTTTTCATGTAAACCCTGTCATTTACAGCTGCCACAGGTCTAAAAATGCTGCCAAGTACCCAGAAGTACCAGAGCAGTGCTGTAAGCATGTTTTTCTGCCTCCTTTTGTCTCTTCAAATGAGATGGAACTCACAGCTCGGCCCCAGCCAGTCTTTCACCAGCCCTGCCTTGTGCCCTTGGAAGTGAAGATCAGACAAAGTTTTGCACTTCAAATTGAGTTGATTGCCAGCCCAAGGAACTTCTTGATCTTGTAATCACCACCGTTACCTTCTGCCCCCTCCTGCCTCTATACACCACCAGCTCCTTCCCTGGGCAGCAAGATCTCTGAGCCCACTTCTCATGTCTGTCACAGAGGCCCCAGAGCAGCATGTCCTGCCATCCACCTACCACCAACTTCCAATATGAGGGTGTCAGAGGCCACCCTGGGTCTTGGTCTGTTGCTTTCCCTATTACAATTCTTTAACTGTCAGCAGGCTGTTGAGCAACTTTGTCTGGAGCACCAGAACACAAGGTAAAGGAAAGTGAGTCCCCTGGGCACTAGGGCTTGGGTAAGAGCTTCTCCACCAGACATAGCATTGCATTGGTCAAGTCCTACTTATCTCCATGACCCTCCTGATACTTGCTGCTCTCTGCCATGACCTTGGAACAGCAGATGCAGAGATTGGATTTTGTGATAGTAACACACTTTGAGCTTTTTAACCTCAAGTACCACTTGTTTCACTTGGCACTTCCTCTATGACTGACCACACAGAGGTTGGTCATCTTGAGTAGTTCTGTGGTTAGGAGCTTCCAACCAGAGACTGCAAGTGACTATGAGCCTATATTTAATCTACTCCATGATGGGTGAAGCTCAACAGGTAAGGGTCTTAGAAGTGCTGGGAACTTTGTGTAATTACTGGGTGGTGGTGAAGAAGAGGAATCTGCTGTGTGTGCCTCCAGCACCCCGCTGGTCAGAGGCTACCTGCTCAGCAGGGACAAATCACCAGCTTGTGCTCTGCAATGTTTGCAGAGGGGGCTGGACAAGGTGACCTCTGAGGGTCCCTTCAACCCAAGGCAGGCTGTGATTCTGTGAAATGCTCATCTTAGACACAACAAAAATGAAACAAATAGGGCAGAGGAAAGATTTTCTAGCCAGTCCCCAGAGGTCAGAGAAAACTGGTGGGGCACACCAGAGAGGAGGAAAAGATGATTTGGTTCCCAGCTTTCTCAGCCTGTCCTTGTAGGAGAGGTGCTTCAGCTGCCAGATCTTCTCCACCAGGTGCATGTTCTTCTTGTGTTGGGGGCCCCAGAGCTGGGCACAGCACTCAGATGTGCCTACCATGTCCTGGTTACAGACCACCACGAAGCGGTAGGCAGTGCATTCACTCCTAGCTCTAAGGAGCTGTTTTTCCCCTGTACTTTCTTTCCCGCTCTTTGCCACAGAAGGTGGGAGAGGAAGACGAGAAAGAGGCACTGTCAAATTTCCACATGTTTTCAGGGCAAAAAGCAGTTGTCATTTCAGGAGGGACCTCAGGAGGGATTTTTAAGAACACTGCTGTCACCAGGTGCCAGGTGGCTCTGCGTGCGGGCGCTGCAGGCACGGTAACCACACAGCCTGGGATTAGACTGCACATGAAAATAAGCTCCAATTCCCAGCTGAATCAGAGCTGCCTTCAGCCCAGGGCTCCAGCAGCCCTGACTGCCACTGGGGGCTGGTGACTCAGCAGCCACGGGTGATTCAGCACCAGGAGGTCGATGGAAGTGCCTGCAGCACTCTGTACCAGAGCTGAATCAGGCCATAATTGCATTTTAGCCTGGAAAGTGAAACGCTGCTGCCAGCCCCACTCGGCGCTCCCAGGCACTTTGTGTTTCTGCTCTAAACCAGCTTCGACTGTCTTTTGACAAAGGCAGCATTTCCCCACTGGCTGCTTGATCCAAAATGGGATGGATTTCAACACTTGGAGCTATTTGAGCTCAGATCTTCTATGTGTTGCCTGCAATTACTGCAGGGATCTGAGAGACTTTTGACATTAAATACTTTGGCTTCAAATCAGCAGTTAGGGACACAAAGCTTTTTTTTTTTCTCTCTCCTCTTTTTTTCCCCTTTTGCCTCAAGGTGGAATGTACATTCTTTGGGTCAGAAAAATCTGTGTACAGCTATTAGGACTCTGGGTACCCTCACTTAACATGCAATTAGGCATGGCCACAGCAGGTTTAGCACGACACAATTACTGATTTGAAGCAGGCTCATCTGCTCGCTCATCGTCTGCTCAGTCCATGGCCCATTCCCTGGCCAGTAATCCCCCTTCTCCCTATTTCCACACAAGCCCTCTGCTATGCTAGGTGGATTTTTTACTGACAAATAAAGTACCTTAACAATACCTATGTCTGCCAAGCTGTAGCTACTGCAATGTGCTGTTGCTGCATTAACTAGCACGTCAGGAAGGTTTAGTAAATTCAGATGATGAAGCAATTTCTTGCTTGCCTTCCTTCCAGAGTAAGCCCTGTCCTAGCTCCCTTCCTGGTGAGCTGGAGGTGTACATCTGCCTCTCAGATATCTGCCAGTTTTCTCTTGGATGAAATTCTTAGTGGTAAAAGAAGGTCATTAAAAATGTGACGGGGAGGGAGGTAAAATATTCAGTTGCTTTGCAAACAATTTTGCTCTGCTTTATTGCTCCTGATATTTCTGGCTGCCTGACTGCAGCCCAGCTCTGTATCTCTCCCCCACGTACAACCCAGAGGCACCCCACAAGCAATGGATCAATGCTGAACTAACCTAAGTAGCTCTGGAGACCTTATAGTTCAAGGGCAAAGCCCTGCCACAGCAATGGGCTCCTGAAAGCCACGGCTGATACCTAAAGCCATCCTGAAGAAGCATTTCCTGAGTTCATGATCATCTTTTGGTCTGAATGGAGATCACAGAGGCCCTGACATCAGTTTTTGCACTTCCAGAGAGGGGTAGCAGCAGTGGAGGTGCCACCCCTTAGAGCCTTTAAAAGAGGCAGGCCCAGGCTGTGTGTGCTAGGCAGCCCCTCTTGCAGATGCAAACCCTGCCACTTGGTGCCAGCTCTGACACTCAACCTGCATGTGGAAAAACCACAGCATACCCACACAGAGTCACAGACTCCAGCCTCAGCTGAGTCAACTCAGCCCCTGATTTCTGCAGAGAAGATAAGCAGAATCTGATGAAGCTTATCACCTGTGCAAGGGCAGCTCCTTGACTTCAAAGAGCAGATAAGGCCATCAAAGTGCCATCTTCAGCCACTGCCTGCTTGCTGACAGACCTGCTTGCTGGGAAGCTGAGGCTCAGAGCATCTTGCTGCAGTGACCACTGGGATGTGGCTACTGCTCACCACGTCTGCAAACCTGAGGAGTCAGCACAGCCCTGGGGAGAAGACTCATTCCTGCTGTCTGCTTGCACATCAGCAACACCTTAGTCAGAAGCTTTGCCTGGAGATGCAACTGTTGTACCTACACTGTGTAGTACACTGAGTGTGGGTAGTGGAAGCCCTTTACTTCCCAAACCTATCCAGTTACTATTGCCTCCCCACCCTTCTGTTCCCCAAGAAGATCACGTGGATAGGTTTGGGAAGTAAAGGAGTTGTGTCACATGCCGTGGTCCAGGAGATGAAGATGGCCACCTGAGAAGAGTCACTTCACTAATCCCATTCCAATACCGCAAGTGGAAAGAGAAAGCAGGCAGGTGAGATGACAAGTTCCCCACCCTGGTGAGAACAGGAGATGGGAGGCACCACCCTTGGAGGCAAATGGGATGCCAGAGAGGAGGTAGAAGTGGATGAAAACAAAGCGAACCTTCTTGGGTGACTCAGGGGCAGGAGCAGGGACAAGACAATCCTCTGCCAAAGGCTTCCTTTCACCCAGCACCACCTCGGGAGGACTCAGATGGAAAGAATTTCACTTGTGGGCAGGAGGGCAAGTCAGATACAGTATCTAAGCACCCACCCCACCCTTCCCTAGGCTTGTCCTAGGTTTTGATACGCTGTGTGCAAATCTGGAATGCATTGGTAAATAGATGTCAAATTCTCAGCTGCATTGTCAGCCCCAAAGACAAGAGCAGCCCTCACTGCAAATCCTACTCTGTCTTTGACTCACAATCTGAGTCACAGCCCCAGCCTGGCTGGGTTTCCTCTAGTGAACACACATGCACACCAATACAAGCAGTACTTAGCCACTGCAAGAAGCCATCAGGGAGATACTGCTCCAGAGTCCCACCCTTAACCACAGCAGACAACCAGACCCAGAGAGGGCACAGAAGGCCCCTAGCCCTTGCATGTTCAATTCGTACTTGCCAGCGTTAGCCTGTGAGAAGGATTCCTCCAAACCGCAGCCAAGTGCACCATTTCCATGGCCTTTGGCTAAGGTCTGGTTCAAAGTCCTTCTTTTTCCTGGACAATCTCATTCCAGACCCAGACATTGGTTTGTCACAAAGCCAGTGGCTAGCATCCAGTGACTTCAGTAGATGTAAAGCTTATCTGTCACAGGCAGGGTTAAATGGGAGGCTGCAGGCATCACCTATAAGCTTCTGGGTGAGGCATTCTGCTGCTGGGCAGCAAACTCTTCGGAATCACAGATTTGTTTTGGTTGGAGAAGATCTTTGAGATCATCCACCAGGCAGACACAGGCTAGGTAGCCTGCCAGGCCCTCTTCCAGACATATTTTCTATTATTAGAGAGTTCCACCATTTTACTGTATCTTATTTGCTCCTAACAAGGTTTATCTTTAAGGCTTGCCACTAGAGAAGAGGCTCTCGTAGCTGCTGCTGATACAGAAGACAAGGACCACAGGCCAGCTGCTGCTGTGGTGACAGCATGTTTCAGCACTGGCAGTGGACATGTAGGAACAAGCAGAATACACCTTAGCACCTTTGCAAGCTCCAGTGCCAGGAAATCGACCTGTTGCAAAATGCTCTTGAAACATCACATGTTTGTAACATCTGCACTGCCCACCCCTAACCATGGTTGATAAACCCAAACCATCTCCTTGTGCAGAACAGCAATGTGAGCTGTGTTAGGCTGGTGGGAGAAGCCCTCCCTGTTCCAAGACATTAGAATTTAGTCATATGTTACTCTGGGGTTCTGCAGCAAGTGAACCACATCCATTTAAGCACTGAAGTGGCTGCACTGTGATACCAGTGTCACCACTTCCCCACAGAGGTTATTTGCCTTCTCATCCAGACACCAGACCACACAGTTTCATTTAAAGCACACCAAAGGGCAGTAGAAATTTCCCCATCACCTTCCAGGCTCCTATCAAAGCGGAACTCACTGCCCCTTTTTTGGTTTTGTTGTTTTTCTGCTAGACATGCTTTTACCCAAACCAAGCTAAAGCTCAGCAGGCCAGCTCTGCTCAGTTCAGCATATGGGCATGAGCTTTAGCCCCAAGATTTCAGAATGGGCTTAAAAGCTTGGCTGGTACCAGAACTGAGCATCATTTCATTCATTATTCATGGCCCCAACAGTACTGGAGCTGTCTTTGGAGCTTGCCTGCTCCTCAATACTGCTTTTGACCTGTGGAGTTGCCAGCCCTTGCTTGCAACAGGCAGCAATCCTCCTCCACTCTGGGAGCGTACATTAATTATGGACTTTGGATACGAGTGGACTTGCTCATGGTTTCTCCTCTCACTGTGGAGAAAGCAGAGCCCATAAAAGGACTCAGTGGGGCTATTTCCTACTTCCAAAACAGAGAAAAGAAAAACTCAGCAATTTAGTCCACTTCGAACCTATTGAAGACTGAAGGTCAGGCTCTAACCTCAGCTCCTCCACTGCTCGCCCAGAACACCTGCTGAAAACTTAATGGAATCGCTTCAGACGTTCCCCGGCATGGCTGAGATCAGACACTGGCCCACACTGTCTGGGGCTGTGGATATTCTGAGCCAGACTCTTCACCCTCAGCCTTGGGAACGTTTTCATAATGGAACATGATGTTTGCAAAAACAACCAGTCCAAAGGTGGCTTCTCGCTCTGCAAACATGTCAAGAGCGAATGGGCAAGGCAAGGGCTCCGTCCCTGGAATGTGCAGGAAATAGCTGTAACTATACTTATCCATAGAACAAGTAGCTTAATTCCACCACCAAAAGGGGCTCTGCCGTGCTGTGCTCTCAGCAGCACCGAGAGAAGGCCCTAACACACCCCGTTAAGGGCTTTCAAAGCTCAGCCCAAGCGTTTCATTAGGAGCTCATTAAAAGATGCCTGTTCCCTCAGCCTGGCTGTGGGCAGGCAGCAGAACAGGAGGTAATTGGAACCACTTCCCCGCTCTTGTATAAATGTGTAATGTAGCAGTCAACGTAAACCTTCGCTTCGCCTGCCAATGTTGCCATACAAATCAGCACACCAGACTTGGCAGCGGCTCAGCCGCGTTTGGCACAGGCTCTGAGCCAGTTCGTTTCACAGTTGTTAAGAAAAACAAATCTGTATCATGAACGTGCTTCACAGCACTCACGTTTCTGCTTTGCTGTTGTGGAAAAGAAAAAGCAAACAACAACAACAAAAAAGAGGCAGATTCTGCCCTGATTTACTTTGGTGCAAAGCCAGAGCCACTCCACCGGTTTGATTTTTCCCGGTTGATGCTGCTCTGTCCTTAATCACACTGTGGCTCTCGCTCTGACATAAGGGATGATTCAATTAGGTGAGATCAGGCTTGAGCTGGGTTTTTTTCCTACCATGTCATTAGCATCAAAATCTTATTCACAGAAATTAACAGCACTCCTAACAGGGTTATTGATTTTGCTAAATTCCGTGTCGGAACTTTCACAATCTCATTTCAAAAGTTCATTAACTGCTGGCAACGCTCTGCTCTCCATTAAGACAAGCAAGAAGGAAGATCATTTGGTTTTAACTTTGAAATCATTTTCTAATTTGCATCCACTCAGGAAAAGTGTTTTGATTTTTTTCTTTTTTTTTTTCTTTTTTTTTTTCAGTCTTGTGGTTTGGTTTTTTCTTCTCAGCAAATATCCTCAGCTCTCTGTGGAAAGCTATCCCNATTCTATTCTATTCTATTCTATTCTATTCTGTTCTATTCTGTTCTATTCTATTCCATTCCATTCCATTGCATTCCATTCTATTCTACGTAAGGAGAGAGATACTGCAGCCTCTTTTGTTATACTTTGCAACGTCAGATGAAAGAAAGTTAAGGATCTGATGGTACAAAGTAATGTTGTTTGTGGGAGGTTTTAAGAGGAATCAAAGCTATGTTCAGTCCTACGGCGTGCTTACAGCCAGCAATTTGTCACCCTGCCATTAACAAGGGAGTAACTTCAATAGCCAATAAAGTAGGTTCAATTTCATTTAGAGTCTAATGAATTTCAATGGGGAGGACTGGATGCTATTTGAATCACATATACTTAATTTAATGTTAATTAAAAGCCTAATACTACACTTTGTCCACCAGCCAGCCACTGACAGCACTACACGGCAGGCAGGGAACTCAAAGCAGAGGACAGTTACAAGCTGATGATAAAATCCAACAACATGTATCTCCTGAAATCATGTCCTTCCTACATTTAGGACATGGATTTTCTGTACTTCAGCTGCTTACAAACAATACTGCCTGTAAATTGTGCCCACTTCAGAGCCCTATTAGGAGAGGCTGAGGGAGCTGGGGGTGTGCATCCTGGAGAAGAGGAGGCTCAAGGGTGACCTCATTACTCTCTACAGCTACTTGAAGGGAGGCTGTAGCCAGGTGTGGTTGGGTTCTTCTACCAGGCAACTAGCAACAGAACAAGGGGACACAGCCTCAAGCTGTGCCAGGGCATGTGTAGGCTGGATGTTAAAAGGAAGTTGTTGCCAGAGAGAGTGATTGGCATTGGAATGGGCTGCCCAGGGAGGAGGTGGAGTCACCATTCCTGGAGGTGTTCAAAAAAGCCTGGATGGGGCATTTAGTGCCATGTTCTGGTTGCTTGGCTAGGGCTGAGTGATAGGTTGGGCTGGATGAGCTTGGAGGTCTCTTCCAACCTGGTCAATTCTATGATCCTTCTTTGCATGCCTGGAGGCTGAGGCTTTGACAATCCTGCATGCCACAATGCTCTGCAGAGCCCACAGCAACTCCTCCTCCAGCTCCACGGCAGTACACAGACAGACCCCTCCTTGAAAATGCAAAGTGAAACACGGCAAAGGAGCAGAAGCTTTGAGGAAGAAGATGAGAGTCTGGGAAAGCAGAGAGGCCACTGGCCCAGCCACATCAAAGCTAGTTGCAAGGCACTGCCACAAAACCTGAACACCACCAAACTTTGTAGTTCAGCCACAGGGGCCTTAAGAAAGAGGTGTTTTAAGCATGTGGTCTGCAATGAAATGTACCATGCCTGGAAATCACACACCCCAGTAGGATACCAAGAAAGCCATTGTAGAGGAAATATCAGCCAGCCTGGTGGGTCTGTGAGGCCTGTTGGTAGCCTCTGCCACACAACAGCCCCCAACAGTCAGTGATTTGGACATGCCTCATCTCCTGGAAATGAAGCTATGTCAGAAGTGAAAAATAGTAGTTGCCTAAAATAGGGGTTTCTGCACAGCAGTTACGGGAAAAGAAGGACTGTGGCAGGCCAATGCCCACTGCCTGGCTTGTGTGGGGCTGCTGGGTGGGAAGGGTCCAGGGACCTTTTCTCAGCTACTACACACCCAGCACCTTACTAAGGGAAGGCTCCTTCTTAGCTCAATCAAAGCTCCACCTTACTAAGACCTTCCTTCCCCTCCCCTTTTGCTGAAGGTGGCTCCAGAACCTCTCTGTTCTGTACTTGGAGCCTGTCCTCTAGCTTCCAGCTTAAATCCATCCAGGGCCCGTTAGAAATCCTTGTCCTCTGGCCAGAACTGGGGTTCAAACTGATTCAACCCCATAGAAATTAATGAGGGTTTGTTCCCCACTGACTTGAACAAGCCTTGAATTAAGGCCCTGTGTGTGGACAAAAAGGTTTAGGGCAGTTTTTGTAAAAGGAGAGTTTTATCCTGTTGATCTTGGCCTCTCTCCTCAGCCTGCTGTGAACTGTCTGCCTTATTTTAATGCTGGATTCTCGTCCCTCTCTAGCGCAGAACTCCAACTGAAATCCAGGCTTGCCAAGTTGTTATTAATTACTGTGGTTCTCCAGGCTTAGTCCTGGAAACCGATCTGCATGAGCTCAGAGGTCTCTCTTCAAGGATCTCCTTTCAGGACCTAGGCTGTAGGACTACAAAACCCAGCACCAAAGGGACCAATCCGATATCATTCCACTCTGTCACTTCAGTGCCACTGTGACTCAGAGGAACACACAAGCACAGCATGGCTGTTTTCATTGGAAAGGAGGAAACCAGCAGGGAAATGGTCCTGTCCAGGCAGCCTTGCCCTGGAACTGAGCTCTCCGTGCCAAAGAACCAAGCCTTTTCACTTGTCAGGGTTTGACCACAACTCGGCCGTGCTGGAGGAGGGCACAGCTGAGCTCGGCTGCGTTCACTGCCAGGCCTGCCAGCTGAGGAAGGGAACAACTGCTGTGGAATTTGACTTCTATGGCTGGAGCACAGAATCCTTCTTATGCTAGGGAATGGCAAGCTGTGGCACAGGATGCAGTGAGGTCAGGGGTGTATCGATATGTGGGCAGTTTATTGTATCCCAGCACTGGGAAATCCTCCTTTAATTACAGAATGGGATTAGCTTGCCCTGCCTTCACTACTGCACCCAGTACTTGGTGGTGCCAGGACCACATTAAAAGCAAGTCTTGGATACATTTGGGTTGTTCATTTTAGCTGAATGGGGGGAAGGGGGGGGAAACCTGCTTTGCAGTAGAAACAGAAAAGTCTCAGCTAGTTATTTAGAGAAGTCGTGAGCGCCTCAGCTAGACCACAGGCATTTTATAAGGCAGGTCAGCATGTACTTTACTCCCCAAACCTGAAATGTAGAAGTAGCCACGTTAGGTATTTGCACAGTTATGCAGGCTGAGCTTAGATCTCACTTGTCTAGCTGGTCAGATGTCTGCAAAAATAAATAAGAACCTAAAAAAGAATGACATCAGCCAGAACTGCTTATTCTGCTCCAGATTTGGCAGGTAAAAATCAGCAAGAAACCAAGTGCATTATGCTGCCTGGGCTCTATGCCTGTTTCCCATCATGTAGGGAGCCAGGCCAAATCCTTGACACAATAGCAATTTTTGCCCCATGCCAACTATTCCCAGCCCGGCAGTGTGAATGCAGAGCTGTCTCCTGAGGTCATGGAACGCTACCAGCATCCAGACTTCAACGACCATCCCTGCTGGGGAAGGTGAAACGCCTGTTACATGTAAGACTGTTCCCACCAAGCCTTTGGATTCAAGCACAAGCCGTCAGAAGAGATGTTAAGAGTGACAACAGACCAGGACGCCCTCGGCAGGGCCATGGCTCATGCCAAGCCTCGTGTAATGCATGGACCAGTGGCCTGCAGAGAGCCTGGAAAACAACTGGGTCAGAAGCACTGCTAAGCAGCCCAAGATCAGGTATCTGCGAGATGTGACATCACAACTGCCAGTCAAGTGACAAATGACTTCTATTTCAATGTGCTCCACTCGGTGCTGTGATAACAAAAGCACTGTACTGTGTCCTGCCACGGGGACAGGGACATCTGACAATGGCACAGAGAAGAGTTTAGCTGCTTAACTGCTATTCCCTGCAAGCACAGAGAGTTCTTCCTCACCTTTCTGGCTTATCATCATGTTCTCCCTGGTAAAACTAGAGGCCATTTGCTCTTGTCCTGCTACTTGTTACTAGGGAAGAAGAGACCAACACCTACTTCACTACAACCTTCTTTCAGGTGACTGCAGATGCTGGCCACAGCAGGTGTGCACGAGGCCAGCTTATGCCAAGGGACCGCAATCTGACTGCACAGCAGAAGGGAGCAGCCAAGCTGCTTGAGTCTCATACTTCCAGGACACAGTACCCAAAAGATGCTCCTTCTGGTTAGGAAGCTCCTGTCCTCCACTCTTTCCACTCAGTTGAGTCAGATGGGAAAGGGTTCCCAACACCAAATAAGCCTCAGGCAGACATCCAGATTTCCAAGCCCTTAGCCAAAGGGGAAACTGCGCTGCTGCTTTTCTAAGTGCTCTGTGATCTTGCACTTGCAAAGCTTCTAGAGGCTTTTTCCTCCCACTGCACATTAGCAATTCGTTGAGTGGTTTCTAGGGGTCTGAAAGAGAGTAGACAGGCAAACTTCTACCATAGGGTGAGACAGCATGGAAGCACTACAGAAACTTCCCTGAGAGACTATCAGTAAGGCCAGAGCAGGAGTCAGTGGTCCTCTGCACCCTCTCAGAGATGGCACAGCCAGAGGGAGTGGAGATGGGCACAGGTAAAAGCCTGCATCTCCCCAGGGAGAAGAGCTGTGCATCTTTCAAAACTCCTCAGACATCCTATGTGACCTCGGGTAAGTCACTTCACTTGCCCAGGTTCTCTCAGGGTAAAGCGGTAATAAAGCTTTGCGGGAGACTCAATTCATTAACTCTGAAAGGATTCAAGTACAGCAGCAAAGATTCTTTCTGAACATGCAAATCCACAAATGAAGCAGCACTGGCAGAGGAGGAGAAAGCATGGGTGGGGCTGGGAACCTCCAGAATTTGAAGTCTCCCCCAGCAACCTCCTCCTGCCGCAGGTTCCCTGAAAAGGCTGTTCTGATACACACACTGCTCTGGAAATGGGAATTTGGTTCAACAGCTCAGTATTACTAATCCTGGATACAAACCCATCTGTACTCAGGAAAACCTGCAAGCTCCCAGGCTCTCACACACAAACAGAAGCCATTCCAAACACCCTGCTGCATTTAGAAGGCTGCTTTGAAAACCTGCCTCTTAGGATCACCTTTGGTTGCTAAATAAACTTGTCTGGAGATTAACCATAGCCTGCACAAAAATAGTTACAAACCAGCTTTATGACTCTGAGCAGAAATGGGGGTTGGGGAAGAAGCTTGCTGCATTCTTTTCACTTAAGTTGAAATGGTAAAAAAAAACTAAACCCAAACCCAACAATATAAACTCTGTAAGCAGATTCTTCATGGTAAATAAATATGCAGAGATGCAGAGAATGCTAAGTGATCGTTTTTAGAACATTTATTTTTGGCAGGATAAACACTTTCAGACCCCAAGCAACTTCTCAGTGTGTACAGAATCTCTCACTGTGAAAAGAAAACAAATAGCTGAGTTCCATTTGTTGAAAGCAGGACTTCTTTTCCTGACTGTTTAGAATGAAGCTGGCTCACATTTGGAGTGCCTTGGACCTTCATTGTTTAGGCATTAGTCCCCAGTGGTAAACATCCTACAATATGTGTATAATACAGCAACTATTTTTGTACTTCAAAGCCTTCCCTCATAATTTGGGAAGGTGCAGGATACAAACAACCTCTTCTTGCCCGTTCTAGGGCACAGTGGCTTCATTCCTTGTCTTGACCTAGCAGAGATCCTTTGTTGTCCCACATAGAAATTACACACAAACACCAGATAGCAAATGGCACTTGAGAACTGCAACTCTCTGGAGAAGCAGCATCAGAATCCTAGAATCCTAGAATGGTGGGGTTGGAAGGGACCTCTGGAGATCATCCAGTCCAACTCCCCTGCCAACCCCTGCAAGGTCACCTAGGGCAGGTCACACAGGAATGCACCCAGATGGGTCTTGAAAGCCTCTAGCGAAGGAGATTCCACAACCTCCCTGGGAAGCCTGCTCCAGGGCTCCAGCACCCTCACAGTAAAGAAGTTTCACTCGTGCTGAGGTGGAACTTTCTGTGCTGCAGTTTGTATCCATTACCCTTGTCCTGTCACAGGACACCACTGACAAGAGTGCCCCACTCCCCTGGGCACAGGGAGGTTTAACACAGGAACTCACTGTTGACTCTCCAGGATTGAATATCCTGCAGATGAGGAAATCTGGGACAAGGAGAAGTGCTTGGCTGGTATGGAAGATCACAACTCCATGGGCAGTGCCCAACCACAGTACCAGCTACCATCACTCCCCTCTCAGAGGATGCAACTTTCTTCATGTTAGGTAGAGGAAGACAAAGCTTAGGAGCAAGGTTGAGAAATGCATCTTCTTCTTTGGAGCAGCCCAGTGGAAATCTGGCTGCTCAACACTCCTGCAAACACCCAGCTGAACTGTCCCACGCGGCGTGTCCAGGGAACCAACAGCCAACATCAGGCAGGGATCTGGGAGCCGTGGGCTTGCCAGGAGAAGTAACAGGATCGTCTGGCACTTCTCCTGCTTCTCAGCCACAAAACGTTCTACCTCTCCTAACAATTACATATGTGGGTTTCCTTAACAGTTTCTTTTTACATTCCTGTTTAAACAGCACAGGGAAAAGGAAGAGGAGACCTGATGTGGAAGATTAGTTTTGGAAATGTTGAGCAGTGTGGACTTGCCAACTCCTGCTCCTCCACTCAGCTCATTGTAGACGCACTCGGCTCTCACCGAAGCGCTATTTTTAGACTGGACGTCAGCTTTCACAGCAGAGACTGACAAGGCTTTTCCCTGAGAAAAAAAAACAACGTGGAAAATCTGCTTCCCTCCACCACTGCCACTCCAAGCAAAGCTCCAAAGGACCCAGCTCCACAGGAGTGGCTTGTTCAGCAAGCATCAGGAGGTTCCCAGCACTAGGGAGATTTGTAAGTCCTTTACACCTGAGACCTGTGGAACCTGAAAATGCTCTGGGGAGATACTCTGCACCAAAACCCAGCACAGAAGCCAAGCAGGGCTTCAGAAAATGCAGCTTTCCAACAAAATCCTTCAGCTGCAGCCAGAGTTTCCAGGCAGCTCCTCTGAGGCACAGGCAGCTGTGGAGCCACAGAGCCAGAAGTTTTTGCTGCTGCTCCCAACCCAGCTTGGGCACCTCCCAGATCTTGACCACCACTTCTTCATACTGCTCAGTGGTGTGGCCCTTAAATGAGAAGGCCAGAAAGGCAGAACTGGAAGAGCAGCAAAGCCTCTGGCAGCAAGAGCTGTCTCCACTGCATCACTGGGTGAGCACTTGTCACGCTGGAGACGCGCATTAAGAAATTACAGTCTCTGCATGGTTATTTCCTGAAGCCAACAGGTGTCTAAAGACAGCTTCCAGCTCTGCTTGCTATCCAAATCTAAGGAACTTGAAGAAGGTTGAGCTTTTGGGTTTGGGATTTTTTTTAGAGAGAGACTTTGTGCTTCAGATCCTTGCTGTGGCTCTTTTGATCAGGCGTGCTAAGTGTTCGTACTCAGTATCCACATGGACATTTGCACCTGCCTGATGATAACGCAGATTTCTTCCAATATTCCAGGACCATTTATCCATAAGAGGCTTTGGAGAAGTAATCCATCGAGATTGGAGTCTGCAGATCAATGCGTCTGGATATCTGATTGCACAGAGGAAACGGAGTGTGGCTGTGCTAGCTGAGGCTGGTGAGTCCACACAGGTGTAACTGAGCACAGAATCCACCTCCCGAGGGTCTTCTGGTGCTTCCTGAAGCTGACAAGATTGATTTAGTGATCTGGAAAGCTCTTGCCAAGCCGAAGTCCCCAGAAGACTGCATTGCAATAGGAAGATTAAAAGCAGATGGTTCAGCAATCATGGCTTTATAGTTAAACTTTTAGCAGACATAAAATTCCTGGGCTTCATATCATCATCATCGTCTTCATCCTTTGCTTCAGTGCCACATATGTTAGTATCTTCGAAGCCCTTCCACGGGAGGTGAAGCCAAGCACATCTTGCTAACAATATGACCTCAAAAAAAATAGTACCTTTATGACAAGCTTAATGAGAGGTTAAGGCAATGTTGACTCTAGCTCAAGCAAGGCTCTGTGCAATTAGGCCATCTCCATGGCATTGTTAACTTCCACAAAAGGATGCTGGAATGTAAAATACGAAGAGAGAACATTTCCGGGAGCAGCTTTAGCAGCTGAGCCTGTGACACAAATTAAACACAAACCTCCTCATTAAGGTGAGACCTTTGGGAAGGGGGAAGGGTGGCCCTGGGGAGCCGACAGCACCACACTGCTCCCAAGTTCCCATTCCCACCAGAACCACTGGAACCCTCTGTTGAGGGCAGCAGGAGCAGGGGTCAGGCTATTGGCACCTCTGGAGATCTGTGAGGAGCAAGCTGGGAGCAGCTAGAAGCAGGAACCGTTCTGGAAATTACCTCACAAACTTCTAGTTTCTCTGCCCGGCCTGGGCTCTCTCCTTTCCCACTGTCCTCCCACTGTCCCAGGCCAGCTCCATCACTGTTGTGCCAAGGTCCTTACTTCAGGGTCCTCTCCAGGTAAGCAGGAGCTAGATCCCAGCCAATCCAGCTGCATGCCTCAGCATACTGCAGCGATCTCCTCTCTACATCTTTTAGTCTCTGCTGCTAATCCTGAGCAGTCGCGTGAGTGGGACAGAAAGCGAGGCCGGTCCGAGCCAAGAACGTGCCTGGCTTAATCCTCAGCAACTTGGTCCAACCCCCAGTTAGTATCAGAAATGAAAGCAGAGCAAGTGTCTCCCATCTGTCTAGTCAAACTCTCCCCTCTCTGCAGAAGTGCCAATTAAACCACCCCCCAGACCTTGCACATGAGGCCCAACAAACATCAAATACATTGAAAATCTCTCCAGGGCATTTCTTCCCTTTCTGCATCTCAGAAAGCACCTTTACAACACAAGCCCAGGACCACAACTGACCTTGTGGCTACCCCACACAAAAGCTGAGTGCCGATGCAGAGCCATCAAGAGCATGATGCCTCTTTCTTCTCGTTGTCTGCACTGAGGAGCCTCAGGGTGTGGTTGTAGAGGTCACTTCAGTTGGCTCTCACAAAGGCACTTGGGGGACCAAGCAACAACTATTTCTCTCACAAATGACAAAACAGAGCTCAGCTTTAGCAGCCTTTCTTGCTCACAGCACCCTGTGATCCCAAAGCAGCCTTCCACACTACCAGCCTCAGGGTCCTCAGCTGCCCAGGGCACTACAGAGACAAGTTTCCATCCCACGGGTCATGCCCACACCAGCACCCCCTGGGCGTCAGTGCAAAGCATGAGAAGCATTTGCAGCACCTGGTACTGAAGCCTTCAGCCAGAGGGCACAGCTGGTCTGATCTCTCCCGTCCCTGCAAAGGTTTGCAGAAAGGTTTCAAACCCACCCCAGGTGCCTGGATGCCCTTGTGCTGTTCTGCAGGCTGTGCTGAGCCCTCTCCAAACATCACTCTGAAGGCAGCATTTACTGTAAGGACAAAAACCTGCACCTGCAAAAGCTGAGAGGCCTGACTTGAAAACCCAAACTCCAGAATACTTTTGGACACATAAACAGAGTGGCCAAACCTCAACTTAAATCTTCCATATGAAGTGTAAGGAATCAAATAACCACCCAGAAAAGATGTCTGCAAAATAACTTGGCTCAAAACAGTCTCATTTGGGTTAAATTAAAACAGTTGTAAATCTCGGGCATGCAGCACGAGAGCTCCCTTCTCTGTAGCTCTCTCCATATCCCAGCAAGCTTTGTACTCACTTCAGGCCCCCAGAAATGCTTTGAAACCCAGACTTGAGTTGCCTATCCTTGGGCAGCCGACTACAAAACTGCAAGAAGGAATGAGCTCCATGAATGAACTTCCTCCACTGCAGTTAACCAGAGCTGAAAGAGGCAGGGGCTCAGAAAGGACAAAAGAAACACCACTTGGAACAAAGTGGCAAAGGATCAGGCTTTATGTAATGATCCATTTGTAATGTCTTCTAAGTTGTGACTTTGTGGGCATCCTGGGGGTTTAAGGACAGAAGATTTCCCACCTCCATCCTCACACACAAAGGATTTGAGCCCTGCTGACTGTGGCTCAGCTCTGTGGACAACGTTTGACAGGCTTTTTACTCAATCCGAAGGATCAAGAAAAAGCAAAGGAGGTGAAAAATCAGCTCCAGGCACAACCCTGCTCAATCACTGCTCACTGCTACAGACCAGATTTTAGTAACACGGTCAGAAAGCTCAATCCAGACATTGGAAGGGGAATTTACAACACAACACACATGCAGATGCCTGTGAAAACCACACTGATTCCTGCTGCTCCTCCCCTCATTTAAGATCATTTTGCCTCCACCATCCTGTCTTGACAATCTGATCCCTGAGGGCTCCCACAGAACTAGTGTGGGTGAAGCATGGAAAGCAGAAGGGTGTTTGCAGACCCTGCCTTCACTACCGAGGATGGTCCCAGCTGGGGGAATACAGCCATGTGCTGGGACCCCTTGGCCCCTTCCCATACACAGTACAGTCATGTCTGACCCTGTGGGATGAATCCACATGACATTGTCTGTGTGTCCTGGATCACCAACAAATTGATCTTCATGCAGTACAGGAAGCTGCCATGGAGGTCAACCTGACAATGCTTTGTCCTGTATAACAAGGAAATTGGATCAGGCACAGCACTCTGCTTGCACCCTGTGCTTACACTGCACAGGGAGCTGCAGCTAGCTCTCCAACATCCTGACATTCCCTGTGCCCAGCTCTCCTGGAACCTCTCCACTCTTTTCCACAGCACCACATTCTATAGGAGCTCAGCCCCTGCCACACAGGTAGAGCAGAGTCATCACCCATGCTGGGTCTCACTGAAGCTCTCATTGACAGTGTGAGGCTTGGAGTTATCACTCCATTTACATTCCAGCTGTAAGCAGAGAATTAAAATTCCCTCCCCACAGCTGTACTGGCACCAAGTGCCAACCTCAGAGAGGGTTTAGGAATCTTTGTTAAAGGTGGCAGAGAAGGGTAAAGGTTAATGATGAACTGGCACAACTCTGCTCATTAGTTCTTGTAGAGGAAGAGTTCAGAGTAAGTTAAACCCAAAGACATGAATTTATTTCCAGAGCTCTTTCTGAAATTGCTCCTTCGTATTGGTGCCAATAAATCTGACATTCCAGCCATGCCTCTCTAATAGATACAGGCATAAATTCTGATTTCTAGCTGCCCAGATTCGTGACAAAGAAAAATGGAAGAATAAAGCAAAAGCTGCAGCTAGCATTTATCTGTCTTTGTGCTGCAGCCTTCTTTCTTCATTACTCCTGCAGCTCTCCTCTTTAGAGACAGCTCTCCCCATGCAGCTTTACTGCAACACCTCTCCCTCAGCATCTGACTGCTGCGTTCAGCTGGGACCACAGCTGCAGACAAAACCCATCGTACACTTCCTGAGCAAACACGGCAACCACAACAATACCTCCTAGTGCTAAAACCAGAGCCACCCAAAGATTTCAAAGTGCTCTGAGACATTCATCACTGAAGACAATCCACACCCTCCTAGAGGTGACACTGGACCCACACTTTGCAGATGGAGAATGGAGGCCATTAAAGGATTAAGGGATTGAGCGGCACAGGAGAGTAAGGCAGCACTGAAGAGGGTACTGCTCACAAGCCCAGCCAGCAGCTGGCCTTTGGGATAGCTTCTGCAGGCACTGTAACCATCACCATAGGCTTCTCATGTTTGCTTTACCACTGCTCTCTCTTATTTCCTGGACTACACCCGTGGACAAATCCTACCCCTATTACCCTCATCTTCTTCTCTGATCTGAACCCTGTTGTTTCCCACCAGTAGCAGTTAAACAGTCTCTGTTACACTGGCTGGTAATTACTGGTGACACTGGAGACCAAGGGCATCTGCTGTCTCCATATCAGGCAGGCAGGAGCTGCTTTGCTGAAACAGTGATGAAGTTTTAGCTGTTATCTGTACCTCAGGTATCACTGACAACTTATTCCACACACCCTGCTTTTGCTGACTTTCCTGCCCAGGTTGTTTCCACTCCAACACTGCACAAGCTGTGGCTTTAATGAGCTGAACCTGTCCTCTCAAGGAGGGATCTGGGGATCTGGGAAACCAGCCTTGTTAAACAGGGGCTGCTCTAGCCCAGGGTTTTCACTCAGTACAGGTTCTGCTCCCTGAACAACCCCCAGGTTAAAAGCTTTAATTGATGCACACACAGTGGTTTGATAAGGTACTGTCTCCTGATGGATCTCTCCCTGAAGACCGTGGGTCTGGGGAGTTTAAAAGCAAAGATTTTGCTCTTCCACTCAACTGCCATGCAACAATTCTTCTCCCTCTGTAATTAATCCCAGGGAGATGGAACACAGCAGCCTGATGGATTCACCTGTTGTGGTGCACTGTGCAAAAAGGCTGATGGAATAGACAACTCCAGAGGTGCAGTTCAGCTTTTCTGATGTACCTCTTTAACAAGCATCTTGATGAACACCACAGAGCACAGGACAGGCCAGAGAGACAACAACAAAAAGCTTCTACGGCACGAAGCAGAGGAGAAGCAGCACTGCAGTATGCTGAATTATAAATGAGCAAAGCCACGGTAAGGACTCTCTGTCTCACCAACAGCCAGAACAGAACCCAAGGCTCACTCTAGCCAAAGTAGGCTGA
Organism: Tricholaema leucomelas; assembly: GCA_013400475.1. Classification (NCBI taxonomy): domain Eukaryota; kingdom Metazoa; phylum Chordata; class Aves; order Piciformes; family Lybiidae; genus Tricholaema lacrymosa; species Tricholaema leucomelas. The sequence goes on along the minus strand of WAAF01016179.1, from coordinate 107,426 downwards.
AAACAGACAACCCAGTTCGCTTCTGAGCTGACCTGAAACAAAAAGCTCTGCCTTTCCCCACATCTCACCACAGGAATAACCCCTCGCAGGGATTGTTCTAGCTCCAATCTCAGGCCCATGACTCTGGCTGAACAAGGGAAGTGATGTATTTCTTAACGAGGTGATGAGGGCACAGCACTCCCCTGCCCAGGAGTGTCCAACCTCTATCTTGCAGCCTAAGACAAGGGCACAACCAAGCACACACCAAGGATTAGAGGAACAGATCAGTGCATAGTGCTGGGCATCCTGTGCCCTGTGCTTTTACCCTGAGCAGCTCCAAGAGCACCCCAGAAACTACCTGTCAGCCTCTGCTCTTATCCAAAACACATCCTTCGGATGGCGATTTCTTCAAGGAAGAACAGTACCTGAGACCACACAGAAACCAGGGAGAAGTTCATGGAGCTTGAGAGCATGCCCTAAAAGACAGAACTTTCCCCAGCAGAAATCAAGGAAAAGCTCTTCCTCAAGGTTACGCTGGCACTGTGCTGAGGACATATTCACAGAACCAAAGAATGGTGAGGGTTGGAAGGGACCTACGGAGACCATCTGGTCCAGCCCTCAACTAAAGAAAGTTCACCCAGAGTAGGTTGCACAGGATCACGTCCAGGTGAGTTTTGACTCTCCAGAGATGGAGACTCCACGACCCATCACCCTCAAAGTAATTCACCAGGGTAAGGCACAAACTGACAGCTCAAATTCAACTGCTATGCCTACACCTCAGCTCTTGATAAACACAGACAAAAAATGATCCTAGAGATGCTGCTAGAGACAAAAGGCAGTATGATGGAAATGAAAAATGCTATTTTATAGTCCAAATGCATGAGATACAAAGCTGAGATTCTACAGCTGGACTTTAGGTAAGGAATCAGTCACCATTAACCAACAGCAATTTGAATGTCCCAGTAGAAAACGTGTGTCAAGAAAACCCATTCAAAGCCTGTCTGCACCTGAGCTTTAACAGTTGAAGTTGTACAACACAGCAAAGCTTCAGAGACCAAAACTGAGTACTTAGTGCTATTAAATGACAAGGACTTGGTTTAATTGGAGAGTAAATGGAGCTGGAGGTTGCTAAAGGAGTTTCTAGCAACTGAGAAGACCACTGGAGCAGAACAAATTGTTTTCCTGTTTTGTGTGACTGTATCTCAAGCCTTCCAGGCACTGCAGTGAGTGTAATAACAACTCTGTATAACAAAGAGGGGTTGGAATAAAGAGTTTGGGGTGAGGGGGTGAAGCTGTGACTTGTGCAGCAGTATTTCACCAGGGAAGTAGAGAGAAGCTGACAGTTTCTTCCTGGAGAGGGATGAGGAAAAGTGAATGACTGGGATAAACCAGTGGAAATCCTCCAGAAGCAAAGGCAGCGGTTGGGATGTGTAGGACAGCTTGACCCAGCCCCAGCGAGTTGCTGCAGTACCAAGAAAGCTTAGTGGTACAGCAGGTCAAAGTCAAAACTCCAGGAGATGGTGAAAAAGGTTTGGACAAATCCAGAATTCTGATAAACTTCCATACAGCACTCACTTGAGCGGACAAGGCACTGCAGCACCACCCTTTCCAACAGAGCCAGCCCAGAGCCAAGCTCAAGAGGCAGCTCTCCTAACATGAACACATCCTCACGAACACTGAACACTTCCCTCAGCATCTCTGTTAGCAAAGCTCTGCTCCTCCACATCTCCAAAAGAAGCTGCAAACACCATCTGAACAGATCTATGGGCCAAGTTAATTCACACCAGCTGGAAATCTGACCCAGCTCTTGAACACAAGGGAACAGGCATCACTCCTGCTGCATTGACTGAACTCTCCCTACCCAGAGCTCTCTAGGCACTGAAATATCAACCACAGCAACCTGAGTGGAAATCCCCAGCTAGGAATAAAACATATGTTTAATAACAGATTCTTCAGGGGGAATAAAAATGAAAGAGGAGGAGGAAGAAAGGAAAAGGTTTGTAGTTGTGAGATCATAGGACTCCAGCCACAGAAGTGATGACTAAGTGTAACCTTGTGTTTCAGCAAGATGAATTAAAACATGGTTTAGACACTGTTGAGTTTGGTGTTCCCTGCCAACAGATATTCTTTTATGGGCCTGCAAGTGACCCTTTCAGCTTGGGCTTTCCTCCAGCCTGTGGGTCCATGGCAATGACTGGAGAGCCGAAAACCCCTGCTACTGGCCAGCTGTGCTCCAAATTACCTTAGTCAGCCAAGCCTATAAATGTAATTGCTTGTTTCCATGGAATTACAGCAGAGTGACCTGCTCACCTCTCGCATAACTCATCTATCTGCGGTCTCTGTCTCTGCAGATAAAGATCTTCCTTTTGCACATGTCTGAAAGCGTTGCGAGGACAGAGTCAGTTCATCACTGGGCAGGGAAATGGAGACAGCAGACAGTTACAGCAAAAGAGTGCCAAGCACAGGTAGAGAATGTGCTAAAATGTCCAGTAGGAAGAGGGAAATAGGGAAGAGTTTAGCACTGCTGCTGACTAGAGGCATCAACAACTAGAGACTGGCAGGTCTACACCAGGCAGCACAGCACCTTGGCCATGGCATGTTGAGCCCAGCTCATCAACAACTAGAGACTGGCAGGTCTACACCAGGCAGCACAGCACCTTGGCCATGGCATGTTAAGCCCAGCTCAATGTCTCTAGTAGTTGAAGGACAGTCTCTCTAGAGGTAATTACAGCTTCAGCTGGGGGTGTACAAGCCATGTGGACAGACACTGTAGAATACCCAAGTCCCAGCTGAGGTGAGGGCAGAAATGCCTCCTGCTCCCCCAGAGGAAGGCTTCTCCAAACTGGGTAACTCAGTGCTCACAACTCTGTCTCTTCTTCCCAATTCACTCCTTCTCATGCCTCTTTTCTTCTTCCCTATTCTTCCACCACATGCTGAAGGAACTGCTACTCCCCAGCCAACTCTCAATGAGTGCTGTTCCGCCCCAAAGCAGCCTACAGCAGAACAGGCCCTCCTGTGGTCCAAGCAAAGGGGATAGTCAAGTACAAGGAGAGACAAAGGAGGATGTTTTGGTGGCTCCAATGATAGCAGAGTGCCGCGGTGCAACCTGCAGTTTGGGCCACTCCATAGGAGGGGAAAGAGAAGACTACAAAGCCGTCTGGCAAGAGCCTGGGTGGTCTAAGCAGAAAATGTTGGCTCTAAGACAGAGAAAACCCAAGGTTCGGTTTCAAGATGGGTCAGGTCAGCCAGGAAAACAGATGGAGACAGAGGGGAGGTAAGAACTCACCTCCTTTGTTCTTAAAAGAAAAGCCAGAGAAAAGTCACCTAAATGTAACAACCAACAGAGTAAGTCAAACATATGGGAGTAGATCTCTGTATCAGGAGAGAAATGTGACTCCCACAAAGATATAAGTGAACTCTCTCCATTCAAAGGCTGCCATAGGATGGACATTTTCATGGCACCCTCTCCCTGCCCCACCAGACCACCACCATCTCCTGTCAAGCCTTTGGCCCAGCAGGGCAGTCCCACTCCTGACAATGACTGAGGCTCAGGACTATTGTAAGCAAAAAATCAAACATGTTCTCATTAAAAGCCATGGATGATAGCAATTAATTCCACATTTTTGTGAATAGATATTGTGTGGTTTGTGCCAGAGCAATTTGGCTTCTCCACAGCAGCTCAGAGTGATACATGAATCTGTTTTCCCTGTTGCTCAACAGCCCAGCTCACCCTGCCCACCACACCATGCAGTGCCAGAGGTCTTCTCTTTCTATCTTCAGTCAGCATCTTCAATGGTGCTTGCTACCCATCGCCACATCGACCTGCGGGTCACAAAACCCACTCAAAGCTGCTGAAGTCTGCTTGGGGTTTTCACCAGCCACTGACACCAGCTGCTTTGCTTCCAAGAGCTGTCCCACTGTTTCCCAGCAGTGATGTCACTCAACTGGAGTCAATGCCCAGGATTTCTCCCTTCCTGCAGCCAAACCCAGAAGAGATGTGCTGTGAGCATCCCTGCCACCATGGCATGCTGACGTGCCCATTCTGCAGAAGAAAATGTTTCCCCAGGAGAAGAGATGGACATTGGAAACACAGAGTCACAGAACCATCGAATGGTTTAGGTTGGAAGAGACCTCAAGGATCATCCAGTTCTGCTCCTCACACTAGAACAGGTTGCTCAAGGCCTCCCAAGGGAAACAGTGGACACCTCTACATGGGATAATTTGAAGACGCAGCTTGCCAGGGTGCTGGGCCGGCTCATTCAACTCGACTATCACCTGGAAAGGTTAGACCAGATGCTCCTTCAGGTCCCTTCCAACCTGGCACTTTGTGATTCTGTGATCCTGCTCACGCTGTCATACAGCTGTGAAAGAGCTGTCTCCTGGCACTGTGCTGCTGTTAGTGAAGAACAGCACCTGAGCAGGGCTGGTCAGCCCACTCAGATAAAAGCTAATCCAGCCTTGTCCTTCCCAGCTGTAATTGCTCTGTCTGACTCCACCGATTCCAGCACATTGAACTGCAGAAGTGCAAAACCAAAGTGAAGCTGTATGGATTGGACTAGATGATCTTGAAGATCTCCTCCAACCAAATGCATTCTGTGGATTCTGGCTGCTTTGAAGCTTCACAGATGTTTGCTGGCCCTACGTGGGAGAAGTATCACTATTTTATTGACCAAACTCTTTTTTGTTGTTTTAATATGGAAAATCTCAGCAGCACTTTGCTCTGTTTGTCTTTTTTTTGTTCCCCTCTCTTCTTTAGTCATATGATAATGTACACTTAAGAGCAGTGAATCATCCCCCCCAAAAGTCATACAGAGAAAAATAGCTGGTAGGACTTGCACGCCTCAGCGGTCAGTGAATCACTGCCGACAGGTACAATGGGAATAATTATCCAGGGCTGAGAAACTTCCCCCAAAGCCCAGCTCAGAAGGCTACGTTTCAAAACTTCAGAGCCCTGCAGTTGGATCCAAGGTTGTGAGTGCCAGGTTAGGAAACAGTCCAGGAGAATTGCAGATTTGTGTTGCTGCAAGGAAATAGCCTCTCCAAGTGTCTGTTATGTGTTGACAAATTGTTTATACTCAACCAAGCAATAATAATGAACAGTCTAAATAGACATTGATTGTTGTGTTTTTAATTCACTTTCAGTGGGAAAATCTCCTGGCAACAGAAAGATGGGTGTCGAGCTTTGGATGCCAGCCACTGCTTTAGAACTAAGCTATTTTAAGCACTACTATGGATTATTTAGCACAACAACATATATTTTTAGGGTCCAATCCTGGAAGTTCTTACTCCAATGAGCTCCAGTCTTCCAGTCAAGGTTTCTGGGATTACACATACGAATGTGAATTGGTAGCAGACAGTACCCAGACATAAAAAGGTTTTGGTCTCCATGCAGTTTCCCTGCTACCTCCTAGAAATAGCCAAAATACAGATGTGAGGCAATTGCTCCAGAACCCAGGTGTAAAACCCTTCCCTCAGGGAGCTCAGAGCAGACATGTCCATGGTATCAAGTGCAGCTGCAGAAGGATCTGATATCCCAATGCAGCAACATTACTTGTTTTGAAGGGCAAATGTTGCACAGAGTAGGCAGGATCTGCCTTAGCAGCCTGCAAGAACTGCTGACTCCATTTCTCCACTGGCTCTGTGTCCTGGGCTGAGCACAGCCCCAGTGCCAGTTCTCGTTGCCCCCAAGGTTTTGCACATCAGTGTGGAGCCAGGTCCCACAATCACCCTTGAGAGCAAAACCAGCAGCTATTTTGTTCTCAGACCTGCTGAAGCCTGTCAGAGAGAAGGGATGCAGATGTGTGTCCACCACTGTCAGCCTGCAATAGGAATAACTTCAAAGTGCAGAATTCCTCACACAGGGAAAAATAACCACTTGGTCTGTGGATGGATTAGATCTGCCACGTGCAGCACAGGCCCTGCCATCTGCCAGTGGCAAACTGAAGACTCTAAGTACCAATTATGCTCTTCCTCCCACACACCCCAGTGGCACAAGAAAATAGGGCTCAGCACCATCCTGCTCCCACCACAGCAGGGCAGAGCTGAAAGCAGCAGCAGCACTTTGGTCAGTGAAGCTGTAATGCTCATGGCCTAAGAGGAGAAGGTGTTTACAGGAACTCCTTCAGTGGAGAGAGAGAGAGAGGCACTTTCTGAGAGCCATCTGATCAGTCTGAGGTGTCAGCTTTAGGATAAGTTGAATCACCCTCTGGAGATTCCCATTTCTCCTTGTCACCTGCAAAGGAAGCAGAGCTCCAGCCACAACCAGGTCAATCACCAATATCTGAGTTCTGGATGCCTTGAGTTAGAGCAGAAATATCTCACTCTCAGCTGGGAATGTAGTTGAAAAGAGATGAGTGGTTGCTGTTGCATTTCTGGGAAATGTGAGATATTATATGACCTGTTAATTTATTCCAGAGTTTCCCTTTATGCTTCAACAATACTGCTCAGTACTCAATTCAAGCTGTAACACTTAATGGCTTGTGGTCAGCTCAGCTTATCCTGCATTTCTGTGCCAGCTTCAAAAATAAACAAAGCCCTGTCTACTGAATAGCACAATTAGAGGGGCTTATCCTGCTCTTACCCCAAAACCTGTACCAGGACATACAAATATTGTTTCAGTTCAACCCAGAGAAGAGGGAGAATCCTTTACATCTTGCTGTGATCATGAGAGCTGGTTTGGATGAGAATATCACTCTTAAGGGGACCCAAATATTGGGGACAGCTTCAAATTAACACTACTTTCACTTCACAAACATCTAATGGCCTCAGATAAGACTGAAGCAGCAATGTGCTAGGGGCTGCACAGTGACTTAGGACTTGTTTCCACCACTGAGTTAACTCAGCTAATGCCATGAGTCTGGTTCTCAAAGTACCACTCACACAGGAAGGTTTTGAGTCTGGGGCAGTGTGGCACCACCACTCTGTCAATTCCCTGTATGGCTCACTGGAGAAGAGCTAACTCCACTGCAGAGGTAACTCTGTGCTGCAGATAATCATTTTAGTAAGAGACAACCTGAAGAATTTGCAACCAAAACCCTCACACAAGGGGTGGCAGGAAGCACACAGGCATACAGAGGTGCAGCAGCTCTTACAAAAGCCTGTTGGTTGCACAGCTGGGTGCAGTATTTAATACTCAGCTGGCAAAGAAAATAAAACAACCAACCCCAAAAACCCAACAATTTGCCAGAGATGCTCCATATCTGAGACAAGAGGAGCAAAACCAAAGCCTCTTCAGCTGAGAAAAAAGTTCTCTCTCAATGTTGTCAGCTCTTCAGCAAAACTGACACAATTGTCTGCAAGGAGGAACCAAAGCTGACAAGGTTTACTTTGAACTTTACTCCTAACTCCCCCAATTTCTCTGCAGGCCTCTTCCACTGTCCCTGGTTTCAGGCACCAGTGGACCAGAGCAGAGCCCTCCCACACTCAGCCGTGTCACTAACTGAGCAGTTGCCCTGCAGAGACACTGCCTGAGCATAGGGGTGTCAGTCAGACAGCCAAACCTCGACCTCTCTGGAAGTCTGAAGATGTAAGCAAGGACCAGCCAGTGCAGGTGCTGACAACAAATGGAGCCCTCCCAGCCATGCAATGTTAAGTTCTGGCCAGAGAAGGGATGTGCCGTGCCCAGCCAAGCTGCTGTGGGTAAGCTCACCAGCAAGCCTCCCTCCTTGGCACCTGCAGCACCTCAGAGGACAGCCCTCCCTTACAGGATCTGGGCACGCTCAGCTGATTCCACCACAACACACAGAGGTAGGTTGCAGTTTCTTGGCCCCAAAAGTTCTCCAGACACACCCAGTCTATGAATCTGCTGCATGGACCTTTTCCATGTGCTCAGCTTCCTGGTTTAAAAGCCATCAGCCAACTTAAATGTCTCCATTCCTTCAAAATTCTGTTCTAATTTAATTCTGTTGAAAGCTGGTTTGTGGGTTGTATGCTTTGAAGAAGAAACCATTACAAGAGACTTCAGAGCATTTCCACTTATCCTCTGTTGTTTCTCTACCCTTATGCACCATTCCCAGCAGCTGCTGGAGCACCATCTGCCATCCCTCCTGCCTCCACCTTCTGGAGGCACCTCTGTCTCCTCCTGCATTCCACAGTCAATGGACTCCTTGGCATTCAAAAGCTTTCTCCTACCTGGTGGTGCCTTTATGAAAGACAAATCATTTCTGTTGTTTCCATTCTAAAAGGAATTGCTTGGCCCTCTCTTTCCAAACACAGGGCATATTTACAGAGCCTATCTGCCTTTTCCCCCTTTTGCTTGGAAATCTGCACAATTTTCCTCTTGGGATGGGAGTGCATTTGTGAGCAGATCAGGCAGTGAGACAAACCACTTGACTCTAAGTGTCTGTGTGGAACTTGGAGTGCTTGCTTAAATCTATCGTAATAGAAGCACAGAACCAAACCACGAGGCCAGCTCCACAAACTCAAGCTCTTTCACAATCTAAAGCAAACTCTGTGCTAAACAGGATGCAGTTGGCTGACTGGAGAGCCACACGGTGATGAAGAGAAGTCTTAAAAGACTTAATTTTCTACCTACTCTTCCCTATCTTAAACTATGCAGTTCAAGTTTCACCCAAATGGAGACACTTCACATTGCACAGGGTTCTTTTCCCCTTCTGTCCCAGGAACAATGGTAGTTAACCACTCAGGCCTTTGTTTTCTTCTCTAAATGGCCTAAGCACTTGCAGCTCCTGCAGCTACATCCTTGTAATCCGTAGATTCCAATCAAATAACTATCAAAGCTCTTCCAGAGAACCTTCTAGAGCAGGATTTCCAAGCTGTGCACTATACGTAACATCAATTTGTAGACCAAAGCTGCCGCTGGCATTACATTAAAAAATCAGCCTGGTCAAAATGATACAGCACTGATTCAGCAAAACCTTTGAAAATCATCTGGTGAGCACCTTCAGATCATAGAGAGGGCTCTGAAACTGCTCAGTGACTCCTGCCAACCTACCAGCATGGCTGCCTAGTTCTGAGGACTGGCTGATATGCTGCAGGTGCGTCCTATTCCCAGTTTGTCCCAAGGGAAAATCATAAAGAAATACAAAAGGAAACAAAAAACCCACCCAGCTTGTGGAAGGGGCCTTGCTCAAGCTTCAGAAGAGCAATCAGAGCATGTGGTAAATGACACACAAAGACAGCAGATGAGTGGGGGCATGTGACAGCAGTTTCTGGTGTGACAAAGTAGACCTAGCAGCAAACCTTGTTAGCAGCCTCCCCTTACACCCTCCCAAAGGTGCTGATGTGACAAGTTTTGCAGAAGACCTTCAGGTGCAAGAGACCCTCTGCATGCGGAGGCCAAAATGCCACTAAGCCTTTGCTCATAATTCCTGAGGGCTGCTAAAATTGGGTGCTAATCCTGCAAAGTCTTCTGCACTCCCTGCTAATGGTGCACATGGAAATTTGCTTCTTACTTGGGCAGGAGGAGCAGCCTGGTTTAGCTCAGGTGACTCTGCGGGGTCATGTCCAACACACCAAGATACAACATCACACCAAGATACAACATCACACCACAATAGGCATGTGATAAATTCTCCTTCTGCCACCCAGCAAGTGCCTTATCCTTGTTCTGGCCTTCTACAGTACTGCAGGGCTCCCACCAGCCAGCCCAAGAGCACAACCCCACAGGTATGACAGCAGCGGAAGGAAGGAAGGAAGGAAGGAAGGAAGGAAGGAAGGAAGGAAGGAAGGAAGGAAGGAAGGAAAAAATCCTCTTGTTTCTCCAGGTTTCATATGTGTGCTGTTTGGTTGTGAGAAGTTCCCTGTTTCCTTCAGAAGAACGAGCCAAGGACCAAGCACCTGCCAAGGAGAGCAGAGGAAGGAGAGGGAGCAGCATGAGTGTCCCATACCACCTTCCAGAGTGTCCCATACTACCTTCCACAGCTGCTAGATGAGAAGCTTTAACAAATCTGCTTCACAACACCTACTATTCTAAAATGGAAGAAAGGAAGAGAGGGAGGGCATCATTAAATCCCAGTGACAGGGACGGAGGCAGTGGGGAGAAAGAACTCCAGGGATTCACTCTGAAATCCTGGGGCCATGCATGAGGTCGCTGGAGCTCCTCAGCTTGCCACCGACTGCTGTGTGGCTACAGAGCAGGCAAAGCCTGGTGCCTCGGTTTCCAAAGCTGCCAGGGCAGGAGCAGGAGCATTTCCCCTGCTGCAGCAGGGCCTGTTGAGGCTTGGAGATTTGCAGTGTGCTGCAAGATCAAAGGATCAAAAGGATCTGACGTTGTCAGCACAGGTCTGCGTGCAGGGGCTGCAGGCGTGGCAGGCTGCTTGGCTTGCAGAGGAGAGTAGGGGAAGAGCTTGCACAAGCACTCAGGCTGCAATTAGCTGGGCTTGGACTGGGCTTTGGCAAGATGGGCATGCAAAGGCTGGTATCTCCCACAAAGCACTAACCTCAGAGCTACCAAAACTTCCAGACTTGCCCTAGTGGTACCTTGGAAGAGAAGACACTGAACTGGTTCTTCTCTCTATGAAAACAGCATTTTTTTCTAAAGTTTCTGAGCTGTCTCTCAATCCCTTTCAAGCTTCTCTTTCCTTTCCTGTGACCCTCTGTTTGTTGGGAAACACAACACAAATCCTAGCATTTGGAACACTACCACAGGCCGTGGTACCCTGAAAGGTCTCCTGTTTCTGGAGGAGTCGTTTGCTGGGCACTATAAGCCAAGATCTTTCTTACTGCAGGTGTGAGCACTGAAGAAAAGAAATGTATTGCAGGAAAGCAGAGGGATGAGCTCACAGCTACAGATGGGAGTGAGGCAAAAATCCATGAGACAGACCTCCAGCTCCAGATACCATGAAAGGTAACTTCAGCAGGCCAGCTAGACTGCGGACCTCTGGTAGCAGATGGACTCTCTTCTTTTCATTCTGCCTTCAGAAACATGATCTGCTGCCAATACACCCAAAACTGGTAGGCTCTGTCCTGCCTGAGGCTTCTTGAGCCTGCAGACCCCCAAGCTCCTGCTTCCCAGATTTGCTGTTCACAAGAATTTCAGGATTTTCCCTTTTCCCACTTCAGGTATCACTGAAGTGCTCATGGCACACACACCTGCTGAAGCCCATCTCTTGCTTGCTGCCAGCTCTTCCTAACCACCACACGTGACACCTGAGGGATACAGAAGACACCAGTGACATTGGAGGGGCTCCAGCTGCCACAGCTCTCTTTGATTCAGTTTAAGTATCTTAAAATGTTTGGCATTAAAGTGTTTGCCCAAGATTAAATATATAGATCCAGCCCTCAACAAAACCAACGAGGACTGGCCAGAAGAGCCTTACACACAATGAAATCAAACTGCTAAGTGCAGCTGCCGGGAAAGGTTGGATTTGGTGCATTAGAAAAGAGCACCAGAAAACAGGACTGAATGGTGGAAACCTGGGGAGGGAAGCCAAGATGGTGCAAATGACTAAAACTGTGACAAGAGTATGGCAAGAATACGAAGCCTCACATGAACACTAAAAACAGCAAAGCAAACAAGAAAAGTCTTGCTCGGCAAACCTTGGAAAGTGGTCAAATGAAAACCCACATCAGAGCTGGCATCACCTGAGATCCTCATTACAGAAACAATGCTCCTGAGCTGACAACAGCAGCCCTGGCCTCCAAAAGTAAGGACAGCCAAGATTCTATACAAAGGTTTCTCAGCTGATGCAGACAGCAAATAAGTTTTTTGGGAGTGATGCCAAAGGCATGAGGAAGGACAACAAAACCAGAGCTGAAAGAAGCAGGAAAGAAGTTTACATGGATACTGTGGGCAGATTTGGCAGCAGGACTGAAAAGCAGCACCCTCCAGGCAGTGCACACAAAAGGCCATGAGGTAGCTTTACACACACCAGGACCTGAGCTGCTCATCTCCCAGCTGCAATGACGCTGGAAGGCTTTACCATTGAGGGGCTCAAAACGGAATGAGCTCCACAGTGTCTTAATCTGCTGCCTCAGTTAAGTAGAAACAATAAAAAGCAATAAAAGGCTGTGACTACAAACTAAATCAAAACTCATTGAGGCATGAACTAATGCAGAAGCTCTCCACACTAATTAACAGCTGTGGGCCCTGGGAGCTGGGCCCTCACCTGAACACCTTCAAGCTGAAGTACTCCAAGGATCCTGTGCATATCTGGAACATGAGAAATTTATTTCCTTCTGATTCTATGAGGTCCTTTTTGATAAAAGAGGCTGGATGCTGTTCTCAGAGATCTGCTTCAGTCTCAAAGCTGTTCCAGCTGTGTGTCAACAGCTGCAATGCAGAAAACTCCGGATGAAATGCCACAGGCTGTCACGTGCAGGTGTTCAGGCAAGGGAATCACAGGAGTCCCCATGGGCCTTGAAATCAGTGACCTGTGCAGAGAGCAATTAAACTCTCACAACTGGAGATGACTTTGGTTTCCTTTGCTGAAAGCCTCAGCATGCAGCTGGTCACCTTCTGAAGCTGTGCTCAGAAACGCTAAGCGTGAAACCAGCCCAGAATCTGATGTATACAGGCATGCATATATACAGACACAGACAGCCCTCCTGTGTGACACCAGGGAGAGCAAGAGGAAAGGCATCAGAGAGATGATAAAGGATACGATCTCCTGGAGCACTTGCAGCTGTGTAGCACAGCACAGTGACCCAGTAATGCTGTGCTCTCTGCTGATGGTCAAGTTAGAGCTTCGGCTTTGCAGCCAAATAACAGCTCAAGAGAAAACACTGTTCAAGTAAACTCAGACTCAGGACTCAGGGAGCATTCTGCATCCCTTCCACCTGGTTGTTACTGGTAAAGAATTTCACCAACTGAACTGCCTGAGCCAGCAGTTCAAACCAGAATGTGTCCTTACTCAGTGACCAAAGAAATTAAGCTTTGCTTGACAGCCTGAGAATTTTGCAGGGTGTTTCTGCTTGAGAGAACATCTCTATTCATAACAGCACTCTGAGACAAGCTTACAAGGACACTTTACGTGCCACCTGGATAAGGAAGCTCTTAAGCATACACTTAGGAGCTTCCTTATGCTAGGTATTTGCAAGTGTACTGGGAAGCCAAGGGAAAAAGGAATACACTTGTCCTCCTGTCAGGTCTTTCAAGGAAGAACCAAAAAGACCCCAACCCAGACATTATTAAGTAGTGATGCTGTGGTGGGAACATGGAGACTGACAGACATATATGCTGAAATGAGGGGCAAAAAGGATACTGAGTAATCTGAGAGCACAAAAGAAATTCATTACAATTAGGGTGGGGAGACACTGGAACAGGTTGCCCAGGAAGGTTGTGGATACCCCTTCCCTAGAGGTATTCGTGGCCAGGCTGGAGGAGGCCATGAGCAACCTGAGTTAGTGGAAGGTGTCCCTGCCAATGCCAGGGGGAGTGGAACTGGATAATCTTTGAGGTTCCTTCCAGCCCAAACCATCCTATGAGTTTATGAATGCAACACTGTGCATCTGTATGGCTTTTCTCACCCTACTACCCATTCACAAATTGGTGTACTCATCTCCCAGAGGGGGAAACTCAGGCAAAGAACAGTGACATGACTTGCAAAATGCTGTATCAGATGTGGGAAGGTGCCCTGTGAGGCTGACTCATTGAGCTCTGCACCAACACCCCACCAAAAGGAACTGTTCCCAAGCAATGGCCAGGGGTCACTGAAGCTGATAAGGAGGCAGGGCCAGAGCTGTCCCTGTTTGCTGTGAGCACTCCCACGGCAGAGCCTTGCCGATAGTGCAGAGGGTGACTACTGCTGATAAACGGTTTAGAGCAGAGCGCAGCGAGCCCACACATCTCACTCTCATCTGGAATGAATCAGAACCAGTTCAGGCTTTATTTAAACATATTGTTTAAATACAGTTTATCCCTCTCGATGCTGGGTTGAGAAGTTCAGGCTTTCAAGTCTAGCTCTTCTGACACTGACATTTTCTTCTATTTAGGAACAGCTTGAAAATGCAGAGCGGAGCCCTCACAGCCTTAATCCTGTTATCAACAATCTGGGATGCTTTTCACAGCCCATTAGAGGGACAGGTCTGTGGGGCTGCACACACCCTGCCACAGCAGTGTCTAGCCACAGCTACAACAGGGTCCATGTGAGCTCAGTGAGCCACAGGCACAGTGTGCCCAGCTCCAGTGTCTGCAGAGAAAGCTCCCAAAGTGCCCGAGCCAGGAGAATTAAAAGCAGAATTCACAGTGCAGCTCTACCTTCTCATTTTTATAACAGCTTCCTAGAGATTCACAGCTCAGCTTCATGTAAGTTTGTCTTCTGAACACTGTTATTTGCTGTTTCTCCTCCAGACTGTCTCCCATTGTTCCCTACACTCATTCTCTGTCAGTGAATACCTAGTATGGGCAAACGAACCACGAGCAGCAAACTTTCTAAATTTGAGCATAAACGTATCCAGGAGTAAACCTTTTAAGGACACTTTAAGGAGATAGAAAATTAAATCCCATTTTCAACAGTAATCTAGGGCCAGATTGTAAGGCTGCATTGGCACCTCAAGATGTGCAGCAGTTCCTATTTTTATCCTAAGTATCTCTATGGCCCCTAAAATCCCACTGCTCCGAACTAAAGGCTGTGCCTACACTGCCCGAGAGGGGAGGATCTCTGAAACAGTTCCACACTCCAATCCATCCACATGCTGAAGGAGGAAACCATTCAGAAGAGGCCCAGGCCCTGCAAGCCAAAGAGTCACACCAGCAGGGCTGTAACAGCCCAGGACTACTGCTCAGTGACACAACTCTGCTCTTCAGAGCTGGGCTGCCTGGTACTGTGTCTGATCAGCCTCAACTCCTTCTGAAATGGGTTGTCAAAGTCTCACCCCATGCCCACCAACCTTCTTCTCTCCTTAACACAGCTGAGAGTTATATCCTTTTAAAAAGATATCTAATAAACAGCTAATAGAGGGGGTTTAGATGCTTATTAGCTGCTATGAACATTTACAAGTGTGAGTTGTGTTCCAGACTCTCAGCAGCAGCAGATGCTGTCCAGCCCAGATGTCCCAGCTAGAAACAGACAAGGTTGCTCTCCAACCATTCATCAGTAAATTCACTACACTAAACTCAGTTTGACTGTCACAAACTTAACCTACTTTTAAAAGCAATGTCTGAGAGACCTGTGAACACTGCCAGTATCAGTGGTGTGGGAGGTCTCAGAGGCTCTGCCACACACACCAGAGGTGTCCTCTGCAGAAAGCAGTACCAAATGACACAGGTGTTGTGCACATTGATGCTCCTTGCGCACAGCAGTCCTGGCATCATAGGGACTTAGGCCTTACCAGAGTGGTAATGAATCATTCCTAATCATGAATTAGGAACCTTCTTGCCCAGCTCTACAGGAAGCAGATCATGCACTTCAGTTTGCCCTTACTCAGCAGAGCAACCACACAAACAGTGAGCAGCAGTAGGACTGATAAGGCCATGCCTCAACTTGACCACTTGCTCAAGTGTTTCCCTGACCAAATCTGGATCGCAGGCTGAGGAGCAGCAGCCACCTTCTGTCACCTCCCAGTAGGCAGGAGAGCTCCTGGCTCTGAAGAGCAACCCTCTCCTGATATCCGCAGCACCTTCCCTCTTGGGTAAGCAGCGGCAATATCCAGCTCAAGAGTACCACCTAGCCTCCCTGCAACACTTTACAAACACTAACCAGTGAGCTCCACACCGCCCAATTAGGTAGCTGCCAACTCTTCCACCTGTCCTACAAAAGACAGGTTTAAAAGACTGGCTGATGACTGGCAAAGGTCTTGCTCTACCACAACATTACGGAGTGCAAGAAATACAGCCCTTTCTCCTATGTACCCCAAAGCCTTTGCTGGCAGAGCAAATTCCCCTCTCCACCTTCCTCACAAGCCCTCTGCAGGAGCTTTGCTCTGCTGTCCTTCAGAGCACCCTTGCTGGAGCTCAGCCAATAGAACTGACTGGCCCAGCAAGGGATGCTCAAGCCTTTGCTTGGCAGAAGAGGCAGGAACATCAGGCCCGTGGCAGTGCCTTGGAAAAGGGACAGCTTGCGACAGCCCTCCTTCCCCATAAGGGTGGACTGAGAAGGTGGGAGTGTTTGAGGAAGAATCACAGCACAGTGGAGCAGCCTACACCTAGTATTTGGTAACCTCCAAGCCCTTTGATCCCCACACACTCCAACTGATACCCTGCCTCTGCGCAGGCTCACTACGCCCACCAGTGACTGCAGTCACTTCTGAGCTGCAGCAGAACACACAGCATCAAACAGCAGCAGCTGCTTATAACTTAGCCTAGCCTCAAGGCCACAGGGCCAGGGCAGGTCTAACTCTGGTGAATACCTACACCTGAAGCACAGTCTTCCCACGTAGCCTAGTTAGTGGGAAGTAGGATATAAAAGCACCTAGGAGGTGTGCTGCAACCTCTGCATCGTGCTGGGCAGAGGGGACTCAGGCTGAGCCTGGAGAGCTGCCCTTGTAACAGTGTGGTCACCACGCAGCCAAGCACGTCCTGGCCATGAGGTAGGAGCCTGGGTTGTGCCCTCTCTGGACTTACTGCCTGCAACTGCTGATGGTTCAGGAAACGCTGTGCACAGTGTAAACACGGCCAGAGTTATCCAACCTGCAATCAGGCCAGAACTCTGGCATCAGATCCCTTTTACTTGGGACAAAAAAGAACCATGGACATGTTCTGAGTGAGCAAGCAGGGACACGTTGCAAAGGCAGTGCAGGAGACCTGGGGTTTGCTCTTAGCTCCACCCAGCCCTGCTGATGATAATCCTCTGTCTGCCTTCTTTCTCCAGCTAGATTGCAAGTTCTTCAAGACAGAGACAGTCTCCTGGTATTTGTTTATACAGAGTTTAAATATCAGTCCCAGGGATTACTGCAATGATTAGAATAATCTTTAATGACCACAAACCACTGCAGCCCCTCTTTCATGAATCTGTTAAGGACATGCACATCAAATAGGTGTCCAAAAAGAGTCTGAACTAATTACAAGCTGTAAGATACACACTACAGTGTTTCTCTGTTAAGTTCTGTTCTGGCATATCCAGCCAGGAATCAAATCCCTGTATTCTTGGCTGTAACCTACTTCCTAGAGGAGACTGGTAAAGGAGCCTTAGTGTGACTAGGAACTCCGTGTCTTACCTCCAGCATGATCACACCTGACAGAAACACGAGAGCAGACACTTCTCTTTTCATCCTATTCGAAACAAAACAGTAACAAAACCAAATCAAACCCACAAACAAACAAAAAAAACCTGCCACAACTAAACCAGAAAGAAAGCCAGCACTTGAGAGGAATTAAGGCAGACAGAATCCCCATGGGAGCTCTGAAATAAAAGGAGGATGGCCAAGGCAGGGCTGTTGACTTTCAGTGTGTTCCCGGGGCACTGACAGGAGGAGAGGCAGGAGCAAAAGAAGAAAGGTGCCAGGAGTGGAAGGGACTCACTGAGCTGCTAAACCCAGGAGTGCACCTTGAATTTGCTTTTTATTTCTGAGCAGCAGCATTGAGAGGAAGCACTGAGGGATGGGGAGGAGAGGAAATGAACAGCAAACCATCCCTCAGCCCAGGCAAAGCCAGGCCCCAGAGGAGCCTTACTGCCAGGTTTGCTCCTCAGGGACTGCCTGCCTTTCTCCAGTGGCTGAACACAGATCCTCTGACTTCCTTCTTCTACTGATGACTTCAGCACAGTCCTAGAGCTAAAGTGTATTAATAACTGAATCCCATACTAACCGCAAAAGCCTGGCTCAGAGGAGTTTCCATCCTACATGTTCTCCACAAATGGCAGCAGGAACACTGCAAGCCCTGTTTTTAAAACTTCCTAGCAGCCCCTTTCTGACCTCTATTCAGTGACAACCTCCTGGTTATGAGTGACAAGTCCTTGAGCACATCTAACCCACCACTGCTTATCCAAAGGCCTAAGGCATCCTAAGGAGCGTTCACTCTTTTTGCAGGCTTTGGCTCATGCCACAGAGAAGCAGCTCTTTGTCCTAAAGACCTGGGACATCTATTTCAGCTGCTTCTTGCACATCCATGGTACTGTCCATTCTCTCACACAGCACAGTCCTGCAGTTGCAGCAGTTCCTGGGGAAGCAGAATGAAGCCCAAGCAGTGCTGTTGAGAGCGCAGCGCAGATGAGATACAGCTCTGCCTGCGTGCAGGCTGCAGCCCCTGGGGCTGTTCAGAACATGGCTCTGGTTTGCTTCACGTTTCCATCCCTTCCAGCTGAGATCCTTAACATTCTTGAGGAAGCATTGATTGGGCTCTAATATTCCTTCAGTCCTGTAGAATGAAGCTCATTTTGGTTCTGAAGCAAAGTGTTTGTTTGCATTTCAGATCTTACTGGATGTTAAGATGAATCAAGGTGCTTGGGGCTGTCAAGTTGAAAGCTTAATATCTTCAAATTGCTGCCCAGGTTACTTTGAAATATTTATGTAATGCACCTTTCTTTTCTGGCAAATTACTATTAATGGGAATGGAGCTTGGAATTACCTAGGAGAAGCACCAAAGTCCCTTTAATGGAAACAATTATTCATTCTAACCTTGCTTTATGTATTACTTTGCCTGTAGTGCCTTCAAAATACCTGCGATTCCAGCAGAATGTTTTATGCTAATCTAAACTCTGATTCCATCTTCCTCATTTTTCTCAAAGCTGTTGCCTTGAGGAACCAGGCAAAGTGAGAGATAAACACTGATCTCACCCTTTTGCTAATGCAGGCTGGTTTAAAAACCACTTCAGCTGGCAAGCATGTAGTGTGGTCTCCATCCAAGATCTGATGAAGCCAAATGCAAACATTCCAAAAGCTGCATCTCAAAAGGGTTAATAAGTCAACAGTGGATATTTTCAGAAGGAGTTAACTCTATTCTGAGCAATTATCATAGTCAGAAAGGTCAACAGGCTTTCTCCCAGCTATCTAGGATGCTCACTAAGATATTTATTCCAAGTTCAGCCTTTAAAAAAAGCATCCATTTGAAGAAAATGGTGAGTTTTCAGGGGAATAATGACCAGCTAAATATCTCCATGCTGAAATACCTCCACAATGCCTCATTCCCCTCATTCCCTCCTCGAGGGGCAAAGTCTCCTACTGAAACTCACATAAGAGAACTGCAGGAAACTGAGAATCTGAATTAAAACAAGGAGGAAGGGTGGTTTGGGCCTGTGCCAGCAGACAGGACCTTTGTCAGATCTGGGTTCATTTCCCAGTATTGCCACAAATTCCCATGTGAGTCTGGGCGAGCTGGAACTCCTGCCTGGCATCCACCTCTGCAGACTCACCACTCCTCTTTAAACTTCCACTTCTCTGGAGCAAAGAAAGACTCCCTCAAAACATATCAGCAAAGTGGGGGTTAGCACAAAAAGGCTTCACTTTGGAGGGAGAGGTTGGCCCCCACCATAATTCAAGAGCAGCTGCCTGACAGAGTTGTTACCCTGATGCGAGAAGTACAGCAAAGCAGAAGACAGAGGAGCTCTGGTTGGTGATCACACCACCATGGAGCAGCCCAGAGCAACTCCACTGATTAGTCCCCCAAGCAGCTTTAGCAAGGCCACTAACTCACACTGTGGTCACAGGGCAATTCCTGCAGCAGCTGTGAGGCAGTCTCAGCTCTGCTGGGCCAAGCAGCCCCAGTAAGACTTGCACAATCAGCAGAGCACACACAGGGACTGGAGCCAAGGTAAGAAAACATCATCTCCTGCAGGAGATGCAGGTAGCATCATGGTGATGCTGCTTGAACAGCCACATGTGCAGCACTGAATTGAGTTCAGTTGATATGTCCAAGACCTGTGGAGCTCCTCTTTTGGGCTGCATCAAGAGAAGTGTGGGCAGCAGGGCAAGGGAGGTGATTCTCCCCCTTTACTCTGCTCTCCTCAGACCCCACCTGGAGTACTGTGTGCAGTTCTGGAGCCCCCAACACAAGAAGGACATGGAACTGCTGGAGAGGGTCCAGAGGAGAGCCACGAAGATGCTCAGAGGGCTGCAGCAGCTCTGCTATGAGGACAGGCTGAGAGAGTTGGGGCTCTGCAGCCTGGAGAAGAGAAGGCTTCGAGGAGACCTTAGAGTGGCTTTGCAGTATCTGAAGGGAGCCTACAGGAAGGCTGGGGAGGGACTATTTACACGGTCTAGTAATGTTAGGACGAGGGGGAATGGGTTTAAACTGGAAGAGGGGAGATTTAGACTGGATATTAGGAGGAAGTTCTTTACAGCGAGGGTGGTGAGACACTGGCACAGGTTGCCCAGGGAGGTTGTGGATGCTTCCTCCCTGGAGGCGTTTAAAGCCAGGCTGGATGAGGCCTTGAGCAGCCTGCTCTAGTGGGAGGTGTCCCTGCCTATGGCAGGGGGTTGGAGCTGGATGATCCTTGAGGTCCCTTCCAACTTAAACCATTCTATGATTCTTGCTCTGATTTAGGGCTTCCAAAAAGCAAGGCTGATGAAGCTAGGAGAAGGAGAAGTGCAGCAGCCAAGAGGGCAAGTCTGCCACGTGCTGCACTTTTTACTGCTCTCTTAACAATCTGTCAGAGCATTAGGTTGGGGCTTTTTTGCTTCAGTTCAAAACAAGAGGAAAAAGCTGCTTGGAAGTGACCTGCTGCTGCCATGCTAGAGACACTTCAGAGAAGATGAAGACATAGAAGGATAAATTCTCCTCACTAAAGGGTTGCATGATTGAAAAATGGGAAGTGCAGCTGCACACTAGCAAGGTCCAGGGTCAAAACAAGTTCTTGCACATGTGGGTGTGAAAATTAGTATTACTGCCCTGCAGGAGAGCAGAAGCAATGCGAAGATAGAAGAGAGTGATGATTTTTGGGAAACACCAAGCACTGCACCCATGCCAGGAACACTGCAAGCAGTCAGGCAAACAACAAGCTCAGAACATGCTCTGTTTTCTTCCTCAAGCTGATGGCAGTGAATAGTAGGATGCTCAAATGCTGTTCTCATAGGAGGACAAAACAAAATAAACACAATAAAAACCTGCACCCCTCCCAGGAACATCTGCCTGTTTATAAAGCCCAAACCCATTAAGGCTTTTGGAGCAATGGAATACTCAGCTCCCATCAATAGTGAGCAGGTAAGCTTGAGAGAGACCTAAAAGCTGTGTAGG
The DNA here is from genome assembly GCA_013400475.1 of Tricholaema leucomelas. Classification (NCBI taxonomy): domain Eukaryota; kingdom Metazoa; phylum Chordata; class Aves; order Piciformes; family Lybiidae; genus Tricholaema lacrymosa; species Tricholaema leucomelas. Next base: position 86,440 of record WAAF01016179.1, on the reverse strand, counting down.
ACTCTACAACTGAGCTGCAGCTCTTCCAGAGTCGAGTGCAGGTACTTACCTTCCCTGCTTCTGGTTTCAAATCAGTCTCATATGCCTGTATTTACCCATCCGTGCCTGTGCTCTGGCCTCTCTCGAGACTGCAGGACACACAGAGTTTGTTCTTTTTTAAAACAGGTGTCTAGACAGCTCTGTGTGCAGCAGCCAAAGGGAATTCAGAGGAAAATGGACACAGGCTGCTACAACACAGAGGCATTCAGGACTATGGCAACTTTGCTCCCCGACAAGGATCCCACCATGGGCTGGGTGGCTCATCTGCAAACTCCAACCACCTGCCACCACCATGCCCCACTGGCTGTGTCCCCAGGCTGCAGAAAGCTAAAGGAATTGTTCAATCCTCATCTGAGCTCCGTTCCATGAATCTAAGAGCTCCAACCAAAACCAACAAGATGCCCCATGCAAACCACCCCTGCATCAGTGGGTGCATCACTGAACATCAACATCACCCACATGGCCTCAAGTCAGTACTAAAAGAGAGAACCAAATGGAAGTGAGAGTAATTCCCATCAACAGGCAGCGAGTGAGAGGGAAGCAGACACTAAATTGAGCTTCTGCTCTTTCCCTCTTTTGAACAGAGTGTGTACTAACAAAATAGGTCTTTGAATCAGCTCATGATTCATCACAGCATAATATCAAGCATTAAGTTACCTCTCAGGTTCCACAAGCAGGTGACACATGATGGGAGCAAAGTCTGAAGACCAAAGAAAGAATCTGGCTGGGTTAAAAAAGCAGGTGTGAACTCCATTCATTTATTTCCATAGAAACCATGCCTCCAGCTCAGCTAATTAAAAAAGAGGAATTGAGAAGCATTTTAGATCTTTTCACAGCTACACTAACAAAACAAGAGCAGCCCTGGTACTTATTCTGATTTTTCCTTTTCTGCCTCAGGATGTAACGCAGTCAGGGTGGGCAAAACCTTCAGCAGAAACTGCCAGAGCTGCCCAGTGTACAAAAAGGAGGGATTGTGCAGTTTTTCTTTGCTCCTCTTTAAGTGTACATATCATGTAAAACTGTTGATGACACTTCCCTGCAGACTGTGATAACATTTGAAATGAAAAATTAAACTACAGTCAAATATTAAACACCCAGTTTTGAACAGCAAAGTTTATTTCTTTTGAAGAGCAAAGTTCTATTTCTGTGATTTTTTTTTTTTAAGGCCATTTGTCAGAGAAAATCTTTCCCCAAGTCCCATTTCTGGCATGTTATTGCTTTCAAAGTTCTAGGAAATGAGGGGAAGGAATGAAGGAGAAGGAGGTTTGGACACGGGATGCCTCCCCCTCCTTTAAAAAGATGAGCTTTGAGGGTCCCTTCCAACCCAATGCGTTGTGTAATTCCACATAAGCTCTTTATCAGCTGATGTCAGTTCCCAAGCCAATCTGATTCTGTAGTGGTGGCCTTTAAGATAACAAAATTTGTCTTTAACCATAACCTTAGCTAACTATGGAGTGCCTGCAATTAATAATGAAGTGCTTAAATCCCCCAATAAAGTCCTGTTGTTTGAACAGGAACACCAAATTAATATGACCATTTTAAGGCAAAAATGATTCCTGAAGGGCTGCTGGCACCCAAATGCCAATGTTTTAAGAGACTCTAGGAATAACTCTACCAGCAGCCATTGCTTCACCTTCTATAAAAAGTCATGCAAGGCGCTCAGTAAGAGCATTCATATCAGAGCAGCTCAAACTCCCAAAGCAAACATGAGATGAGGATTCCTCACGGACCTTTTAATGGTCCCATAACATTTTTTTTGTCCTTGCCTTTTTTGGTTTGCAAATAATACACAGCATTTTTTACTGCCAATAAAGTTTACTGGTATTTTCATGGCTAAGGGTCAGTCGTGGTGGAAATCAGAGCCAGAGCTTAAAGAGGATGCTATTTTTATAGTTCTTCTGGCAGAAATTGCTTCTTCTCCATCTGAGGAACTAAGCAGCGGCTGGCAGGTTCTCCCACAACAGGTAAAGCCTGGCTGCAAGGGACAAAATCAGAAAGCTTGGAGGGAGGGGAAGTTTTCTTAACCACAGTGAGCCACACAGGGTGAAATGCATCCTTTTAACAAGAAATGAGCCAAAAAATCAGACACATATCACGTGTGGCTGGATTGGAGAGTTTAACAGGGAGTTGAGTGGCCCGCCAGTTTCAATTTCATCCAACTTGAGTCAAATCCAGTTAATAAAAGAATTACAAAATCAAAGCAAGGGGCAGAAAATCCTCATTTCCTAACAGTATCTCCAAGAGAGGAAGGCAGGGCAGGTCCTGCCACCAGTCACACGGGCGCTCCACACAAGGGTGCCAATTCTTTAGTCATGCAAAAAGTGAAGGAGAAAAGAGTTCTGTTGGAAATGCTGGTGCTTGCAAGTCAGCAATGTGATCACACCTGTGCTCCCCTGCAGCTCTGGCCTCTTCCCTTTCTTTGTCACGTATTTGCTAAACTTGCCCCAGTCTTCTCTCAGCTCTCAGCCAGCACAACCCTGCCGAGGGCACCATCTTAGCAGCAAGAGGAAAAGAGACAAAGCCTGCCCAGTTATCACAGGAGTATTAAATGAGCTGGTGTTCAACGAATTTGAAACACAAAGATCTGAAACACAGAAGATCTGGTATCAGTGGTGCATAAGGCAAGGGGAATCACGACCGAGGACTAAGGGAAGGAGCTGCAAGCGGTACGGCAGTCACCAGCCTGCCGCTAGCCTGTGGTGGGACAGAGCCCAGGCAAGGCTTCCTCAGAGCCTAGCTTGGCAAAGCCCTTTCTTCTCTGTTGCCTCAGTTTCCCTGGCAGGAGCTACTACTTGCCATGTCCCGGCCATGCAGGGAGTCTCAGTCAACGTTGGGAGGCAGAGAGAAGCTGGGGTAGGAAATAGGTGGAATTCCTGAGCCCGCTGAAAGGCTGGCGGCAGCAGCCCCACAGCCTGGCTGGAAGCAGGCGTGGTGCTTTGTTTACCTCAGGCTTTATTTTTTAAAGCACCATGACAGCTCTGAGACTCTCTGTGTCTCAGACTAATCTGTTTTCCCCTCAACACCTTGCAGCAAACTGTCTGCCAGCTTCCCGTCCAGACCGGGGGTCAGAACCTCCCGCAGGGACGCAGGCGGCCGCGAGTGCTGGATGAGCCGTACAGGAGCAGCAGGAGCAGCACAACCTGACCCTCTGCTATCAGCTCGCCATGTTCAGGAGCTCCGCAGATCCCAGGCTGGCTACTCATCAGATTCCCAACCTCAACTGATGTGCCTCCAAGACGTCCCACCTCCTCCAGGAGCGGGGCAAGGAGGTGAAGAGCTCAGGGCAGCCGAGGTGAACGCTGCTTTGTTTGCTGGCGCCTTGCTCTGGTACAGGTTTGCAGCGGGAGGCTCCATTCTGCACGGCTCGCTACGAAGAGCCATGGAAATCTATCATGCAGCCTTGTGCTAGGCTGAGTTTACCGCATGAGCGTCTCACCACTATTTCTAACACTAGATAGTCTTCTGAAGAAGAAGAGGCTCAGGGGTGACCTTATTGCTGTCTACAACTACCTGAGGGGTGGTTGTAGCCAGGAGGAGGTTGCTCTCTTCTCTCAGGTGGCCAGCGCCAGAACGAGAGGACACAGCCTCAGGCTGCGCCGGGGGAAGTTTAGGCTCGAGGTGAGGAGAAAGTTCTTCACTGAGAGAGTCATTGGCTACTGGAATGGGCTGCCCAGGGAGGTGGTGGAGTCGCCGTCCCTGGGGCTGTTCAAGGCAAGATTGGACGTGGCACTTGGTGCCATGGTCTAGCCTTGAGCTCTGTGGTGAAGCGTTGGACTTGATGATCTGTGAGGTCTCTTCCAACCCTGATGATACTATGATACTACTATGATATGTTAAAAGTCACAAGCCAGGCTTCTGCAAGGCACAAACTGGCAGTTCTTTTAACCGCTCAGTGTTTCCAAGCTCCTTCAAAAACCACAAAGAGAAGAAACCTTCTGGGATCTTTTTATATGAACGCTGAGTCTGAGGCAACAGCTTAACTGGAGGTGCTGGGGCTTTCCAGCACTAATTACTGCAGCACTCCTGATAAGAGCCCCAGAACTGATCCTGTAACTTCTGTAGGATAAACAATAACCAAATGAATCTGTGCTAGAATTGTAAGAAGATGTGGGGCTTCAGGTGCCTCACTCAGCAGATCACTCAGAAATGGGAATCGTTAACTTCTCCTAGGTTTTGGTTAAGCCCAGTTTGTTTTCTACACTGACTGTAAACCTGCTTAGGCTGAATCCTGATGATAGAAGACCTGGTGCATGGGGCTAGGGGACCTGATTCTGGTTAACCTGTTGAGAATTCTAACCATTAACAGAGAGGAAGAAATATTTTGGATCTGAAAACACAGAGGAAGCTCTTTGATGAGGATTTTCATGGAGTCACTGGGCACATTAAAATCTTATTTTTTAGTTTCTTTTACTGGAGCTGTTTGGTTTATCAGATCTTTCCCTGCAAACAGATGAAACAAATCTCAGCCATTTGGGATTTTACAGACAACAAGCTAGAAAAATGAAGCAAAATAATTTTCTAGGTGTTTATGTCTCTTCTTGCACAGCTGCCCTCATTTCAGGCAAAAGAAAAAGGTTAAAATATAGGTTCTAATTTGTGATAGCAACCTTGACCTATTGGCACATCACACTCAAAACCAGCAAGGGAATAAGTGAGCTTTGCTGGCACAGTGCAGTAGGTGGCAAGCTAATTATATCATTAGAGAAGGAATGAGTGAGTAGATTTGAGCTGCAGGACATTGGCAACAGCCTAGAAGGAGGCACAGAACCTGGCATGGCTCTGGTGAGCAGGCACTGGAGATTGAGGCCATGCAAAGAAGAACACCAGAGCCAGTTGCCCTGCTTCTGCCAAGGCACACCTTGGTCCTTCTGGACGCACCCCATAGAAACAAGGGGACAAATCCAGCTTCTCTGCCCTTTCTGGCTGGCTGAGCAGAACTGATCCTTCACAGCTACAGGAACAGTCTGTGCAGCACACAGTTAACACTTCAACTGGAATAATCCTAACATGTCCCAGCCAGGGGTCCAAGCAGACAGCAGGGTTTGCTAATTAGGTCATTTTTCACTAGACTTATTTGAGTGGCGGTTTGGGTTCTCTTAAAACTGCTGCCCAATGAAGTAATTCATAATTAGCGTACTCTTGTCACTTAGGAAATAATTATTTCATACAGCAACAAAATCTGCATTTCTATCCAGGGGGTTTCTGTAGCAGCCATGCAGTCTCAAAACAGTAGAGCTCACAGACTCACTCCCTGCTCAAATTCAGTTATTTGAGCACCAGTAGAAAAGGTAGAAAAAGAGCTGGCAGCTCACACCAGCAACATCCTCTCTGCTACTGCGGCCCAAAAGCAACCAGAGCAGGGAGGAAAAGAAATCAGAACCATTTAGGGGACAGAAAAGCCTGTGAATGAAGTCAGGAGTGTGCCAGGTCATCCTCCTAACTTTCTCGAGTCCCTCAATGAGAGGAGCCCACGCACTGCCACTACTGATGACATCCAGGGAGAGTCCCTTCTCTGGCTCCCATCAAAGCCTGGGTTTCAGCTGGGAGAATGCAGAGCATTTCCATCCCTCTCCTATATACATCTGTGTTTGTTATTTTTTTGCCTGCAAGACTGACAACGAGCAACCCTGTTCACATATTTTCAGAAAGGGAGCACAGTTTGTTTATCTGTCAGCTCTAGGTGCCAGTGCTTAAAATGTCTGGGGTGACAAGAAAATAAATGGACTCACTATGCCGTATTTAGATCCCCTTACCAGCCCTCACCAGTCCCTCACTGTGGTTGGCTCCTCTTTGCTCTCACAGGGGACTTGTGGCACACACAGAACTGCACCCTCGCCTGTTTTCCCTCCGATGCTGGGAGGGCATTTTTTAAAGTATGGGATACTTTTTAAAGGATTTGACCATTTCTAATCCCAAAGGAAAAAGCTCTCAGTGGTTGTGTGAGGCCTGGCTCTTCACAGATGACTGAAGCAGCTTTTACAGGCTGGCCAGATCCTGCCACTTCGACCACTTCCTCACAGAGACGCCACCGAAGAATTTCATCAGATTTAGAGCCTGCAATGAGTTTTCTTCCTGGCAAAGGAGCCAGCCTTAAGGGAGGTAAAGGACCCCAAGATGTATTTATGGAACAGCTCAGACTTTTTTCTGGCCATTCAGTTCTTAGACATACAGACTAGAGCCTGGCAAGGGTGAGTTTTCCCTCAAATGAATTTTTACACATACACTACAAAGAATCCCAAATACGGCAGTTGCAAGCCAGAAACGACCTTGTCTCAGAACTGGCTCTGGCTGCAGGTTTGCAGTGCTGCTGCCCTATGCATCAGGGATCTTCTGCTTTGGTGTTTGACAGGGACTGAACTGAGCCAAGGAGAATTAAATGTCTCAATTTCCTCATCCTTAAGGAAGTGTTCCAACGGTCTGTCAGTCACATCCCTCTAGATCAAATGACATTTGGCATTTAGATGTTCACTGCCTTTATACTAATGTGGACACTAAGCGTAGTGTTGACCTACAGGCTAACACCATTGTGAACACCATAAAGGAAAAAGGCTCTGAATCACTTTTGGAAAGTATTTACAAGAGCCAGAGTCCAGGGGAAAGGGAATTCAGCAAGCAAAGTTAAAAAAAACATTCCAAAACTGTCAACTTAATTAGCTTCAGCACAATACTTAATGTGGTTGAACAGCATGGGATGGTTTGGGCAACTTAGCATCGACGGCAGCAGGCGTGCCATGCCTCAGAGATGGAGGAAATCTCCTTCTGCCACACAACAAACTTACTGGGAAACAACATCTGGTCACAGGGCAAATCTGCTGGCCGGTTTTGGCCAGTGGAAGGGACTAAGGACAGCATTTCTCCTTGGTTGGTCCCTGCATGAGACCACAGAGTCCTTTCTCTTCATGTCCCAGTGTATTATGCAAAGTGGAGCACTGAGGAGAGCCTAAGCAAGTTCTCCACTTTGAAAGGCCTTCCAGGCTGGTAGGGGAAGACTAGGACAGCTCTTAGATGGAAGAGCATCAAACCTGGGTCACCCAGATTGGATCTGAGTCTCTCAGCTGCTTAGTGACAGTACAAACCAAATGCCAGCATCTCCTCCACCTTGGGCATCTTTGTATATCTTATTTCCCCTGCCCCAAATGCAACATTTCCCAGAATGAAACATCTAAAGTGGGCCAGAAGGGTGGATGGAACATCTTGTTGGACAGAAAAGGAATTCAGGGGTTTTTTTTCCCCTGGCAGTTTCTGTGTCATGCCTGTGCACAGGGCATTAGGGAAATAGGCAAACCATTTAAAAAGCCTGAGCATTCAGCCCAGTGAACCGGCACTGTTACCTCCTGTGTGGCAAACAGCGTGAAGAGAGCTTTAAATGGTGCAACCCCTGCTTGTGGAAGGGGAAGAATTCAATGCCAACCAAGAGGCTGGCCCAAAATTTCTCCATCTACGCAGACTGCTAAGGAGACTTAAGAGGACAGGCTTTAAAGATCACTAAGAAACCAAAACCTTTATCTTAGAAACTGTCCCATTTCCTGAAGGCATCCAGAAGTGCTAAGTTCAAGCAATCTGTCCTCTCTACAGTCATTCCAAAAATATGTGAAGAGGACCATTGTATTAAAATGGCTGAAAACTGCTGCAGTCAGCATCTTCTGCTGGGAGGAGGAGGGAAGCCATCGGTGAACAGAAACATCAAATCCCTCCCTAAAGTAAACCCACAGCTACGTTTATGCTGTTGCACCATCTGAGGGGCCTGGTTCAAGGAGGTCAGAGAACAGGACTGAAAAGCTTTGTACCACTTTCCTAATAAGATTGCCTCGTCTCACATTTCTGCCGATTTGTTTCATACCTTCCAAGCTGTTACAGCAGCTCATAAGGAAAAAACAAAGATTAGACACGAGCCTTTGCCCTTGAGACCATCCCTGACCTCTGCTTTGCCATTTACATTTATTACAAAAGAGCCTGAAATGTTTTTGAGTCACGTAAAAGTAGCATCTGATGGCTGTGGAGGGTTTCACACCAATAATGCTCTGCTGGGCTTCCTCAGACAGAACTTTGCAAGGATATTGAAACTGCCTCAGTCTCAGGCAATAAACACAACTATGCCAAAGTTGGGAGGAGGGGCAGGAGGGGGATGGTTCCTTGCACACCACTGTTTTCTTATCCATCTGGAATTAGGAAAGCACGCCTGGAAAGGAAGAGCCAACAGCGCTGGATAAGTCAGCCCAATTCCTCGGCTATGACATAGTCACTGGATGCATGCGCGGGAGAATGCGAGGAACTCATCCGGCTGTGGTCAGCCATTATTTGAAAGAGAATAAAGGAAAAGATGCACTAAGAGACTCCTTTAAGGGATCCACTCACCAGCCTGAGCTGGGCTGAACTCCTTCCTGCAAGAAGCAGCCCTGACTTCAGAACTGGATTTGAGAGGAGTTGGGAGTGCTCACATCTGGTAAAATTTGACCCCAGCTCAGCGCTTCCCTGCAGGCTTGTGCCATTGAAATAATGGGAATTACACTGGAGACATCAGTGTGGTTAGCTGGGAGTCACAGCGGAGAGAGAGCAAGAGAGAGCTGCCGTGACTGGTGGGCTTCTGGAAGGGAGCATCCTGCCTTGCCTCCCTCCTTTCTGGCTGCGGCTGTCTTTATTCAGCGAGCTATAGCTGGTCCTTGCAGAACAGCTACAGCTCCCTTTCATCTGCCACTCACAAACTGCCCATTGCTACCACATGCTGCACTACAGCCTAAAGGAGAAAGAGAAACTGTTCCTCATGAGTGTTCATATATTCGTTTCAATTCAATTTAAATGTGAGCTTCATTATGACCTTGTTAGCACCCTCTCTCCTGTTTACTTTCCATTAACATTCAGCCTGTCAAACTTTATTAGCACAAATGACCATAGAAATTGGGAGCTGTTTGAATTCTCTCAGTCTGAAGCATATTTAGTGGGTGAAATTCAATCTGGCCAGTAGGCCAGGGGAGCTCTCTGCCGTGCCCCAGCCTTCTGCTGACTTGCAAATTTTAGCAGCATTCACAAGCAGAATGTGATGACAAGAAACAGTCTCTCTGAGTTAGGGAAAGCAGAAGTGACACGCAGAGGACTCCCCCAGGTATGCACAGTCTGGATTGGCACATGAAGAACACGTCAAAGGGAAGGAAATGATTTTTTTTTTCCCCCTCTGAGCTAGGGGGAAAAGAAATTAGGTGATAAAAGACTTCAAATCCAGAGGTATTTTACAAAAAGATAAAAAGTGGGGGGAAAGGTCAAATAAATTATAAGATTCATGGAGCTCTGCAAACCACAGAGGTGTTTTGTATGCAGCCCACGCTGTCCCCTCTGTCTCAAGAGAAGATGACTTCTTTACTGAACTCACCCTTCCCTGTAGTCTCAGTCAGGTTTCTTGTCCCCAGAAGACTATCGTAACATATGGTTGACTTTTCCACATAATACCTGGCTCACAAGCTCACACAAAAACTTCCCCAATATATGTCACTTTGACACGGGTTTAAAGATGATAAACAGGGTAATCCAACCTCCAGCTGTTTGAACAACTCTGCTCATAAAGTGCCTCACTGCCCTGTCATCATCCTCGCTTCTGCAGCGAGCCTTTGTTCTCTTTTCTTCCCCACATTGTTTCCCTTCCACTCTGAGATGTTTCCAGAGGAAAATGCATAAATGCAATGTTAAAACCCAGTGTCCCCTTGGGCCTTTTATCTCTGTGCAAATAGGAGCTTCAATGTTAATTTTTTTTTTAAATCAGAAATGGACACACAAAAAAACCAAACCCAAACCCACAGCCTGTGGCTTTGTCTTTGGAAATCTGGTGAGGCCATTCTGAAATACTGCCTGTGACTTCTCAACAAATGCTTGGAGAAAGCATTTCAAGAGTGGGAGAAAGTGCATGGAAAGAAAATCCTGAACCACGAACCCATTCTAATTTTTCAGTTGGAAAGACCCAGGCCAATATTTAGTTCACCAATTAAACGATCCAGAAGGCTGGAAACAAAATGTTGTCTATTTATTAAGCTGTGGCAGACAAAAAAAGCTTTGCTTTCAATTGACTGCAGTAATTTCTTTCTCAGCCTAGAAAGCAGATAAAAACTTCCTGTTTTCTGTGCAGCTCCAGTAAAATAAACTTACCAGCTACCAGGGCAGCAGCTGTTGCTCACAAGAGGTTAATACCCACTGGCACACTGTCTGCTATCCCCCATCCCTGGAGATTCCCTGCGCCGGTCGGTTATGAAATCCTATCTGCCTCTGCTCTAACGAAACAGCCCTGGCAGGAAACTCCTCTGCTCTGAGTGCTCTTGTGAGCTCTGAAAATCCTGCAGAATACAGATGTGCCTGCTGCTCTTCTGTGATGGCACAGCATACAGCACAGCACTTAAAGAGCAGAGGAAACAAAACAGCAAAGATGAGACCTATGAAGACAAGCTCAGATCTGGCTGCAGTTGCAGGGGGGTTCTTACAAGCCATTTCCCATGGAGTTAGGGGTTCCTTCAGTGCTCCAGTGTAGCTGAAAAATGAATTTAAAACCTTCCCTGCTGGCCCAGGTGCAGAAAAATATATTTTAATATCATAAGAAAGGCAGAGAAAGGGGAAAGGAGTATTTCACTTCATTAGTGTGATTTAAAAGGGAAGATCTAAGATAAAGATGAAGGGAAATTTAGGGTAGGCTAAGGAAAAGAGTTCCCGAGGGAAACCACAGAAGCTCCATCAACTGAGATGCTCAAAACTAAACTCAATAAAGCACAAGAAAGTACACAGTGCAAAACAATCCTGCGTCAGCAAAAGCATCAGCCACACAAAGTGTCTTTTTTCAGTCCTGGTTTGTGCTGTCTGCCTCTTGCTCCTGCCCAAGTGTCCTAGGAGTGTCTGCTCCCACACAGCATCACTGTCACTGCTCCAGCAGCCAGGGGCAGCTTCACTTATTTTAATTGGTTTAGTGTCATGTTAAATCCCTGCCTATAACTGCAGATGGACACCTCATTATAGGTGTATTTGTGCTGAGCAATAATTTACTCTAGGCTGCCTTCTAACTCTGCTCTGAGTAAGGACAATCACTGTCCACTGCTCAGCAGTGAAGAAGAAGCTGGAGCCTCCCATTAGTTCTTGCTCTTTGTATTACCCTCTGGCCATGAGGCATCACCTCGGGGACAGTCAGCAGGTCCCTGGGCCAAGGCTTTCAGAGTTCATTCTGCTCTAAGTCAGTCTCTGATGGCAGCCAGCAGCGAAGAAACACCAGACTGGTGCCTATGCAGATAACTCAGTCCTGTCACCATGCAAACTTGGGGTGAAATTGGGGCAGCTCTGGTTTGCAAACACAACAGGCTTACTCCTAGTGTTAGGGGAAGAATTACCAAAATCAGACAGATTAAAAACCATGTTGGCTCATGCCAAGAAAGCCATTAATATAACTAAATACTGTCGACAGGGAAAAAGATAAAAATCACATGTCAGAGCTGGGGAGAGGAGGATTTGATTAAAGATGGCCTCACTGATTCAGCAGCAATTAAGGCTGCTCTTCAAGTGTGCAGCATGTTCCTGCCAGGAGGAAGGCAGTGAGTCTGACTCTCTCCTCTCTTGCACCAGCTGGACACTAGTGAAAACCTCATCTCTTCTTAGAGAGCTGCTGCCTAAGCTCAGCCCAGAGCTGAGCAGAATCCAGCTCCAAGGGTCTGTGGCAATTGCATAGTATCAGATAAGACACCTCAGGAATGCAGCACTGAGAGCACTTCGGTAATGCTTTAATTTCCATCCTTGGCTTACTCAGTTCCAGCTTTCACGAAGAGACTACGCAGGGGTTAGAGAAAAAGTTTTACATGAAATAGCATAAAGGGCTGCCATGACCTGGTGTCCTGAGCCAACTCTAGGCAGTGAGGGGGTTGTGCTGAGATTGAAAAACTAAAGCCAAGCAGCTGATGAGTGGGGTTTGTTGGAGCCAGTGGAAACTTTAGATAATGGACCTGAGCAGGGGTAAATGGGAAGAAAAAGGAAAGGGGAAAGTGGGAGGGAGAGAGAAAGAGTTAAGAAGTCAGAGAAAAAGACAGCTATCAGCACTCCTGGGATCCAGAGTCCAAGTCCTTCAGTGGCAGGTGTTCAACTCAGCAGGGTCTTTGGTGGTAGATGCAATACCTGCACCCGTGGTCCTTTTACACCCTTTTGTTGGTAACAAAGAGGTGTGCACGAGTGAGGTGTGCCCTGCCACACACACTGTTCTGAGTCAACAGAGTCATTTTGGGCTATCCCAAGGGCAAGAATTGCATTCACATTTTAATAGAAGAATCTGAACAGGGAGCAACAAACATGGGAAGAGTTGCTCCATGTTTTCCATGCACCACTTGATTTTCTTACTCAGCTACCCCTCCATTAGCTGGCAGCACTCTGCACACAGATGCTCTTTGATGCAGTGCAGAGGATCATTTTAACACTTGTCCTGGGGGAGCAGCTAAGAGCTCCTGTTGAGCTCAGACCTGCAGGCTGGGCTGACATGGTAAGTGATGCAGGAGAAGCAGGTAGCACCCTCTAATGTGAGATGCGAAGTGAAGCCATCTGTCCACCTTCACGCTCCATCAACATTCACCTTCCCCAGTGCAGAATCCAGACAAGGCATCAGAGAACCAGAATGAACCCCACCACTTTCCAGGACAACTCATCTCATCCTGACTAAAGTGCTTTACAACTAACTACTATTTCCAGATGCACCTGCTAGAAAGTTAACATTTTTATCTCCTTTTTATCAATATATAAACTGAAGTCCCACTGACTTCTTGAAGCAGCTGTCAAGAACAAGCAACCAAAATGAGAGGAAGGTCTTTGCTGCCCTGTGGTCCACCCTTGTGCTAACCAAGACAACCAGGTTGTCTGTGCAGTTTGTCCCCCACAGACAGCAGTGTATCAAGCCCTCCACCAGCCCTAGGAAGCCAAATGTGACTCAAGAGCTCTCCCAGTTGCTTCACAGTTAAATTGCAGTTGTCATTGTCTCATCTGCTTCAAAATGCAGCAGTGAGCCTGCTGGACACATCCAGCCCTCGTGTTTCTGGAGTGGAAAGTCCTGGGTGGAGCTGGTATCTTACTTCTTCCTTTATCTACCGTGAAAGATCTACAGGTCTAGACTGCTGAAACTGCAAGACATGAGCTCAGAGCAAGAGGCCACAGGCAGCTGTGGTATCTTATTTGTGCTTATTTCCAATCAGGCTCCTGCCTGAAACCTCAAAACCACAACATCAACCACTTGGAAATATGCAATCGCAACCAACAGGCAGTGCTGCTCTTTTAAGACCAATAAAACATGAAGCTGGATGGATGCCACCCACAGAACTGATTTCTTCAACATTTTCCACACAGAAGCCTACCTACTGACTTCAGCAAGAAGGGTACACATCCATAGCTGCAAATCTGAACCCTAGTTCCTGGAGCCAGAAATAAAATCTTATGTCTAGCATCAGAAACAGTTTGGTGGTTGTGCAGACACAAGCCTGGCAGCCAGCCTGCATCTACACAGCCTGGCCTGGGTGAGTGGACAAGGCAGCTGCCCTGACACCCCCTCAGTACCCAGCAGTTTCTCTGTAGGAAAGCAAACAGTGTCATCACCTCTGGGAGCTCTTTCAGTGTAACTGGATTTTGGTTACATTACAGTTCTTGGTCTTTGAAGAGAAACGATCACAAAGAGCCTGGGGAGTGCCTGGTCCTCAGGGAGGTCTCCATCACTTCAACTTCATCGACTTAGAGAAATTCAGGGAACAGCAGCTCTTTGGCTGTTTGCTAGCTGCCAAAAGAGCATCGCACCCTGCAGCAGCTCCAGCAGGACTGGCAGAAGGGCTGAAGATGTGACAGTGCCATCTGCTGATGGCAGCTCCACCAGCCCCACTAGCTCTGCACGTGGTGCTTACATGGCATGCTCCAGAAGCTTGTACTGCAACCCGCAGTTGGATTTCTTCCTAATTAAGTGGTCTTAAGGTATGCCACTAGATAAGGACATCATCAAAGTCTACCATCAGTTTTGTGTTGCTGACAGATGCTTCACACTAAACAGAAGTACTGGACTGACTTGTCTCAGGGGTACTGATTCCCATCGCAAATCAGTATTCCTCTAGGGAATGGGGCCTCACCAGCTGAGCATCAGTCTCATCATCAGAAGCAGCAATTTGCAGCCAGCACAGTGCACACCCACTACCTGAGAAAGACCCGAGGACACACAAGGAAAGGAACAGATACAGCTTGGTTAGTTACTGAAGCTGCTCTCTGTAAAGAAAGCAATGAACACAAGCTCTAAAACGCCAGACTATGAAGGAAACAAAAAGGCTTGGGGAAAACAGAAGGCTGACCTGGAACAGACAAAGGGAATTTGGTGTTTACAAAGGGCAAGGACAGGAACAGCAACTACGTGAGCTGAGAGATGTTCTAGGATGGCACAGAATGTATAACTGATGGTCATTAATCTCTGCAAGGGAAGGAGCTCTTCTTTGCTGCCATCTGTTTCTAATTGCTGCCCCACTAAGCTCTAGGCTTAAATTGCACAATCCAAACTCGATTCCAAACCACCCAAAGTGCTAAAGGTTTTGGAAGGCACAGGAATGGGAGCATCGGGCATAAATTGCACAGTTTATGGTATTTACACAAGAGAACCCAATTAGTTCATGCATGAGTGCCAAAATGATCACAGGAACACCCCATCAGGTCACCAGCAGTGCCAGATTACTTCACCCAATTAGTTTATGCAGGAATGCCTCAGCAGTTCATGCATGGGCAACCAATAAATGAATGCATGAGTGGCAATTTAGTAGACACAGAGTGCCTAAGCAGCCTGTGCCTGAGCAGCCTGTGCACTTTACTCAGAGGTGCACAATTAATTCATGCATGAGCACAGGACCAGTTAACTGCTGCCCAGCTGGTGCATGCATGAGCACCCAATTAGTTTGTACTCAAGTGCCTGGTCAGTCTGTGCTTGAATGCTCTGTTAGGCCATGCCTGAGCACCCAAAGGCTTCATGCATGAGCACCCAAATAACTCCTGCCTGAAGGATGCATTTTATGCATCAGCACCTAATCAGTACAAGCCTGGATTCCTACCCCAGGAATTTCCGCTTGAGGGCCCAGATCCTCCATGCAGAAGCTGTAGTCCCTTTGTGCATGAGCAGCCTATTAACTCCTCTGAGTGCTGCACTGGGTGTGTACAAGCTTCTGATACCTGGGCCTGCAGTGGCGCCTCTGCCGGGTGCTGGCCACTGCCAGTGCCTAAGCAGCCCTGAAACTGCTGGAAACACACAGAATGCCCCAAAGCATCAGTCCATCAGAAGAGCCCTCAGTATCCCAGCTCAGGCATATTTGAGGAAGAGTGGCAGCTGCAAGCTGTGGAGACACACAGGAGGAGAGAGAGTGGAGATGTGGGGCTGGAGGTGCCTCCTTGGAAGGAGGCACTCCATGTGCAAGGATTGCAACCTGAGGGACTGGCTTTGGGGAGAGCTGAAGGTATTTTTTCATTTCTTTACTTCTGCATGGCTTTTGCAGAGTGTCGGACATCACATCTGGAACCAGGACTAGAAGCTGTCTAGCAGCTCTGAGACAGGCCACCTGCTTGCGATTCTGCAGCATGCCCACAAGAAGTCAAATCCAGCGAGTAATGACTGGTAGCCTCTAGAGAAAAGTCTCACTCTAACAAAATGTATTGGCTTAAGAAGGATAAAGGATGAAGCTCTACAGCCTGTGCTACACAGGAGCTCAGATAAGATGACATAATGACGCACAGAGGTCATAAAATCTATGATCTTATCAGTGCAGCTTGCTTAGGTCTCTTAATCACTGCTAAGTCCAACTTGCACGACTTTCCTCGTCCAGGCAGGAGCAAACAAGGTGCTGTGTATTAAACCTTACTCGTGCCAATAAAAATGTACTGCAGGAATGGACGTATTTATTAACTCTCAGCAGTGATGCCAATGGGCTTGGCTCAGCTGCAGTTTCCTGGCTTTGGACACAGGGTCACAAGTCTCTGAGGCTGTTCAGTCTTGCCCCAGAGTAAGGGAACTTGGGAAGTCTGAGCCGGAGCTGGCTGCCAGCGGCGACAGAGAGCAAAGCTTAGGTGTCCTCCAAACACTGGGAGTTTTTTTCCAGAATTCAAAGAGAAGAATTTACTAATAAAAGATCTGCAGAGGCAGGGGAAAGGCTGGCTTCAGGATGGTTTGGATCCTCTCTTGGTGCTTCGATGCAGTTAGATGAAAAGGAAGGGGCCAGCCAGAGCACTCTGCTGAGGAAGCTGCCACAGTCTGCAAGGGGAGGCTGCTCCTGAGAGTGCACAGCAATATGCTGGAGATCCAACCCCTTCAGGAGTGTGGCAAGTGCAGCACTGGCAAGAGGAGGCCTGTGTCTACCTGACTGGCAACCAAACTCACAAATGCAAAACATTTATTATCTACTAGAACCAGCTGTGGCCTGGTAAAACTGGCAAAAGCTACAAAATTAGTCCTTTCAGCATTTGATTAGCGATTCAGAAAGTTACCAGGGAAGGATGGCAGGAAGGCCTCCTTACTAGCCAGAAACCAGTAAATGTGATCATAAACTTGCTCCAGGTGTTGAAATCCCAGCTGTGAATGCCGAAACATAACCTATCAGAGTCTGCAGTTAAGGAGACCATCTCGAGTCCACAGTTAAATCCCCCAGGGGAGGTGAGGCACCTGGACACCTGCGAGTGCCTGGATTTAGAGGCCTTCAGCAGACCCACTCCCTGCTCAGAGCACTTAACATAAACATGAGCTGCAAGGAGAGCCACACAACAGCCAACTCCCAGCTTTCTCCTTTTGTCTTCCCTGCCTACATGGGAGGTTTTCAGGGGAAGCTGGCCAATAATACTGTGAGCCAATAGCAGCATACTTTAGACAAAGAACAAAAAGAGGAGGGGAGGGAAATCAAACCAGAAAGATTCACATAATTAGGCTAGGATGTGATGTCACCAGTTATATGAAGCACCCCTAAATATTTTGGCCCAGCTAATGAACTGCAGGTTGGTTTTACAGGCAGGGAGAACCTTCACATAACTAAATGGTTCCCAAATCATTGGCATTTATTCTTGGATTTATGTGTCACTGAATTTCCAGATGAAACGGAGGGAAAAGGAGGATGTTGCAAGAAAAATCACCAGGATGATTGAGCAGCCTTCTGCCTGGATGATTTTTTAAGCAGAGATTTGCAATTAGGCAAGCTGATACCCTGGCACATGTGGACTTAGTGTGCAGACCCAGTGGTTGAGAAATATGTCCTAGAACTAGAGGTTCAACCTACTGCATACAGATAGGAGAATGCCCACACTCTTCCCCTTAAGATGAAATAGCAAAATTCAGACCATGCACACAGAGAGCTCCTCCGAGTTGTTGCAGTTTTAAGTACTTGCCTGACCCCCCTTACCACAGCATCTACTCACTGCTTTGTGGTGCAATGCACTCCAGCAGTACCGATCCCCCAACACTGCTGTAAGGTGGGAATTACTCTTACAGTGATTTTACAAATACTAAAGGGAAGTATCAAGAGATAAATGACTTGCCAAAAGCCACAGAAGGTACCTGTAGAACAGCAGAGACTGAACACAGATGTTTCACACCATATCGATGCCATGAGTTTGCACTTCTCTTCAGAGATACTTCATGAAAGACATCTTGGCTGTAGTGCTTAAATCCTCTTCTTACCACAACTGATTTGTTAGTATGTAGGTTGCCCACCAATAAAGATGAAATTATCTCATTTTCAATCACAAACTCCAAACAAGCCAGAGTTAAAACCAAAAGCAACATTCAGTTCTGCAGTGCATGGTTTGTGTTCTAGAAAAAGTTAGTTCTGCTCTTGTTTAAAGAAACCAGTCCTGGTTTTATCTTCATACACAAGGTGCTTCCAAGGGTGTGTTTGGCCCCAGAACAGCTCTGGATCAAGGAGCAGCACAACACATCCTCTGGCAAGTGAAATCTCTGCACATTTGGGAGCTGTAGGCTTGGATGAAACATTTGGTGTGAGCGCCTGAACTCTTCTCCAGGGCTGTTTCAAAGCGGACAACAAGTAGGGTCACTGGATAGCACAGAAGAAGTTTGCATGGGGCTGGAATATGTCAAGCTTCACAGCGAGACAGAAGCTTTAAGATTTGCACATTCAGTGTACTTAAGACTCCTCTAGAACCAAGGCAGAAAGACAGCAGGGAAAAGACTCAGCAGCTGCTTCCATTCTGCAAGGCTGGAAGGGCAGAGATGCACACCTTACTCTATGCCACAGCATCTCCCAGAGCTGGCAGCAGTTGAACACTGTCAGCCCCACAGATGAACTCACTGCTGTGTGCCACTTCCTCCTTGCTATGTTTTTGCTCTTCTCAAGAAAGGCTTGACAGAAGCATGAAAAGATGTAAGTAAAAGCTCAGAAAGGAAACACAGGAATGAAATGCTGGTGATTCCCAGCTCTACCCTCATGCTCCGTTTCAGACCATTTCTGACTAAGGACCCCAATAAGAAAATAGAGCTGTCTGCACCACAGGCAGTGTTTTAAAGCTTCATTCCAATCCCTGAAAATTCCAAGCTAGAGGAGCAAGCTGGATGCATTTCCTACCATAGCTCAACTGACCAAAGGTCCAGCACTATTTTTTGCTTTTCAAGGCATGTAGTGGGCATTGCATCAAGTGCCTCCAACAGTAACTGTGAAGAGCCCTTTACTTCTCATGTCCAAAAATGCCTGATCAGGGCAGATCTTTGGAACAGAAAACAGCAGTGAGAAGCAAAATACTCGCCAGAGGAAGAGAATCACACACTCATACTTTACTAAACCTGCTTTTGTCAAAGCAGACTTTCTTCTGCAAGAAAATATTCCTGGCTCTGGGAAAGGAAACACAGTTATCAGATCAGTGCTGTTTGCAAAGGAAACGAAAAGTGGTGAATGTTTATAACTTAAAGTGTTTTTAATGAGCTTAACTGCTGTGTTTTGGGCTTGGAGGAAGAGTAAAAGTACTTAGGAAAACAAGCAGTGTAAGAGAGATGAGATCAGTTAATTCCCCTTGAACCACTTTGTGCTGGTATGGATTCTTTCACCATCTTCACCAGTCCTGTTTTATGACAGAATAATTGCAGTCTGGCACAGAGGGAAGAAGCCTCTTGCCAATGCAAGCTGCTGCACCTGGGTCACCTCCCTGTGGGACCCAGCAGAGCTAAGGGCTGGATCACTGCTGCCTGCCACCAGCCTGCTCACTGTGTTTAACTTTCCAGTGGGATTCTTGCAAGACAATCCCTGAGGACAGCAAAGCACCTTCCCATTTTCCTGCTTATGTGGCAAAAGCACAAGGGCTGTTGTGCAGGTAGCAGTGCTGATGACTCCAAGGTGGAAAGCAGTTAAAGGCAGCAAGTTGGAACAAGAATCTGGGAGTGTAACAATTTCATTAATCATCTTCATTATCTTGGTGTACAGCAGAGACTTATTAGCAAAACTCAGGAGCGAAGCAAAGGGGTCTAAATACTCAAAACTCCAATTAACAGAGGACAACACATACCCACGGGAGGATCAAACAATCACTAATCTGTTAGAAAGGAAAGCAGAATACAGAATCTTGGGGAATAGGTCCTCATAGCCATTGTGTACAACACTGCCAGCTCCTTCTGCCTTCACTGTGCACAAACAGGTTCCACTGCTCGCTTCCAAGGCAAGACTGGAGCTGGAGAGCTTTGAGAAGCAACTATGAGAACAGGCAGAAACTGACCATAGACAGGGCCGCCATGAGCAGGAGGCAGAGAGCAGCTGGGTCAACCTGCAGTGGGCTTTGTGTCAAATCCAGGACCTCAGTGTTTCCAGGTTGCCAATATCTCCTGAAACCCTTACTGGCCTCCACCACAGACGCCTGTACAGACTGGAGGGAGAGCCCAGCCCCTGCTGCCACTCAGCCTGAATGACAGCTGGAGGCAGATTTAAGAAAACTCCAGCAGGATTTTCTGGAAGAGAGGTTCCCAGACAAGCATTAGAAAATAAATCTCTCTCATGGTATGTAAAATCAGGCAAATTTGGACTAGGTAGAACGCCAACTGCTTGGGGAATTTTGTTTGGCTTGTGTTTTTCCCAGATGTAGTTTAAAACACTCTTCCTGCTTACATTTCACTGAGAGGGAAAAAGCCACAGTACCAACCTGGATTTAGCCCAGTGAAACCAGGGCCTGGCTGGGCTTCCATGGGAAAACTGAGACCTCAAGGAACCCTAAGCCATGGGCAGCCCCATGGCACTGTGATGGCAGACACTGAAGTCTGGGCAGGCCATTCTGTTGTGGAGACAGCAGGTGACAACTCTGGCTGAGCCACACTGGCACTCACTGCAGTCTGACATCACTGAGCACTGCAAAAGCTGCCCCTGAATGCCAGGCGAGGGCTGGTGCAGGCATTTCTGAAAACCCAAAGCAAAAGGACCTTTATTCCCTTCCACAGAACAGCACAGCTGCAGAGCAGAGAGCTGCCTCCTCATGGCACAGTGAAGTAAAGATGGAAGTGAGATATTCCTGGCAGCACAGGCTCAGACACAAGGCAATCTCCTGTACTGGGGACTCCAAGTGCAGGACAACATCTGTCTTCTGGGAAATAATGGGCAGGGTTCCCATTGACTCAAAATGGGCACAGGCACTCTCCAGAATCCCTTAAGCACAACTGCCTAGAAGATGCTTGAGAGAATCAGTTGGGCTATTTCTGATTAAGAGGAAGTCAGACCCCAAAGAGAAAATAAAATACAGAGGCCATATAAATCAGCTTATAGATAAAGACAAGTGACAAGAAAGCTCCCATTCTGCTTCCTCCTCCAAGTGTCCAGCAAGTGAGTGAAGTGCTTACACATTTCAACTCTAACCTCATATTTAAACTCATACCTGTTTACACCACCTTGGGGGTATACAAAATGGCTTAAATATGAGTATAAATTATTATGCATAATCAAGAATTCAGTCTCCCTTGCCTGAGGTGGAAAAAAGTCCGTAATCATTCCAGATTCATTTTGGAAATGAATTTTCATGACTGATCAGCTTATCTGCTTGATCAACATACCTGCAGTCTAGCCCCACAGCGTTAGTGCCAAGAACAGACAGTGCTGATGACGAGGGATGATACAATCTGCACGTTCATTGAAATGATCAGAGTTTGATGGATGCCCTGTGCCCTGGGCAGATAATTAAACCTGACTGATTGGGGCTGGAATGGACCAAGCTGAAATCCATTTCAAAAACCTGCTCTTTCCCCAAAGCAATAGATGAGAGCAGTGCCCAAGTCCTCAGCACAGAGTCTTTTCATTCACTGAAGAATTCCCAGGTTGTTGTGCTCTGCTGGGAGCCACAGAGAGATCTGCTGTGCCTGTGGAGCAGCAGGTCATGGTTGTGGACATGAGTTCTGAAGATGCAGTTGCAGAGCATCTTGCAGTGATGGCAGACCACCAACTCTGACCTTTGACAGATGCTGCCAAGACAAGGCCACCTGAGATATTCAAGGCTCAGCTCCTGGAATCTCTCTAATTTACATGTTAGAATAAAGCTGTGGTAGTTTCAGAAGGTGACAGATAAGCAATACAGACCTCCTCTGCTACACCAGCCCCTGCTTCCTCGATCACCAACCTCAGCTCCTTGCCAGAAAGCTTCAATATTGCATTTAAAATCCTGCTGTATGTCCTTTAGTGCCTTTGGCCAACACTTATATGACTGACACCCTACAGCCCTCATCTATCAGAGTCCTGCACAGGTAATTCATCCACCAGTAACTCCCTGGACCTGGCAACCCATGAAAGCACTCAAGTGTTTTGGACAAGCAAAAGGACTGAGCAAGGGAGCACACAGGCAGAAATCTATGCCATGCTTCTAAGTCTGGCCAGAGCTTACCACCAGGTAGCCATAAGGCAGACACCTCCAAAACAAACCAATTTTGCATAAGCTTACTGAAGCCTCAGCAGCTGAAACCTAGAAACTCTTAAGCACAGAACACAAACCAAAAGTGTCTGTCTAGTTCTCATGTAGACACTATTAATGACTAATTAGGATTTAGAATCTGGCTTTTCTTACTGCTTCAGTTCAGTTACCTGCTCATTAAAAAGGACTGGTTCACAGCTGTAAGCTTCTTGGTAACTCATCCTTGACAAATCCCATTTTGAGTTCTACCATTTTCTTGACACTACTGAAAATGAGAGATGGAAAGAGAATATAAAGAACTTCCAATTCACGGTCTCTCGCTCAGCCCTTACTTTCTGCAGCCTCACCAAAGCAAAAAAGGCAAAAGCCCAAACATGTGAGAGCATTTCAACAAACATGTGAGAGCATTTCAAGAGCGATCTAGTTAGTGACAGTAGCTTTGGATCCCTCACATTCTTGGCACCCAGCACTTGTGACTGCACACATGAAAATCAGCACACGGAAACAGGGATTACTTTTGCCATGGCACTCCAAAGTGAAGTAAAGATTGAATACTGCCTGAAAATTCACACTGGATGAACTCATTTGTTTGCAGTCTTCAGGCTGTAGGCAGCAGTGCTGCTGGCAAACAGTGGAAATCCTATTTAAAGGGAAGAGATGGCCCAAGTTTGCTGTTTGCTGCACCATGCCTGGGTCTTCATCCAATACTAGAAGACTGAAGAGGAAAATGAACATGTACTAAGTATTTAAGTCTAGAAATGGAAAGGCAGCATCAGCTGGCCTAACTCCCCTATCTGTCTGCACCCTGGAAATACTCTGCTGTGGCCTTTGACACTGGTAGCTCTCCCAACAAACTGAGCACTAAGGTACACAGTCTGTAATGGGCACTTAACTCTGGCTTGTAATGGCAAACGTTGAGACATGGCAAATTTCCCTTCTGGCTCTTCATTCCCATCCCCTGACTCCAGAGCCCATGACATACTTGCTGTGTAAAGTCATCCATTATTCAGTAGCAAGGATTAGCTGCTCCTGCCAAAACCTGTGTGCCCTGACATCAGACCTGAGTGCAGAGCCATTGAACTGGGCAACTAAAACCTGGTGCTTTAGTTTATAATGGAGACAATTTAAACAATCACTCTGGGTTTGAAAATCCCAAGCAGAGAGAAGGAACAGGCCCAGCACATCCACCTCACTCCCCACTGCTGCCAAGATCTCATCTCTACCGGCACATCAAGGCAGCTGATCCCTTTAAATGGGTACTTTTAAGTAAGAAAAGCTCTCCCTCAGACAATCCCAGCTCTGCACAGAATCCCCTGTTAGCCCTTCTAGCTGAGCAGGCTGCTGCACATCCACTTGGCACAGCCACAGGAAAGTGCACTTTATCCTGCATCCGTCAGCATCAGTGACAAGCAGACTCCACATAAGGGCATGAAACAGCACATATCAGGGACAAGGTACTTGTAAGAAATGGGGGAGATTTAAACAGGAATTTCCATCTTTGCACTTCTGCCCTGGCAGAATGGACTTGAGATGCTGTACAGGAAGAAAGATTTTTCCAGAACTGCCAAAGAAGCTTCTACAGAGTCACAGCAAATGTTCCCCTGTCTGCACAGATCCAGCACACTTACACTGCAGTGAGTGGGGCTGAGCCTTCCATAGCTCATCTGAGCTCTCACTCACATCAGAGATCCCTGCAAAGAAATCAAAGAATGTTAGGAGTTGGAAGGCTTGGAAGCTCATCCAGTCCACCCCCCTGTCAGAGCAGGGTCACACAGAGCTGGTCACGAAGGAACACATCCAGGAGGGGTTTGAACATCTCCAGAAGGGGGGACTCCTTATTGGCAGCCTGCTCCAGGACCCCAGCACCCTCACAGCAAAAAAGCTTTTCCTTATGCTCATGTGACCACCTCCTCTGCTCCAGCTTGCCCCCACCACCCCTTGCCCTGTCATTGGACATCTCTGAGCAGAGTCTGGCTGCCTCAGATGTCTTTATCAGCAGCAATGAGGGCAGCCCTCAGGCTCTTCTGCCGCAAGCCACAGCTCCCTTAGCCCGTCCTCACAGGGAGATGTTCCACACCATTCAGCATCTTTGTGGCTCTGCCCTGGACTCTTTCAAGCAGTTCTCTGTCCTTCTTTAACTGAACTTGAAATGCAATCTCCTCTGGTCCCGAAGGAAGGAGCTCAAAGAGAACAGCACCTCAAGCTGAAAGGGAAGTTTTCAGATGCCAAGGTTCACAAGTTCTTGCATCAACAACACCCACCCCCTCCCCTCCAGCTAATCAGTTCAGACTACGTATGAGCAGACCACTTCTGGAGTAACAGATTCTCCTAACCCTTCCTTCGACATCACACCTAGAAATTGTCACAGTTGGATGCCAGAGTCTCCAGTTTGGAGCCTTGCCTGTCAGGGAGCAAGCTTCAGAGCTGCTCTGCCATGCAAAAAGGAAGAAACAAAAAATAATCAAGGCAAAAATCACTGCTCACAAACTCACATTGCAGGGAGAGGGCAAAGCTGCAACAACTTAGTAAGAGCTGAAAATCAGGCAGAGGAAAAGAAGAGCCAAGCACAGTTGATTAGCGAATCAGAGACATAGAAGGAGAGACAGTGAGCAACAGAGCAGCATGCAGAGGAGCCCTCTTGAAAAATAAATGCACACATTATCAAGTACAGAAAATAGAAGGGAGGCTAAAATATAACTGCTCCAAA
The DNA here is from genome assembly GCA_013400475.1 of Tricholaema leucomelas. Lineage (NCBI taxonomy): Eukaryota > Metazoa > Chordata > Aves > Piciformes > Lybiidae > Tricholaema lacrymosa > Tricholaema leucomelas. Next base: position 61,824 of record WAAF01016179.1, on the reverse strand, counting down.
GCACATTTCTTTGGAGAGAAACGTTTTTAAATGATTTTCTTCACACCGAGTCCACATGGGTTGGTTTGTATTTGCTCCCTGTGACTTTTCCAGCAAGTGAAGTTGTAAGCAGGAATGTTGTAAACAAGTGCATTTCAATCACATGTTGGCATATACCCAAAGGATTCATATGCAAAAACTGAAATCCTAAGAGTTACATTCGTTCAGCCCAAGCAGAGAAACCAAATCACATGCACAAAGTGAAACCTTAGCTGAATTGAAACTGTGGTATTGCCAATCCAGCCATTCCAATGTCATCAGCCAAAGGCTTAGCTTCTCACGTCTCTCATGGAAGCTGATAGTAATGAATTAAAGCAACATATTAAACAGTGTGGCACAGATGTGGTAGAGGTCAGAAACCTGCATATCTTTTCCCAGCAGTTAGATCAGTGGGACAAACTCCTCTCCCAGCAAAACCTTCTCTCAGCCAAGCTAGGCAGGTGGAAAAAGGAAAGGGTGTGCTTGAAAGAGCATCACTTATACAGGGCAGAGAGACAAATTTGGCCACAGCTGGAGCACAGTTACTGGAAAATAAATGAAGATCTTAGATGAGATATGCCTTGAGACTGAGTCACTTTCCCAGTAGCTGATCCCAGTGGTCTTCAGAGTAAGTGGCAATGAGGAACTGATGGCACATCAGCTTTAAAAATTACCCATGGCACCCAGGCAGTAGAAGTGGAGAGGTTTGTGCAGCCATAGATCACACAGAATGAACACAAAGGAAAGGAGTTTGGAAGTAATTTGCAGAGTTTTTTATGTGGGAATTGAAATGAAAACATTGATTTGCTTTACAAGGAATCACTGAATTATGCACTAGTCTCAGGATATCATGGTGCAGTAATTAAGCAAAGATTTCTAGACCTGCAGCCATTCCAGCTTGGAAAGGTTTAAATTAACTGAGAGCAGGTGTATTTACCAGCCTAGTCTAAAGCAAAGAGCTGATAGAAAGGTGCAGAAAACACAGGCACTGTCGTGGGATAAAGTCTGATTAACAAAGACATGGAAACCAGCAAAGCTCAGCCTAAGCCTTCTGCCAAACCTGACTCCTCCTGGAGTGCCTCCATCCCTCATGTCCAGCCCACAGCCCAGCTGAGGCTCTTGGGGGAGTCACTCTCACCTTTTTGGGGTACAGAAACCAGTGGGTGTTGAGTGCAGGCTGAAGCCACAGCCCCACTGTGCACCTTGCCAGTGGAATCCCTTGGAGAGGAGCAGAGTTTGTTTTAATTTCCTCAAATGATTTGGTTCCACATTTAACAGAAGTAGTGGAGACTTTAGAACATGAACTGAGTCGCATACTGCAGGTTTTATTTGCTTCTGCGTTTTTATGTATAAATAGTAAAAAAAGCAATTTTTAGTATTTATTTCCCAACACAGATAAGAAGTTACCATGGCTACCAGGCTCCAGTGCTATGGTTTAAAAGGACAAAAAAAGGAAGCCAGACTGAAGCTTGAAATAGTCAGGTTGCTCTGTCCAATACTCACACCATGCATGTTGTGATAGGAACAGAGGACTAAAATCAGTCAGGCTGGAAAAATACAACACTGACAACAAAAACAAGGAAAAGGAGCCCAAAAGGTATGTGAGCCATGCATTCAATGTCTTTTCAAGTAGACAGAGCATCTCAGCAGGACCTGAGCAGCCTTGGATTTAAAGAAAACACAGTGAAGCCCATGAAACAAACTCATAGACGAGTGCTTCCTAGGAGATTAATTCAGCTCCACAGGCACTGTGCACAGGGTAGCCCAGTCTAAGGGCTGAGTCTCCATTTGAAGGCTCAGAACAAAGACTAAACGCTGGCCCAGTTCCTAAGGGTATCACAGCAGCTGTGAGTGACCCACAAAGTATCCCCTAATGCCCATGCCCTACATCCCCTTCAAGTAAAACAATGGATCAAGCCCCCTTCCCAGTGCTGCTGACACATGGTGGAAGTTGTGGCCCTGATGTGCTCAGATGCCCTGGCAGTGAAGCCAAGCAGGGAGTGCCCAGCAGCACTGCTCACTGAGGCTGTGCCAGCGGGATGTGGGATGGCAACGCCCTGCATCATGGGCAGAGAATGACATCTGTGCCATGGCAACAACCCCCCGGGACAGAACACTGCTACCATGCCACTGAAAAAAAGCAGCTAAACACTTTCATGCCCACACAGGCATCACCTCACAGATGGTTTAGATGGGAAGAAGCACACAACCCTCTGCCCCCTCCAAACACCCAAGGAGCCCAACTCCAACTTTTCCACTTCATCACAGCAGCCCCTCCAGCCTCTAGATCTACCTCATACACATCTCCACCTTGCTGGGAGGTCCTGCCAGCTCCACCCACTGCAAAGCATCATACCAAGGGGCATCCAAAACATTCCAGTCCCCAAAACTTGTGCTGGAAGCTGCAGCTGGACATCTTTGAGTGCACATCAGCTGCTGTATTCTTCCGTGCATGTTTGTACCCACAGAGTTGGGGCAGCACTGCTTTGGTGTGCCTCCATTTGCAAGTGAAACCAGCAGAACTTGTTCCTACCAAAGTGTTTTCAGCCTTTTGTTTTTATTAGAGAAAAGAGTTCAAATTGTCTTAAAAAAAAAAGAAGGAAATCTGATGCTTCATACACTTGATTTTCTGATGCACTGAAGGCCTTCAGACAGATGTTTGAACTATTTTATTGACACAGTACAAAGGACTCTTTGTACGCCAGACTCTGCACTAAGAGAATGAGCAAAGATATACTCTTACATTTCAAAAGCTGAGCAAAGGAGGTGTTAAAGGCCTGAGAAGAACGAGCGAGTGTGATTCATTTTGGATGGATACACACATTGTTCATAAAAATGGAGCCTCACTTAAACAGCCTGAGATATTTGGAGGAGGAGGAAAAAAAAAGCACCCAGCTGCAGAGGATGATGCACTTCCCAATTCATTGTCAGATGAGTGAGCTGAGTGTGGTGATAATTTATTGAGAAAAAGAGATTGTTTGTGCTTCTACAGTTGGGATTTTAATGTTTATTAAATCATAAATACCACTGTGGGCCTCAGGGTTTTTTTCCAAAAGTATCTTTCTTCCCCTGCTCAGCAGCTTTAATGTTATCCTTACACTCCCTTACTACTGACATCAAGCACTTCAAAGGCTTTGCCCAGCCGGCGACAGGCCCATTGTGTCCACATCCAAACACAGCTCAGCACGGTGGGGAAGGCTCAGTCCTTTCACAGGAGCTGCTTCCTAATTTGTTTCATTCTGAATTTCCTCATTACTTTAAATCATAGGAGCAAAGAACAACAAGATGCCCCCTTGGCAAGGCCAGCAGCATCAGCAGATTTTAACAATAGTTTGTTTGTGTGCTTTTCAACCTCACCATGGCCTCTGCATGGTTGACTCAAAAGCTTGAGATTTGATGGGAATTCTGTAGTACCAAAAGCACAATCTGTGTGGATGAGTTAGAAGTATAAATTGTTTCCAAAAGCATCACAAAAAATCCCTCTCTGAAAGCTGAGGGGACAAGGGGCTTATATATTTATATTTGAAACAGCCCTAATTATAGAACCAAAAATGATCTTTCTGTCCCTCACTAATTTCACAGAGTGTAAATCCCAGAATGCTAGGGGTTGGAAGGGACCTTGAAAGACCATCTAGTCCAACCACCCTGTGCCACCCTGCCACAGCCCAGGGAACGGCAGGGGCATCACATCCTCTGCAGTGAAGCCCTTCTTCCTCCAGCTGCTAAAGCAGCACCTTGTGCAGAGCTGTGCCAGCACAAAATGTGGGGGTTTGGACAAAACAGCATGAGAACAACAGACCTGGGGATTCTCTTCTCTTGCCATGTTCTGTGTACCAATGAGTGCTCCCTTCTCCAAAAAAGGGACAGCTCAGACAGATGTCTGCTGCAGCAATTGTTCTAACAGCCACCCCTGACAGCCAGCCTTCAGTCTGAGGCTCTAATTACCACAGCCAGGCCCAGCTCATGGGTCACTTGGGAATTAGCATCAGATCATATACATTTTTCTTAGAAGGCAGAAAAACAGGATAGGATGAGTAAGTTTTGGCTCACTACAAGCTGTTTTTTTTTTCCCTTTACTCAGGTTTCTAATGAATAATATGTAAATGGCTGAACATGGATGGAAGAATTAGGGAGGGACAAAACCAGCAAACAAGAAAAGCAAGTCAAGTGTACTGGAAAACAACATGTGGACTGAGTTTAGCAGAGCAAGACACAACAGAAGCACCTGAACAACCCCCATGTCAGTCAGGAAGGGTGCAGAGATGTGCTAGAAGCTTTGTGAATACAAATCTCTTAGCTGGCAACTTTGTTCTCTCAGTTCCCTATGCTGCTCTGAAGAGTTTCACCAGGAAGGGCATTCACAAGAACAGGATCCTGAATTGCCAGGGCTGAAAGACTGAGAGCATCCTTCTACACTACTGCCTCTCTGCTAACCAGGTGCATGGCAAGGATACACTCTACTCCTCTGCACCATGTCACTGAGTCCCTGGGTTTTGGTCTCACGACTGATCAACCACCTGAGTCTAGGAATAAAGTCTGAAGTGAGAAAATGTTGATGAAGTCCTTTACCTATTGAGTCTACATAAAACAGGGAAAAGAGTCTCTGCTGCAGCCCTGTGAGGCTCTTCTCCACTTAGAATCTTTTTGAGACTTTCTTTAGCTGAAGAAACTGCAGAGTTCAATTATCATCTTGTAGGCATTACAGGAGGCTGGAGAGGACAAACATGCGCCAGTTTTATTCCTCGCTGTACCAGCAGCTTCATGTGCGACCTTAGCAACTCATCAGCCACTCCTGGGCCTCATTTCCTGGTTCACTTTTTAGACAGTTTGACACAGACAGGTAAGATCAAGTGAGCCAGCTCATTGCCATTATAAAGCTCCCCAACTCTGTTTCATATCAACAAGGAATTTGGCTCAGTGTTTCTGCTGGAATAGGTCACTGCTGTTGGAAACAAAACAAGCAAAAAATGGAGAGAAGCTGAGAGAGTAAGAAAGAAGAACCTTAATTTAAATCTTAGCTGGTGAAGTAGCAAAACACACTTAAACCCTCTGGCCAAAGAGATGCCTAGGAAGGGCCTCTAGAACAAAGAAAATGGCTTGACAGGAAAAAAAAGGCCAGCAGAAGTGCCTGAGGCAAGCAGTGCCTTTTAGCAGTCCTTTGGCTGTCTATTTCCACCCCGAGCAGAACCAAGGGAAATAAGATCATATTATTCACCAGATTTACCATAAGAGACAGGGCTGCACAGGAGATAAGTCATCATTGTCATTATCACACAGATCAAGAATAGCATTTGACAGCCTGCAGCAGATTTAATCTGGAATACCTCGAAGCACTCTGCCATGCCAAGGAGAATCACAAATGTCATCCAGGCTTCCCATCAGGATGCAGCACATGCAGCTCCAACAAACAGAGGCTTAGGTGATGTCATGCCAGCCTGGCACTGTCCTGTGGCGCCCCAAGGAAGCACCACACACCTCTGCGCTGCTGTACTGGGAGGGATGGGTCTTGTCAGAGACGCCACCCTCTTCCACAGGGACAATTTCAAGTGTCATCTGTCTCCTGTCAGGGTTTTCAAGGTGGGCTCCTGCCAGGTGAGAAGTCAAGTTTCCTGTAGACATATTCATCCCTTATGAATGGACACTTCTAGCCCTTTCCCATGTATTAATGTAGCATTTAGTGTGCTCACTCAAGACTGATGTTTGTATCAGCCACCCCAGTGACACTGCAGGGCTTTGCACACAAGTTTAGTGCAGCAGCAGCGTTTCAAAGTAAAAAAAAGTAGCAGGACTAATATTTCATAGCCACCCAGTTTCTCCTGAAATCAATTTAATGATTCAATTAAATTAATAATAAAGAGGAAAGGAAAGCTTGATACATCCCAGTACTCTGCAGATTACACTTAGCTGCAAACAAACAGAAAAAGCAGAGACCATGAAAGGAGGGAAAGAGCAAAAGAGGAGGCAAAGGAAGTAGATTTTCAAGGTTTTGTAATCTGTCATTTTCTAGTTAGGCCAGATGAGGATGGAGAGCACACCAATAACCCACTTCAGCTGCAACCCAGCACTTTGATTTTGACTGAGATTTGCTGATGCACAGCCTCAATACCTGCTGAGATGAGCCTGTTCCCTACACTGAGGACAGGTGACAGCTGCCTTCTGGGGCCTAAATTAGAAAGTAGAAAAAAACCAAACAATTGCACAGTGCTTGATAAACTCCAGAAGAAAGAGTTTGGTTCACTGAATTCTTAAGACTTGTCAACATTTAGCTTAGAAATGACATGCTTAAAAATGCACCTACTTCTTCTAGGCATAAATTTTGGGGGAAAAAGGACTTTGCTAAAATGAAGCACTTCAGGGATTTGGTTGTTTCAGTAAAAAAGAGGTAAGGAATGGAGTTTAATCCCAGCAGATTTCTTTGCTTGCTTGTTTGAGCACTCAACTGATCAAAAGAAACAAAGTCCCCTAAACCCAAACCTCTCCACAGGGCTCAGAGTGATGAGTCAGGACATGCAGTAACCTCCACCAGCACATTACCGCACTGGTCAAACAAAAGCAGCCTTCAAGATGAGTCTTAAGAAAAGCTCTAGCTCACTGCTGCCAGATGCTTCACCTTACTCATCACTGCACCTGTGACTCTCCAGTTTTCCTACTCTCCTCTCAGTGCACAGCTATAAAAAGGAAATGGCTTTAGCCCATGCTGCAGATGCGAGGCACAGAAAGATTTCAGCGACTCATCTGCAGGAACACAAGAGTTGTGCCACAAGATGAGAAACCAAGCCTAGGTTCCCTGTGCCAACAGCGTACTGGGCATAAAGGTCTTGAGCTGTGTCTTGAGCTCCAGCTTCACACAGGCACCACCAAAACACAGTAGGTTTTCCTGAGAGCAGTGCCTTGCAGATAAAGGAGCCCTGGTGCTGTTACTTAAGCCTTAGAGACACTTACATACATAGTCAAGTGATCAAATTATCAGTGCTGCCTAATTCCCAGTGCATGGCATCTGTAACGTATCTCACCTTATGAGCTGAATTCAAGATTGAAAATAAGTTAATCTTGAGGAGATGAAAGAGCAAAACAAAGAAAAAGAGGGGGGAAAAAAAGAAAATAAAAAGAGAGGGGGGGGGAAAGGAGGGGAAAGAAAGAAAAGAAAGGAAAAAAAGCCACTAAACCAAATTCTCTTGCTTAGGATTTATGACTCCCAATTTCTATCCTCATTATTGTTGAATTCACATTCTTTTTCATTTTTACATTATAAAATATTACAAAGATAAAAATATATGGACTTAAATTCCATACTTTGATACAGCCCCACAACGAGCCGCTAGCCCAATGAGAAGAGAAACTGTGACTATCAACAGCCTCCTCCAAGTCACTCATTTCCAGTGCCACAAGGAGGAACTCCCAAAAGCATCCTCCTGGGTTAAGGTAAAGAGTTCATTGATTTATGTGTAAACTCATTTAAAAAACCCTGAATCTCCCTACATAAATAAAGGGTATAAAATAGGAACTCCAAAAGACTTTTTTATTCTGTTAATCCAATAATGCATTTTCTTTTCTTTTTCTTTCTGCCTCACTTGATATTTTTTTCCGCCTATATTTTAAGGCAATTTCATGACAAGTAAATCCAGGCAATAAATATTTTTGTTGAGTCTGATCTGTGAATTATCAAACCTAATGATAGCCTGACACAGAGCCTTTTTCCTGCCATGACAAATTTATCACATGCAACTGGAGCACCTCGAAGCAGGAAGACTCTACCACGCCTGATTTATGTGGCTTGAAAGGAAGCGGACACATTTTAAAGCTGCGAAGCTGCAACCCCATTTCATCTTCTGCTGGGCGTGTTTGATCAAATCAGAGCTTGCAAGCCAAGCTCTCTGCTGAGGTCTGCGCTGGAGAGGGGAGAGGGTTGTTTTTGTGGGAATGATGTAGCTGGGGAAGAATGCCGAGGTTAGCACACCCTTGTGTGGAACACATTGCCGGCATTGCTTGGCACCGCTGCCGGCAGGTCAGGCTTCTGCTCCAGTCAGCAGGCTTGGATCTTTTGGAGGAAGTTTGGCAGGATGATGGAAAAAAACTGTACATCCCTGCTCACTGGATCCTCCCCTCCTCGCCCTCTGGACAGCCGTGGCAGCTCACCTGGGTACAACATCATCTAACACTATTTTTAATCATGGCTTTTCTTCCAGGGAAATAAAAGCTTGAGTCAAAGTTTCCTTTGGTACCTCCCAAAAAGTTGTAAGGGATGGGAGAGGAGAAGTAGAGAAATAAAGAGAGAGTATCACTGATCACAGCAAAACCAAGGGCAGGTTTAAAAGGCTGATCAGAAGTAAAATCAATTCCTATTGACACACTGTAAGCAGAGACAAGCAGTGAGCAGAGACCATGCTTTGGTACCCGAGCACATCTCACATCACACTCGGTGCACCTAACCAGCAACACACACGATGAAACAGCAACTCTTCCAAAGAGGATTAAATGTCCCAAGACTGTGCACTGGCTCTCGGAAACTGCTACACAGAGGTAAGGTTGACTTGGTGAGAGCAGACCCCATGTCCCTTCCTTGCAGGAGATAGGAAAGCACACATAAGATAAAAGAAACGAAATCAGGACCAAGACTCAAGAAAGGAATCTGCTCTAGCAAACCGCAGGTCCATGTCACGGGAAAGAAGTGTTTAACACCAAAGAAAACCAGGATTCAGCTTCTCCTGCTCCGTAAACCAGACTCTTGACTGGAAACAAGGTTTCTGGCGCACCGGCGATGCCGGGAGCAGGCAGCAGAGTTCTCCTGCTCTCCACAGGGGGGCAGAGCCGCTCACAGGCGGCAGGCACGGGACGAGCGCAGCTTCACTTTTAACACGGCAAGTCTGTAACTTCAGTGCTAAATATCCCTGCAGCTTCAAACAGCTTTGGTCAGAGGAAGCAAAACTCTTACCTTTTTAAATAGATGTCAGACAGCTGGAGGAACAAACTCACGACTCAGCTCTTCAGAGATCTGCAAGAGAAAGAAATTGAAGTCTATTAACTCAGCTGCAGTCTCATAGCCAGGCTTAGGAAATTCCAAGAACTGATGATTGAGGTGGCAGTGAGATTGCATGAAGAATATTTACCCAGGAGAGGAAGAAAAGACTATTTACACAATGGTATTAGGCTTCTTCTTGAGCACAATCATAAGGGCTTTAGTAAAAAGAAAGGGCAAGCTCAGAACTTCCCCAGCTAAGTGACACACAATGACTGGGACTGCAGGCAACGCCATTCGACTTTGCTGTCTTAGCAATGAAGTTATTGAGATTTGTTTGCAAAGAGATTGAACAATCAGTCCTTGCACACATAGATCTTCAAACGACTGATCTAACGTGGCTAAAGTATTCCTGGTTAATTCTTCATCATATTGTAAAGAAATTCATAGAAATTATAGGTCTTTTCCAACCTTAATGATTCTGTGGTAAATCAGAGGCTAAATGCAGTTCTCAGTAACCACAGGGATTTCAGCTCATGTTATTCCTGTCACTGGTGGAACAGAGAGTGCATAAGCTTCTGCTCCTCATACTTAAAAATAACACTTCTTATCTATTTGGACTTAGATTTTATGCCTTTTTGTCCATATGGAGTAAAAACATCAACCTCTTAGCTATCAGGTCCAGCTCAGAGAAGAAAAAACAAATGAAAGACAGCATGCAGAGCAGTGCACAAATGCAGAGCATGGCTCTTCCCCCAGCAAAAAGCAAAGCATGTCCTTTCCACAGGGCAGTTACATTTATTTGCATGGTTTCCCTAAGGCAGATCCAAGTGCTGCATTTGGCACATGTTGTCCAGCAGCCCCTAGAAGAATGAAATCAATCAGCAGAGCAGCGTGGAGGCCTCAGCAGCTGGCCTGAGCAGCCATGTCTGCAAACATGCAGCTGCCTGCACTGCTTATCCATACAAACACGCACAGAGCAGGAAGGTTCACATTAAGCCATGTCACTTTAAAAATCCTCAGGTATCAGAACTGAAACAAATATCCCACAATGGAGCATTTCTAGGGAGCCAAACATTCATTTGGCAGATCCAGTTCTTCTCTTTGGGTCTTTCCACCTGCCAGGCTGTAAGGTTCCTTGTGCATTTTATCCAAACAGATTCCACTTCTACTCCAAAGTCAAGGGAAGCTGCCCAGGAATTGGCACCTTCTGGAAGCCAGGGCTGTTCAATGAGATGAGGTAACACATCACAAGCTTTGCTACAGAGGAAATGGAGCTCAAATACAGCACAGCAAAGAAGCTCCAGACTTCCTGTAGTGTAAAACCTGCACAGCTGAGGGAAGACACAAGGGCGACGTTACATGGAGATAGCAGGGGCAGGGCTTCTGAGAGCTGCCTGTGGAAAAACGTTCACACATCCTTTGCTGTGATTAATTTCTTGTGCATGCGAAAAAAAACTGGGCTTGAACTTGCTCACTCCAGCAGTATAAGAATAGACTCACACAACAGATCCTCAGCTGGAGTAAATCACCACAACCCCATTGAAACCGAAGGAGCTACATCAATTTATAGCACCAAAAAGATGTGGTCAGGAGGCATTCAAAAACCACACGAGGAAAACAAACCCACCAAAAAAAGAGGAAACACATTGCAGGGAATGTGCTTTTCTATCCTAAAAGGCAACTTACATCTTTGGGGTTTTCTTTCCCCAAAGATGTGCTTATTCATCCCACTCCTCTGGGAGCTGCTCACAAAGCTTTCTTACACTGCTGTCCATTTAGCGTCAGGTTTCACTCCCACCAGCCATTCAGTTTAGGGGCTCCCTTGCTGATTAAGAGACTTACAGTAATTCAGTAAGAGTCCAGATGCTAGACACTGCCTCTCTAGGTAGCTATTTGAGGCCTAGTAATTTGAAACCTTTTATTTAAACCCCCATCATCTTCCAAAACACAACTTTTGAGATCTAACTTACTATGCTTTCAAATTACTGAAAGCAGCAGGTGGGCTATAAGGAAGCAATTTGTTATGAACATGATGCTGCCTCCAGACTGGTAGTTGGTTAATCCCTGCAGTGGTTAAGGGCCAGCATGCTGGAGAAGAGCACACAACCATTTATGAATTCCTAATATGGGGTCTGCAACAGAATTCTGGCAGCTGAGTAATGTGATATATGGAGCCAACTACTCTGACTATGCCCCAACACCTCTTGTAGAGCCCAATGGAAAGCTTTTAGACTACTCATAACCTGGGGTTGGTCAGCAGCCTCATCTTCAGACTGGAAACACCTTGAGTCCCTGGGGTCAGTTTAGCTTTTCATCTCCAGCAGCTCAGTGTCTTTCTTGACAAACACAGCAATTGATGTTGGCCTACACAGCAAACCCAGCAGAAAACCAGCACCAATAGCTGACACTGGAAGGTCTGTTCTGCTCTGAAGGGTTGCAGTAGGAGTCTGAGCTCTTCTGAAAAGGCACCACTGAAGACCAGCACTGCAGAAAGGACAGCATAGGCTCTGTTAATCAATCTCCGTTTCAGGACTGAACCAGTACTTTATAATGTGCATGGCAAAGAACTCAAACGTGCAGAAGAGGAAAGAACCCCACAAAGAGAACAAGGGGAAGCTTCAAAGTGATGTCCCTTCTAAATGAACTGGAAAGAAAACGCACTTATGGCTCTGACAGCAAATCACAAGGTAATTGTTTCTTACCACAGACATTATTGTAACATAGACAGAAATTGGTCACCATTAAACAAAGTTTACTCAGTGGCATTTTAACTGACCTATCAGCAGAACAGTACAGAAAACACTGAATAAATTATGAAACAATAGAAGGGAGATGGCTCTTTATAAGCAGCGTTCGATATAACAGTTTTAAAAGGCTGTAACACAAGTTTATTGAACTTGGCAGGGCTTATAAATCCCAACTTCCATTACTGCACTGCACCTTCCAAAGGACTGCTCTTCAATTTGTCATTGGGCACTTCTAGTTTAAGTGGTCTCAGTGCAAAATAAGAACACACCACAGGTCAAATACCTGGATAAATGCTGCTCTCTGTCCTGCAGCCTGTCCTGGGTATGAAAGCAGGGCTGAGACGTTGGTCTTTATGTGTCCAGCTGACCAACTACTGATCTTATTTCAGATCTCCCTGGCATTGTTGTTTTGTACGAGTTGGCTTTTTTTATTATTTGGTTGGGTTTTTATCATAGAATCATAGAATGGTTTAGGTTGGAAGGGACCTCAAGGATCATCCAGCTCCAACCCCCCGCCATAGGCAGGGACACCTCCCACTAGAGCAGGTTGCTCAAGGCCTCATCCGGCCTGGCCTCAAACGCCTCCAAGGAGGAAGCAAGAATATTATAAGAGAATTATAAGAATCCTGTCCCTCTTGAATCACTTTCTAGAATGATTTAAGGTTTGAAAAGCTCAGGAATCACAGAGCATTTCAGTTAGGACGCCCAAGAGTACTCTCAGCTGATTTCAGACACCAAAGGGTGTTTTGGGACCCTTCAGTTCTGTTGCAGGAACTGAGGTACTTGCCTACAGACTGTTTCTGGCATGCAGTGATCTCATTTTGTGGAGTAATGCTCCCCAGTAATTAACCTGGACTTGCAAGACCTTCTTCCTCCTCCTCCTCCTCCTCCAAAGACCAGGAGACCTTCAGAGCCTTGATTTGCAGCAGAGAAAAGATGAGATACAAAATGCATTTAGCCCCGAGTCAGACCTGTAGAACTGAGTCTGAAGGATTCCAAAGAGAAGGAGTTCTTTTCCCCCTTCCCTGCATAGCAAGCATGCCAAAATGATGCTGCTCCGAACAGGAATCTGTTTTCTAGCAGATTGACTTATAGGTAAGTCCAATTCATTAAGAACAGGACTGGAACATTTAATATTGATTTTAAAAGCAATTAAATATTTTTTTTATATATATATATATGTGTGTGTATATATATATGTATTAAAGGAAGAGGCTTAAAAAGTAGGAGCTGCTAGAAATGTAAGTGCTCCAAGCCTGAAATGCCAAACTGTGACTAGAAGTAAATGATTCCAAAATTTGCCAAGAGAGCCTGCAGCTTTCCNCTGGCAGAAGAGACCAACCCCCACCCGGCTACAACCTCCCTTCAGGTAGTTCAGCAATGAGGTCTGCCCTGAGCCTCCTCTTCTCCAGGCTAAACAACCTCAGCTCCCTCAGCCTCTCCTCATAGGCTTTGTGTTCCAGGCCCTTCACCAGCCTTGTTGCCCTTCTCTGGACATGTTCCAGCACCCCAACATCTCTCTTGAATTGAGGAGCCCAGAACTGGACACAGTACTCAAGGTGTGGCCTGACCAGTGTTGAGTACAGGGGCAGAATAACCTCACTCATCCTACTGGCCACACTGTTCCTGATACAGGCCAGGATGCCATTGGCTCTCTTGGCCACCTGGGCACACTGCTGGCTCATCTTTAGCCTACTATCCACCAGTACCCCCAGGTCCCTTTCTTCCTGGCTGCTCTCCAGCCATTCTGTCCCCAGCCCGTAGCGCTGCTTGGGGTTGGTTTTGTTCTGTGGAGGATATACAGCTGTGCACAGACTTCAGAGGAAAAGATATATACATATTTGGTACTAACAAATTCGCCTCATCCTGCTGTAATTTGCTATTAATTTCTACTCTGAATTTTCAGCTGAAAAACTAAACAAAAAATCCAGGTTGCAATAGACACAAATAAGAACTTCCTGTAGAACAACATAACCTTGGAAAATACTTAACCAGGGAAGGGCTCAAACCAAAGACCAACAGGAGCTGATGAAAAAAACTCTGCACACCTTTATCAGTTTCTGAATCAAGTCAACAAAAGCTTTAATTGCTCCCAATTACACAGGTATGTTGCTTTATGTAGCTACAGGACAGACAAACTGCTTTTTCACTGAACAAAGACTGGGAAATAGGGACTAGCCTCTAAAAAATGCTTCCCAGAGTTACATACTCTAGACTACTCCGAACAAAATGCAGCACCACTTAAAAAGAGGGATGAGAATATCCATAAAAGAAACAAATCTGTTCCTCCAGAGATGCAAAGAGTTAAATTAAAAGGGTGAAGCTCATCCCTTAGCACACTAACTCAGCAGACAAGCCCCGCGTTTCAGCAGCAGATCAGTGGTGCTGTGATGGCTCTGGGGCTGTGCTGGCTCCTGAACACCAGCCTTCATTTAAGAGCTTTCTTTCAATACAAGCAATAATATTTGGACAGCTCCAATAGAGCAGGATTTACTGCCCTGCCTCTCCAGCCCCCCTCTCTAGGAGTGCTTTTGCAATACTAATGATTTTTTAAGCCTCCTTTTCTTGGTGAGGCACAGAGAGAGTAACAGCTTTGCCCAAAGTCAAGTGAAGTGAGAGGAAAGTGATATTCCTCGAGGTCACACTGAAAGCCCAAAACAGACTAAGAGCTGCATTCAGATCATGACTCTCAGCTCTGATCCAAGAGCTGCTGAAGTTGGTGCAAGTCTCCCTGCTGACTTCAATGGGCCACAGACCAGGATCCTTTGGCCTTAACCTATGGGTTAATCCTTGGCACAAGCCTGAAGATAAGTAAATGCAGGGCAACTGCACTTCTGCCAAGGCAGCTTATCACAACAACAGTCAGATTTGCTTCACAGAGACTGGGACTGTGCAGTGCACTAAAAAGCACAATTCTCAGTATTATCACATTGTTGAAACCTTTAGTTGAAACCTGCACTTTATCTGAAAGTGCAGTCTGCTGCTCTGAGAAACAACCTCCCTGTGCACAGTTCACGGCACATCCCTTTGTTATTATGGGGTCATGCACTGGCCAAGCTCTGGAAGCTCTCTTCATGTTTAGGTTTGCTAGAAAAGACTGATCAAAGCACATTGAGTTCTTGCCATTTTCTCACCTAACAGTACTGATAGCATTTCTAATTCAGGCAGACTGACAAGGAACACAAGTTGTTGCATGCAAAGAGATGAAACTGCAGTATAGAGGGAGATTTTACTCTAACCTTTCATCTTGTTTATTGCTTATAAAAGCAAACTCCTACAGACCTCAGAATCCAGCTGTATCCTGATGTAAGGCAATCACCTTAGCCCAGACACTGGCTGTATGCTAACAAAATCAGGTTTTGAAATGTGCTTTAAACAACACATCATTAGGCTAAATGCAAACAGAACACAAGCCTTGATGAACTCCACATAGGAAAAGAGGATTCCTGGAAGTTGGGACATATCACAGGCTGCTGATGTCCTTGGATGCTTTGCCACAGCCAAGTTTAATAGCCTATTTTAAAGCTTGCAAGTGTTTAAGGACTGAAATGCTAGTGCTGATGGCTGGGCTCCCTCACCTTCCACTGAAATCAATGAATTTGAAAGCATTTGGCATCTTACATGATGGGTGAGCCCTTCTCGAGCTACCAAATCTTGATTAGACCGAAAGAGAGGAACTTCGAACACAGTCTTGGAAGAATGTAGAGGAAAATGTGAGCTGTTGTGGAAGAGAGGTAAATCTCCTTGATGCCAGCCACGGTAAATCTCTCTCTCTCACTCAACAGCTTCCCCTTCCCCCTGCAGCCTCAAAGGGAAAAAAATAAATTGATCTTAATGGAGAAGACTGACCCACCTGATAGTGTATTTCTGACCAGCTATCTACAGCCTCCTGGGAATCTCAACAAACATCATAAACAAAACCAGGTGGGAAACTGCTTTCATTTATTTTCATTTTACAGAGAAGTTCAGACTGAAATTGAGTTGTTTACAAAACTACAGGACCTTGAGGGGCCAGGAGAGAAACCTCTGTCAATCTGAAATCCACAGTCCACGTCTCTCTAAAAGCGAGGGTATATTTATGTATGTGCCCAGAACTAGCAATAAATAAAGAAACTCTGTTAAGATGCAGAGGCAAAAATCCCAGTTTACACAGCTGCACCAACCCAAAGCATTTTATAAAGCTCTGCAGGACCTGACAAAGGTTGAATTGCAGCCTCCTATGAAAGGGAGTTTCACAGCAGTTCACAACAGGATGTGAGGGTCATCGACACAGTTAGAACTGCAAAATCATTTAAAAATAGGTAGAAGAAGCTGGAGTTTAGCCTGAGCAGAAAGATGACTTGCACCACAAATTCTTTAAAGCTGACAAGTCATTTGAAATGGAGATGAAACATTCTTGAAAGGATTCAGAGGACTCATTTGCACTACATGAAGAAGGGCTCAGGTGGAAAACAGGAACATCTGGTACCTGCTCATCATGAGTATTCCTCAGAAATCTCTCCCCAAAACATCTCCTGAGGTACTGAAACTAAGGGTAGAAAACACAGAATGAAAACTTTCATCTCAGAGATCCATCTGTGGCCATACTGGCAGTTGAGAACAGCATCACCTCAGATAAGATACCCAGCTATAGGGTGATAACCCAGATAAGGCTGTGGCATGAACTCTCAACTGACTCACCCTTTGCTTGGAGATCAGCAGCTCCACACCACACATGCACCAGCAGCCGAGGCAGGAGCGTGCTCAAGTACAAGCAAAACTTCAGACACAGGCACGTTAGGCTTCACAGGCTCCCCAAGAGTCTTGCTTAAGAATGAGTGAATCTTTAGAGTCCTTGTCATGCTCTACAGTTAACTGCAGGGCACAGCCATCAGTGGTTTTCCACTCTTCTTGGCGTGACAGCAAGCACATGTCAAAGAGAGAGTGGCAACACTTCTTTAATCAAAGCAAGAAGCAAGTTTTCACTAGCTGAAAACATAGATTAAGATTCAACTCTGATGAAGCTGCTGTCAGACCAGAATGATTGAAAAAAGATTCACATCCGTGCAGAAGTAAGTTAGAAAATGTCATTTAAAAGAAAAAACAGTTTGCCAGCACAAGCTGATATGTGTGCAGCTCCTCTGCCATTTTTCATGCAGATTCAGAAATGCAATTTCATGAGAAAAACTGCAACCTCATAAGAGCTGAGAATTCCAAAGACCAGGTCCCCTTTTATAGAAAACAGCCCCTTTTTGTCATTTAGCTGAGCAAAGAAGCTTAAAAATACATTAAATTTACTTTAATATCCTGTTAGACTGCTGGGGTGGTACAGACAATTTTCCATGTAATTCAGAACCAAATCACACTGCAAGTCACAGAGAGTCCTGAACACTCCATTTTATAGCCTATAGAAAAGCAACCCTCAATACCAAATAGCTTTCCACTGAGCTCTCACAAAGTCCAGACCCTACCTGCACATATTCACTACTGTCCTTTGTCATATTTTCTTCTGAGAGAGGAGAAAATGCACAGACTGGGCAGAAAATGGACAGATTTGCACAGTCAAAAAGTGAGCTTTGTGTGCAAGACTGCAGCTGTCGATGGATTGAGTGATGCTGGGCTCTGTGTTGCTCCGTATCAGGCAGTACAGGGGTCACAGAATTGATTTGGTTCAGAAAGACCTCTAAGATTATTGAGTCCAGCCATCAACCTAACACCATGTAAAGGGTTAGCCCTCCGGGGGGGTGGTCTTGAACCTGACCCCAGGTCCTCCTGACCTGCCCCCAGGTGTAGTGGTTAGCCCACTTCCTGTCTAGCCCCCTATAAAAACAGAGACACTTCCTATTTCTTTCTCTCTTTCACCTCCCTGCCTGCCAGCACCACCCTTTGTTCCTGCTGCTTTTGGGTTTACCAGGTGGCCATCCTTCCACATGGTGGCCAAATCCTGAAAATCTACCTCTATCCATTGCCTTCAATCTGGCTGTGTATGTATTTTTTGTATCTTGTTTTCCCTTCCCCATACCTCTTTGTAACTCCCCTGTCTTACCTACTTTTTATTTATTGGTAAAGGGTTTTTTTTTTCCTTTTAACTTCCAAATAGAAGCAAGAACATTTATTTGGGTGTGGTGTTTGACCCTCTTCCTCTCTACATCTAACTCCCTTCTTTCCAAAACAAGGAGGGGGGTGAGGGGGTGGTGGTAGAGAGAAAGGCATCTTACTATTGTGTTGGTTCTGTTAGGTATATTTTTGAGGCTCTGGGAAATTTAAACTAGAGCCAAGACACACCACTATGGCTACTGAACCATGTCCTGAAGGGCCATGTCAACTAATGGTGGAAGTGGCAATATTCATCTGAACAGCACTGCCACCCCCTCCCACTGCACTACTCTGTACAACTCCGTTCTCTGCTCCTGGCATTGAACACATCTCCACATTTCAGTCAGAGGAAAGGTTCTCCCAGCAGACTGAGTGTATCAACTGCAAATGTTTACAGGTCACATTACAGAGATAAAACCAGAGAAGAAAGATTAGAATAATAGTCAAGAAGGAAGCACAGAGAATTAATCAATAAGTAACCAGCATGGCCCAGAGACCTTCCCTAGCACTGACAAGTTCTTGCTAATTGCTCCAGTGTCAACTTGTTGGTCATGCAGCCACCTAGCACAGAGGAATTGGCTCCTACATCCTGCATTAATAACTGACCTTGGCCAGCCTCCACAGCCCTGGCTTTGCTAGAAGCTTCCTCAATCGCTCAGCACCTCCAGCCAGGTTACCTACAGACGTCTGGGACTTCTCTCTTCCCTTGATCTGCAGACAGATGTAAAACACAGGCAGCTGCCAGAAAACAGCAATATGACAAAGCCAATTTGCACCACCGTGTAAACTGTTGCATTCTCTAGGTTTTGAAAGATGAAAATTCACAGGACAAGAGCAATAGATCGAGGGCTGGGTTGGAGGACAGGCAGATGGACCTAATATGCAAAATACTTTTGGTGTGAGTGTTCTGAAATGACACATAAAATAAACCTGAGGAAGATAATCTGCTTCTCCTGTGCCCCAGCTCCCTACCAGCAGGGCTTGATCAACATGTTCAAAGTCATGATCCATTTCCGTGCAGTCCCAGAGAAATGAACATGAAATGCCCTAGAAACAGTTTGACATCTCCTAAAAGAAGCACACTTCATTTCTGAAATAAGTATTTCAGGTCTCAGAAATTAGGATTTTCTGTTTTAACAAGCAGATAAAAGCTCTAGCAGAAGGCACTTTTCAACCCCCAAAAGTAGAATCACAACAAAAAGTAACTTTACTTCCCTCAGAGTTTTGTTTTGCTCAACATCAGAGCATTTCCACTGATCTTGGGAACAAAAAGACATCATTTCTATGTAACACGAGGATAACATAGTCCACTATTTTTCTTTGAGTTTTCTGTCCCTCAGCCTTCCAGTACCCTGAATCCCTTTGTCTGTTGTGTCCATGTCCTGCCCTCCGTCTCCTATCTAAAGTAAACCCCAGGCACAATGACAGAACAATGAAGCCTTGATCAAGCACTCTGAGCCCTACTGTAAATACATCGGATAGGATGAGATCTTCCCATTTGCCCTCTATAAGCTCTGGATCAAGTCCAGGACAAAGAGAAGTTTATTAACACACACGCACACACACACACATTCCTACTGGCCTTTGAGCTCTTTGGCAAGAAATTGTTTAAAACAGGCCCCTGTAGAGAGTGAATGAGCAGTGCTCAAATATTTACTTCCAGCAACAGAGTTAATTACACTTTAAGACATTAGTAAGATTCACTTCACTGCAGCCTCAGCAACACACTGCAGCAAAGCAGCAACATAAACCATTTTCTGCCATCTGAGGCGGGCAGCTTTCCATCTGGGTTTCAGCTAAGGCAGGAATGTTTCTGTCTACAATAGAACCTCACTAATCAGCACTTCACTAATCCAGACATTTTATTAACTTCGCCAAAAAACTCACGGCCTCTCCCTGCCCCTCAGCAAAGATTTAACAGCAGAGACCTCAAGCAAAGGTTTTCAGCACCAAAACACATTTTTTAGGCCAATGTCATTCGAGTTTGAGTCAGATATTACAAAGCAGTTTTGATAAATAATTTGAGCAAAACTAGAGTTGTCAAAGGCAGAGCCAAACCTGATGTGTATCTGGACTAGAAAACCCAAGGCAGTTTGGAAGCTGAATCTACAGAAAAACATTTTATCAAACTACACTTAATGCTTGTTATCTCTCAGGATTTGCTCCTTTGTGTACAAAATAAGACACACAAAGGAAATTTCCTTTCTTCTAGGTTAACGCTACCTTTGCCCACTTGACTTCCTGGCTCACAAATTCAATAACTTTCAAAGAAGTCTCCCTCCAGCCACTTCTGACACTGCATTCTTCCTTTCACAAAGCACTCTGCATCCTTTACATGTGAGCCAACAGAAACAGCAGAGCCAACAATAACATTTAACTCTACCCGGGAACATAAGCTCTGTCCATCCCACCGTCTTAGCTCTCTGCTTAGCAACTGTTTGTGCCTCTCTGCACTAACCAGCAGCACTTAAAGGTTGTGGCTATGGCAGCTTCATTTTTCAAAGCTACCAGATATTATCCACATGCCATCTTTAAAAAACAAACTCAACAGCAGCACATCATTCATTATCCTTCCATTTCCAAGTGCATTTTTAAACAAGTGAGGAAATAATCAAATATATTGACTCATTAGGGGTTTGTTTCCTCATCAATTAGGCTACTGATGCAGAATATGAATAATCCAGTGTATAAATTCTGTGCATGCATCTATAGAGGGACAGAAGGGAAATTTACACACATTTCTATTGATCCAGTTTTACTTTTTTGTATGAAATATTTAACGACACAAAGAATGATGTGTCAGTTCTACACATGTGATCTCACTACATCTATTGAGGGCTTGACATTTTAGTTGCAATTGCTGTTAAGGACTCAAGCAACTAAAGTACACGCAAGCTGCCTTCATCTGTGACAGAGAAAAAACACCCAAAACAACACAGACCTTGAGAAGTTCTTATCTTGTATTATTATGTTTGGATCTAGAAGGAGAAAGTAATAGGGTTTACTTTCTATATTTTAAACAGTGTATTGCTAGAAATTTCTTCCCTGGGTTTATATAGTTAAGGCCTTTATTAGCAGTGAGGTACCAGTGCTCCTCTGTGAGCAATGGCCAGCACACAAGAGACCAAAGTGAACGGCTCCAGCCACCAAGAATTTCTGAGACTGTGTCTTTTCAGGTCATCATCTTAAACTGGAGAGCCACAGACACTAAAAGCTGCACCTTCCGCTAAGTGACTTGTGAATGGCTGTTTTGCACTGCACAGATTTACACCTACATGGAGTCTCAGCAAACTGACTACACAAAGGCAACAAGCAGAATGAAGGAGTACACAAAAAGCCCTTTATTTTCCCCTGTAAATTAAACCAATGAATTAGAAACCAGATTTGTCCAAATTACAGTTGGACATCCCTGTAAAAATTCATTATTCAAGAGATTTTGTCCCCCTCAAGCAATCCTCCAACTGATGACCTGAACCCACAGGGATTCTGCCAAGTCCACTTAGCCCACAATCAGATTCCCTTCTCACCAAACCCACCTCTCCCTCAGCTTCCCTGGTGTACAACACAGTGTAAGCAGTCACAAGTTCTCTTTGGAGTGCAGATCACAGTTCCAGGCTAAAAGAGTACATAGACCCCATAAACTCTCATTTATTGCCAAGAAAAACAGAAAGGAAGCATCAGCAGATGGATGGAGTACACAGAGGAGATGAGGAAGCTGTGATCATGCACGGTCAATCCCAAACACCTCTGCTTCAAGTACCATCCTCTGCACAGGCCAGCCCAGGAGATCACAGAATCTGGGCACAGCTCATTTAAAAAGCTCATCTTTCAGTTAGCATCTGATGGTCAGAACAGATGCAGCCAGGTTCCTCAGTCTAGCAAAGTTCAGAGGGATACATTAAGAGCTGCTCCTGAGCTCTCAGCCCTGGCAGCATTCCTAGTTGTAGATGCATTGTTCTGGGTTTACAGTGAGTAGTGCCACAAGCCTGAGGAATGAAATAATAGCTTGTCTGTTACTGTTCTAGCTCAGTTTGCTATAAAGATCTTGACATTTTAAATGAAATTACACTCTTAGAGAAGCACACAAGAAACCATGACAAAACATTACTTTCAGACCAATAAGAGTAATCCTTGTCCCAAGCAGTAATACTGCCTGACTGCAAGTTCCCTCACTATCACCACTTATTCTCCAAGCCAGGTTTCTCTTCAAACCTTGTGATCAGTTCAGCAAGCCAAACCTGGAAAATACCACATTGCATGTAAATTGCTGAATGCTGCTTCTGTCCTTGAGAGTTAAAGCAAATTGAGATGTTCAGACTTTCTAATCCAATGCTCCCCTGTGCCTCTACTTGAACGACACTGGCAAGACAAGCTGCATACATCACTGGCGGCAAGATCCATACACCCACATGGATGTCATTCTTGGCTTCCCACTAACATTTACTGGAGGATATTTTGATTTATTCAGATAGATGCCCTGTAAAACACCCACCTCACCAGAGCTGACATGATACTGCAGCAGGCTTTGCCTCTGCACACTTTTATCACTTCCTCCCCAAACCTACTCTGCTCACTGCCTCTGCATTTTGAATTGTTTGTAATAATCACAGCACACATTCTGACCTTCTGTGGCACGCACTGATCATGACAGACAAACCAGGTCACACACAACTCTGCATGAGATGGGAGATTTTGGCAGGACTGCAGCAAAAGGAGTCCTGAGAAATTAAAACATACATCCCATAAGTACAGAGCTATGTGGTAAGGAATTGAACAGAGAACATCTTTTCTCCTGCTTTAAACTTAATCCCAACTGTCCCCTTTAAGAAGGCAAAGTCCTCCCCTTTCACAGCAACTTTCAACAGACAGCCTTGAGATCACTGAGCCAGGGAAACCTTCCATGATCTGCTGAAATCACTGAGGTTAATGGCAGATTGCAACCTTAGCTGAGCATGAGGGACAGCTGTGAAAAACCCTTCTCTCCTAAGGCAGTCCTGCTTTGCATACAACAGCAGAGACACCCTGCACTGTTCCACATCTGGAGATCCATCTCTGGCATGACCATGTCCATCAGCTCCAGGACATGTGGTATGACACATGACAGAGAGACTTCCTCTATCAAAGCAGCATCTAGCAGCCTAACATAAATGATACTAAGGAGAAGATGAAAGAAAAAAAAATGTATCTGCAGATTATTTCTTACTCCAAAGAGTCCACCAATGAATCTGAGACACGTGTAGCTCGGAAAGGCAAATCCAATAATCTCTCCCACTTAGCAGATAACATCCCATTTACTCTCACCAACTAACACTGTAAGAGTTCAGCTAAATTCAGGCAGAGGCCTACACCATATTCCAAGTGCTGCCAAACATGCTGTAAGCACACAGACACCCACCTGTAAACACACACAGGACTTAGATAAACAGAGCTACACCTACACCTCCACTCTATAAACAGAGGCAGACCACACCTCAATCTGCACAGAGATCCAACTCCTACACCACTGGGAATTTCAGGATATGTTCATACTTGAAGTCAGTCCTGGGCGTGCTCTGACCTCTGCATTTCTGGGCTTAAGATAGATCTGAATTTGCAGAGGAAGGCTTCACAGATATCTCCTCCATCTCCAAACCAGACCTTGTATTGGAAAGAACCAATTTATCAATAGCAGCCAGCAAAATAATTACAGCACTCAATGTACACAGAAATGAACAACCTTTGGAACAGAAATATTTGATATTTGTTGTTTTTAGAAAGGAATTTAATAACATTAGAAACGAGGAGGGACCTAGCAGAGGTCTTAGACTAAGGAGACATTAAAACTTCACTAGGTCTTTGTCTCCACCTACTGTATGGAGGAATAATGTCTGGAACTCCCTGAAGGATCCAGAGATACTGAATCCTGTTCTCATAAACCCCAACATCTATTCTATATAGACGACAGATTCATAGAATGATTTGTGTTGGAAAGGACCTCCAAAAGTCATCCAGTCAAACCTCCCTGCAGTCAGCAGGGACATCCTTCCCTAGATCAGCTTGCTCAGAGCCTTGTCCAGCCTGACCTTGCATCTTCAAGGATGAGGCCTCAACTCCCTCCCTGGGCAACCTACTGCAGTGTTCCACCATCCTCATACTAGAGAACTTGTTCCTAACATCCAATCTAAACCTGCTCCTCATTTCCAACTATTGCCCCTTGTCCTGTCCCTGCTGGCCTTCGCAAACAGTACCTCTTGTAGCCCCCTTCAGGTACTGGAAGGCTGCTGTTAGATCTCCCCAGAGCCTTCTCTTCTCCAAGCTGAACATCCCCAGCTCCCTCAGCCTATCCTCACAGCAGAGGTGTTCCAACCCCCTCTGGACCCACTCCATCCAGGGCTCCAGAGTTAGATGAGGTGAGGTCTTACCAGAGCAAAGTGGCAGAATGCCCTCTCTCCATCGGCTGGTCCTGCTGCTTTGGATGCAGCCCAGGCTGCCATTTGCCTTCTGAGCTCATGTCCAGCTTCTCATCCACCAGAACTCCTTTTCCACAGGGCTGATTTCTGTCGCCTCATCCCCCAGCCTGTATTGGTAATGACGACTGTTCCAGCTCAGCTGCAGGACCCTGCACTTGGTCTTAATGAACCTCATGAGGTTCACCTGTGCCCAAGAGGTCAACCTCTACCAACAGCTACAACAGCTGCTGTTAAGATCCTGACACTGAGAGACAATGGCCACTAATTCTACTTAGAAGAGACCATTACCCCATAACTATTGCAAAGTGGCCACTGGAACACTTTTGCTTTATCACAAGGTTTTGAAATGTTGAAGCTCTTGAAAATAACTTATGTAAGTGTAAGAGGTGATTTGGAAACTTCCTGACCAGCAAGGAAAATTAAAAGGCTTCATAATACTTCAAGTTTTTTTAATGTCCAGCAATTATTTTCAAACCTCCCCCACAAGACTGCAGTGGAAACCTGCAGAGGCCTGTGAGCACTTTCAGGTGTAAAGGCAAAAGGAATTAAACAAAACACTCTTAATTAAAACTGTCAATCTGTCAGAATGTGGAAAGGATCAGAGCAGCCTGATCTCTGGCTGCTCTGTACTTTGCACCTCTTGATTTGACAACACAAAATGCAGGTTATGAATTGTTTCCAAAGATGTCTCTTTCTTACTATTTTAGCACTCATCCAACACCTTCATTTCTTTCCTACCTGTCACCAAGTTTCTGTTTAATCAGAAGCTAAAATCAAGCTTTTCATTGCTATGGACTTGGGAAGAATGGTGCCAGACTCCACTCAAATAGAAACTAGGGAAGCCCCAGGAGCCCATTAAAATCTTGATTGAAATGGTCAGGCTGACGGCAGCGAAGAGCCAACCTGCACAGCAAGGGGGCACGGAGGCACCCCAGGCAATTTGGTGGTTTATTTATTCACACCACATGAAGTTTCCAATCCCCAGAATGTGCTCAGGCAGCAGATTCAAAAGTGACAGAAAATTGAACTTTGAGACACTGGTGTTGGTGAACAATCTCTTGCAGAAATAAGCCCTGGACACAGCCAAGTGTCCACTTGTAAAGGTGCAAAGGTAGGTGTTTTGTTTTCAGAAACAAGTATCTTGATGCACCTCACAGACCTGTGAGGGCTTCAGCTATTTTCAAGGATTTAAAACAATACATCTCCTTCTTATTGAACAGGAGACAAAGGATATGGATCCTGCATCAATTTCACACTAGAGTCCCTTTTTCCTCTGTGTACAAAATTCTATGGGTTTTTCTTACTCCAACTCTAGAGCATGCAAAGTGGATAAAGGCTCTTAGCAGAGCAGATGGACCTGTATCAAAGACTTAAAATAAACATCTTCCCTTCAGCTCCTCATAAAGCTCAGGAAGGTTGGTGTATAGATTTCAGCTGAAAATGAACAGGGAGTTCACATCCCAGCTAACAGCCTAAGTTCTCCAACAGACTCAGAAACATTCTGCAGCAATCGGCCATGATGATGAAGGTGGCAACACCTGAGCTTCAGAGGAAATGAGGCCTAAGGGAACAATAAGGATGTATCTTGCCCATAAAAGTCATCCCTCCTTGACCTTTTCATTGATTAGTCAAGGTGTACTTTACAGAAGAAATAGCCTGAAGTATAATCCCAGTTTCAAAATGAGGTGGGTAGAGATGCCCTTTCAAGGTCCCTCCAACCCCTAACATTCTGTGTGATTCTGTGATGTGAACATACATTCTCTTACTAACCCACACAAGAGACACACAGCAGCATCTGGCAGAGCTCTGCCCACATTCTGGGGGTCACTGTGAGTCGTACTTGTTCTCCTGGCCAAGGGATGGTCCCTTCTGTCCTGCAGATGAATAGGATTTAAAGGCATTTAATCCAAATATGTTGTAAAATACAGGATATATTTGGGAGCATCTCTACTTCCAGCTTTTCCAGTTCCCTGTGGCAATGAGTTCCACCAAAAAATGCACACAAATTAAAAGCACTTTTGAAAGTTCTATTTGATTGCACTGAAAGAATTGGGGAAAACTGATTCTTCTTTGAAGCTCAATGCACTGCAGTCATAGCAACATAGTAATTTTCATTATAAATTTTAATAGATATTTAATTGAGCAAATCACAGACTGACATTCAAGCCAGTTTTTTTCCAGCAGAGTCTTGCTTTTCAATGCACAGAGCTATTTGTGTTTACTAGCAGTGGCTTCTGAAGCTCTTTACAACATAGCTACCTTCCAAACATAATTTTCAAATCAGCCTTGACAAAGAAACTTTGCTAAGTGGTTTCTGCTTCTGCTGTTACTGTCCTTGACTACCACTTTTTTTTTAAAAAAAACAAGTGAAGACTTTGCAAATGCTCATTTTTTTAGAAGACAGAACAGGCAATGTTCCTTGGTGACTAACTCATAAGCTGAGAGTAGCTGAAATACTTTGTCTTCCAAGTGCTGCCAAATATCCAAGTTATTTTAAAAGTATGTAGCCGTATGGATAGAAGATTAATGAAGAAAACTGATGCTGAGCTATAGCAGAATATTCTATCAGAATAAAATCCACCTGCAAGAGGCTTTCTGAAAGCTGCAGAAGATAAGACTGGTAAGATATAAAAGCATGCTGTTTATTCTGGTGAATTTGATCAAGCACTTTGGTAGAAGAGTATGTTCCCATGGCTAAGAATAAATTCCATCCCTCTGCTGCACACTGCAGACTGTAAAAAGGTTGAAAACAAGCAAGTCTTTCACAAATCCAGAACTTTCTCCAGATAATTATGCCAATTCTTCAACGTGACAGACTTTCCACTGAAAACCACATCTTTGTCAGACCTTAAGTGTATGATGGTTTAAAAATCCAGTTCAAAAATATCAGCAGTGAAAACACTAAGTCAGAAGGAGCCTGGGATATGTCAGGCAGCACTATCATGACTCACAGGATTTTGTTCTACAGCTCCAGTTTACTAGCAGAGTTCATGGTACCCTGCTGCTGGGTGGGACCATGCAGATGAGAGGTCTGCTATGCACCTATGTTATGGTCTTTCACTTAGTGTGGCCCCTATGGACCACCTGAAGGACAACTTAGCCTTGTTCAACAGGATTAAAAAATAGATACCACTTAACAGTGGTGCAGAAACCATATTTTGCCAGATAATAGCAGAAAGACACCTCCTGAAAACTTAGACCATCATTATAGTATCAGTTTCGTGATAGTAAACAATGGCAATATTGAAACTGGAGCAGGGTGGGCTTAGGTTGGACATCAGGAGAAAGTTCTGCACAATGAGAGTGGTAGAACACTGGAACAGGTTGCCCAGGGATGTGGTTGAGGCCTCATCCCTGAAGACATTCAAGATCAGACTTGATGTACCCCTGGGCAACCTGACCTAGTTGGAGGTGTCCCTGCTGACTGCAGGGGACCTGGACAAGATGACCTTTTAGGGTCCTTTCCAACCTGATGCAATCTGCGAATCTGTAAATGGTCAACAAAATGGATGAGAAACAATATTTAGTGGGGGGAAAAAAAAAAAAAAAAACAAAAACAAACCAACCAAACAAACAAACAAAAGAATCTTTGAACAGCAGCATCAAAAAAAGTCAACAGAAGAATTAATGAAAAGAGAAACTAGTCTGATTCAATTATCCCAGCAGCATTGGATGGCAAAGCACAGTGGTATACTGAACAAGAAGACAGTTAAAACTACTGAGCTGTTAAAAATATTGGCCCTAAATGTCACTCTAGAAGTAATGACAGAACCAAGATTAAATGGATGCTAAATCCTCAATCACACGTTGGGGTTTTTCTGAAGCAAAGGCTCTATCTTACCACAAGCCCCTATTCCTAGATTGCAATCCCCACAAATGTGCAATGAGATGGCTCGGGTGGGAATTTGGAAGAATGAAGAAACTTCTTTGTTATTACTAGAACATGGAAGATATTTGTAAGACATGGAGAAAACAGCTGTTGCCTACATCATTAAAATAGCACTGAACAGCCAAACAGAACCTGCAAGGATTAATCATGGGAAGAAGTGCTAAGAATAGATATTCCTCTCACATCAGTGTAATGTCTAAGGTAACGTGGCAAGTACAGTAGAAAAGGATACAAGGCGCTAAAGAAGGGGAAGCTCTCAGCTCTGTTAGGTGAGGCTTTAATTAAAGAAGAAGTTCTCAAGTTGAACTTGAAGCATGCTCCAGTTGCCAAAATGAGCACAGTAACTGCACACTCTATGTCCTCCCAGATTTACCATTCACCCTTCTCCCACACTCACTGTCAATGCAATCCAAGGGCTGTTACACAAGGTGGATGATGCCATAACAGAGGACTTCTTCTTTCCTTTGGGTAGCATCCATTGCTGCATCTTTTACAGGGAGAAACAAAACCTGAACTTAACCCTAGGCAGAAGCAGCTACTAGGTACAAAAGAGTCCCAGAAAAGGAAAAATGTCCTTCCAAAATGGAAAATTCAAGCAGAAAGTGAAACATAAACCATAGAAATAAACCCTGAAGCCAGAAACATCCTACTGCCAAGCCTTGAGGACTGAATTGTGGTGAAAGTGAACACTAAAGCCTTAGCAATATCCAGTTCCAAGTTAAGATGAACAGGCATTACTAAGCCAAACTTGAAAGTACATGTAGCAAAAAGAGGTTGTTTCCCAAGTACCTGCAATCTCAATTACGGAGCAGTTAAGTCCATTAGCAGGACACTGAACTTTGCCCTTTTGTGTAAGGCAGTCAGGATCACAGAGGCTGGGTGTTGCCGATTTCCCCCAGTCCCATAATACCGAGGAGCCACACTGCTACATGCTGGCAGAAGGTCCCCATCTGCCACCTTTTCAGATGAAATCTAATTAAAAGTACATGTAATTAAATGTCAGTAGCACAACCTGTAACACCAAAGACAATACATCTTTTAATCAGCTACATATAGTAGAGGAGTTGGAAGGTACTTTGTGCAGCCCAAAAAAGGCTTCCCTTGGCTGTGTGTTCGGTGCTGGTTTTAGACAGGCTCTCTTCTCTGCTCAACAGAAACCTTGCTGCAGCTAATGGGACAGATGATGAAACTCCCTGTTCTTTCATCTAAAAATTTACCTCTGTACATAATTAGAAGCATGATCATTAAAGTCAGCATTCAAAATTGCAGGCAGGAGCCAGACACACAAAGTACTCCTATAGGGCCTCGGTGCACTTTCTAGACCACAATAAAAGCCTGTCCTTAAACCAAATCCCAGTTCTGTCTGAAGAACATTCTGCCTGTCTCTCTCTCCAAAAGGCCAAATTAAATCTAATCCACCTACCAACACAAGTGCAGGTAATAGAAATAAATGTAGTTCTTATCCAGTAGACAGGCAGTCTCTGCCTGGGGAACATTTATCTAAGTGGCTTTATCTGCAATGCCTGACCAACCCCACTGAACAGACCAGACTTCTGGAAGCCACGAGCAGCAGGGTTGATAAAACAAATCAAGCATCGAGTGCAGGCAAGCTACAGCTAAACAGACAGAAGGCAAAAGGTGTTTCAGAGCAGTAAAGAAAGCCTACTATATGAGAAACTAAACCCTACAGTAAGAAGCAGGAGATGACACAGGCATTGCACCAGGACAGAGCCTCTGCTTGGGTCATGATGAGCTGCCACAGTTTACACCACCAGAGGATCTGTTCCAAATGCATAAAGGAAGCTGTTTCCCTCACTAACCCAATTACTAGGGTTGTGTGCTCTGCAGGCTTTTTTGGTAGGTGAGAGTCTCTCCTGCCAAGCTAGGAAGCCATGCTACAAGCAGCTGCTACTCCCAGGACTAACAACTTCATCACAGTTTTATCCTTTAACACTCACACCTCTGATACCTATGCTTGCAGCACAGCACCACAGAGCGTAAGGACCACAAGTCCTTCCCCATGCCTATAGTTACCCACTAGCTTCACAAAGTGACCTTTGTTACAATGGGATTTACACTGGTGTCCTTGGAAGCAGCAGATGGTCAGGATGAGCTGCTGCCATCAGCATTTTTCCTTGAGTCTGTGAAATTATTCACATAGTCCCCTCAACAGTGGAGTCATTTTCTCAGCTTAAGAGCCAAAGGACACTAGTTAAAAGGAGGGACAAAACAAGCAGTCAAGCAGTAGTGTCTTTAAAGGACACTGAAATGGGCTGGATGTTGTAGTTATACAAGAGCAAGAAGCCATTACCTCAATCTGATGAATGAATTAAATGCTACACCTTATCAACAGGAAATATGAAAACATTTCCTGCAGTGATTTCCTCTTGCAAATCATTCCCTGCAGGTTTCAAAGGAAACAACAGATGCACCCAAACCAAGTTTTTTGTTTCTTTGCTGGCCTGTACAAAAAAAATGCAAACCTCTGTTGGTTTTGGGGGTTCTTTTGGTGGGGTGTCTCATTTAGACAAACTTTCCTGCTCAGAGAATTTTCAGTACTTTGTGGACAGATTGCTATCATCATCTCTGACTGGAAAATGTGGACATGAGTAAAAAAGCAAGGGCAGCTTCGAGTTGTGCCCAGACTTCCTTCTGAGTCACCATATTATGCCACACTACTGAGCCTCCCCCACAACAGTGTCCCAGCAAGCACATTAACCTGAGCAGCGCCTTCTGTCCTTTGAGTGGGACCTTGTAGTGTAGGTGGAGAAGGCGGAAGCCTTGTTAGAGATGTAAATGCATTTAACAGAGAAATCTTGGACTCTGCTGGTAAGTTTTCCAACTGATATATGTACTGCCAATGTGTTTCTTGTAGGTGTAGAATATTTACAATCTTAGCCCTATAATGGGACTCTTTTCCATCCAGTAATTGGAGCAGGCTGAGAGGCTGACACACTTGGCTTGAATTATTGGCTCGAATTATTGGCTCATGTGTTACCTTGTGTTTTGTTCAATCGAAAGGCATTCCTGCCTAGAACGACACACTTGTGTCAACACAAAACAGGCTCAGTGCAAGACTCACAATGGAATCTGAAACACTCTGTAGTGCAGAAACACTGGAATCTACAAGCTTGGATTCAGATCCTTCCAGGAGATGCTTTCTGAGAAGACTGCCTCTGGTTTTCTAATCCCCCTGCAGTTTGAGAGTATTCAGATCAGGATTTACATTAAGCCTCTTCCCTAACAAGCAGGGCCAAGACAAATGAAGCTACATTTGCCAACACGTCCCTAGAGAGCTCAGCACATCTCTGCTGCAAAATTCCTATGCTGTTTTTGCCAAAGCTGGTGGGGGTGTCAGCTCCAACCTACAGGGAAACTGAAAACAAATCTTTAAAGTTTACCATCACTTAAAATACAAACAGTTGAGGAAGGAGACCATTTCTCCTCAAATAACAAGACAGCCCAGACAAGGCTGATTGCAATTAAAGGCATGGGCTGAAAGAAAACCACCTTGATTTATAGAGGACATACAAAATGGCTGGAAAAACTTCGGGGCTGATGGAATTTTGGGTCTATACAGGAAGAAAATCAAGCCAATCAATGTTACAAAGGCTTTATGGTTAGCCTTTTCAAGCAGTTCTAAAGAATGCAGGTTGGCTTCCACAGACTTCTGTGAGGTTCATCTTTATTCAATAATATGTTCTCACAAGCTTAGTTAAAAAATCTCTCACCCCCAAGCCAAGTGATGTACTTTGTTCAGCCATGAGAGTCATTTTTCAGTCCAGGAAGAATAACTTCAGAGTGAAAATTTAAAAAAATTAGGAACTAATCGCTAGGGAACAACAAGGCTATGCAAAAGTGATCTAAATTCGATCTAAATTACTCTCATCAGCAGCCATCCGGCCCAAGGAGCTGACTCTTGCCTTGGGAGCTCGGTGCCTGATGCCAGCCAGTGGGGCAGGCGATTCCCCGCTTCCCTGCTGCCCTCTGCAGCTGCTGCCCAGCACTGCCGGCTCTGGCTCAGGCTGCTCACAAAAGAAATTGTGCCTTTGCAGAGGACTCTGACCATTAACTCTTCGCTTCTCTGCCCTCTCTGATGTAAGGCACCCACAAAGCTTACTCAGTGCCCTGGAGAGCAAAGCGAGGGCTTTCTTGCCATACGGGGGAAGAGCCAGTTACCCTGTGCTTTCTCCTGCTGTCTGATGGAAACACTCATCCTTAGATCACTCCATCACACAGGAATGAAAGAGCAAGCCTTCTTTCTTGCAGCCTTAACACCAAGCTTTCTCTCTCTGCTGAGATGTAACCAGGAACTGCGAGGAAACGGGAAAACAAACAAATAAACAAAAAAACCCTCCAGGCTCTACCTCTCCTCTGCTCTCTAGGAACTAAGGAACAAGTATCACTGTGCTGTTCACTTCTGTTACCTCATGCACACATCAGTTTGGTCTCACACACTGGACGTGGTATTCAATCCCATGCTGCTGTCACACCAGCTTCACAATGAAGGAATGGCTGGAACAAAGTATCATGGGGCTTGAAGTTCAGATTGAAAGATGAGAGGCTTCCTGTTCCAGCTGCTCCTTCCAGTTTCCAGGGTTGGGGTGCTGGGCTCTTCTGCTGTGAGGGCTGCTGTGTGCTTGGGTGAGGGGAGCTGCAGTGTGCTGTGCTTTTCTGCAGACAGGCTCAGATCATTTTGCATTGGATCATTTCCAGTAAAACTCAACCCAGGGTTTTTTTCAGTGTTACTTTCCCTCCCATCTGCGTGGGGAACAGGGGATTTGTGAGAGGGGCTGTGTCAACCCAGGACAGTCAGTGAGTACCAAAACAGAGCCAACAGAAAGTTCTTGAGACAAGGGATCAATAAAACACAAGCATAGTTAAAGGTTATTGCTCCTCAAGTGCCCTACGTGTGGATTGAATAATCCACTCACATATGCATTTGAGAACGGGGGAGCGGGTTAAACACAACAGCACTAGAGACAAATCAAAGGAGCCTGAGGGTCGTAGGCCAGAGACAGGGGTAAAACCAGCAGCCCAGCTGAAGTGTGTGTACACTAATGCACGCAGTTGATATGGGAAAAGGGATAGAGAACATAAGAGTGTAGAAGCCTAGTTAAATCATTAACTGCGTGAGCACTCATATAAAGTATCATCAATCAGATAAACACAAAGGACGTGGGTTAAGCTTGAGGGGATCTTACTCTCAGGAAGAAGAATACTCTATTCAAAGATGAGAACATTGGAGACTACAGCCAAGAATGTGACCCACAGCTGATACCAGGTGGACGAAAGGTAGAGAGGTCAGAGTGAGGAAGACATCGGCCTTCCTCCCAAAGACCCCAAAAGATGGGGGGGTGCCACCAACCAGGTGGCAATGAGCATTGTAAAGAGGTGGGACAGTATGGAAATGAGTTCCAGGAACAGATTGCAATAACTCCACCTGTTCCCAGAACTAATTGTAATAACCCTACCCCTGTACTGAATAGGTATGATTTTGCAGCATAAATATTTGACCTGAACAAGGAGAAGTTGTGCAAGGGCTCTGAGGGATGACCTCCCCTTGTCACCCAGCACTGATTAAACATGCCTTACCTAAGAACACTTTGCCTGTTGTGAGGTCTCATTTTCCATAACTCCCAGTATGGGTAACAAACAAGAGGAGCTGGAAGCCTTGGTACAAGAGGAAGACTACGATGTTGTCGCCATGACAGAAACATGGTGGGATGACTCACACAACTGGAGCGCTGCAACCAATGGCTACAAACGCTTCAGAAGAGACAGGCAAGGGAGAAGGGGTGGCCCTATACATTAGGGATGCTGTGGATGACATGGACATAGAGATTAAGGATGATGAGGTCAAGTGCCTATGGGTGAGAATTAAGGGAAGGCCAACAAGGTTGGCATCCTGGTTGGAGTCTGTTCTAGACCACCCAACCAGAAAGAAGAGGTTGATTTATTATTCTTTAAGCAGATGAAGGCTGCCTCAAGATCACCTGTCCTTGTTCTTGTGGGTGACTTTAACCTGCCAGACATCTGCTGGAACTTTAATACTGCAGAGAAGCAGCAGTTTAGAAGGCTCCTAGAGGGTATGGAGGACAACTTCTTATTCCAGCTGTTACGTGAGCCTACCAGGGGGGCAGCTCTGCTTGACCTGCTGCTCACAAATAGAGAGGGGCTAGTTGGGGACGTGGTGGTCGGAGGCTGCCTGGGGTCCAGTGACCATGAAATTAGAGTTTTCAGTATATGGTGAAACCAGGAGGGGCATCAACAGAACCTCCACACTGGACTTCTGAAGGGCAGACTTCAGCTTATTTAAGGAACTAACTCAGAAAATTCCTTGGGAAACAGCCCTTAAAAACAAAGGGGCCCAGGAAGGTTGGACCTACTTCAAGAAAGAACTCCTGAAGGCGCAGGAGCAGGCTGTGCCATTGTGCTGAAGATGAGCCAGCGAGGGAGGCAGCCAGACTGGATGGGCAAGGAGCTTCTGAAGGGATTAAAGGAAAATAAGAGGGTATATCACCTTTGGAAAAAAAGGGGAGGTATCCCAGGAAGAATTCAAGGATGTTTTCTTGTAGGAAAAAAATTAGAGAGGCTAAAGCCCATTTAGAATTTAGGCTGCCACTGCTAGTAAGGAGAATAAAAAAAACATTTCTATAAACATATTAATGGCGAAAGAAGGGGCAAGGACAACCTCCAGTCCTCATTAGATGCAGAGGGGAATATAGTAACAAAAGATGAGGAAAAGGCAGAGGTGCTTAACACCTTCTTTTCCTCAATCTTGAATAGTGAGATAGGTTGTCTCCAGGACAACTGGCCTCCTGAGCTGGCGGATGGAGTCAGGAACCAGTATAGTCCCCCTGTAATCCAGGAGGAAAAAGCAAGAGACCTGCTTAGCCACTTGGATCCTCACAGGTCCATGGCACCACATGGGATCCATCCTAGGTTGCTAAGAGAGTTGGCAGATGAGCTGGCCAAGCCACTCTCCATCATTTATCCACAATCCTAGCTCACTGGAAAGGACCCCGGAGACTGGAAACTGCCTATGTGATGCCTATCCAGAAGAAGGGCCGGAGGGAGGAACCGGGAAATTACAGACCTGACAGCCTCACCTCAGTGCCAGGCAACATCATGGAAGAAGTCTTCTTGACGGCATCACAAAGCACCTACAGGATGGCTAAGGGCTCAGGCCCAGCCAGCATGAGTTTAGGAAGGGCAGGTCCTGCCTGACCAACCTGATGTCCTTTTATGATCAGGTTACCTGCCTGCTGAATGTGGGGCAGGCTGTGGATGTAGTCTACTTGGACTTCAGCAAGGCCTTCAATACTGTCTGCCACAACAAGCTCCTGCCAAGCTGGAAGCTTGTGGCTTGGACAGATTCACTCTGATATGGGTTAAGAAGTGACTGGAAGGCTGAGCCCAGAGAGCGGTGGTGAATGGTGTCACATCCAGTTGGCAGCCAGTCACTAGTGGTGTTCCCCAAGGATCAGTGCTGGGCCTAGTCCTGTTCAATATCTTTATTGATGATCTAGTCCTGCTCAATATCTTTACTGATGATCACTAGTAAGTTTGCAGATGACACCAAGCTAGGAGCAGCTATGGATCTGTTGGAGGGTAGGAGAGCCCTGCAGAGGGACCCTGACAGGCTGGATGTGTGGGCAGAGGCCAGTGGGATTAGATTTAACAAGGCCACATGCAGGGTTCTACACTTTGGCCACAACAACCCCAGGCTGGGAACAGAGTGGCTGAGAGTAGCCAGGCAGACAGGGACCTTGGGTGCTGGAGAGAGTAGCTGAAGATGAGCCAGCAGTGTGCCCAGGTGGCCAAGAAAGCCAATGGCATCCTGGCCTGGATCAGGAACAGTGTGGCCAGCAGGACAAGGGAGGTTATTTTGCCCCTGTACTCAACACTGGTCAGGCCACACCTCGAGTCCTGTGCCCAGTTCTGGGCTCCTCCATTCAAGAGATATGTTGAGGTACTGGAATGTGTCCAGAGAAGGGCAGCAAGGCTGGCGAGGGGCCTGGAGCACAGCCCTGTGAGGAGAGGCTGAGGGAGCTGGGGGTGTGCAGCTTGGAGAAGAGGAGGCTCAGGGTGACCTACTTGCTCTCTGCAGCTCCCCGCAGGGAGGCTGTAGCCAGGTGGGGTTGCTCTCTTCTGCCAGGCACCCAGCAACAGAACAAGGGGACACATTTGTGTCCAGGGGAGGTTCAGGATGGATGTTAGGAGGAAGTTGTTGGCAGAAAGAGTGATTGGCATTGGAATGGGCTGCCCAGGGAGGTGGTGGAGTCGCTGTCCCTGGAGGTGTTCAAGATAAGCCTGTCTGGGGCACTTAGTGCCATGGTCTGGTTGATTGGACAGGGCTGAGTGCTAGGTTGGACTGGATGAGCTTGGAGGTCTCCAACCTGGTTGATTCTATTCTACTCTATTCTTTACCTCCAGAGCAAAAGCTAGAAGGACATGGTTCTGCTTCCAGAAACTCCTAGAAACTTTATGGGGTTGCTTTGAGTTCTCATCCTGTCCTGGAGTCCTGGATACCCCAAAATTCCTCTCCCTCCATGGTTTGAATGGGAGAGGAAAAGGCACGAAAAACCTTTCCCCCCCACGCACCCTGCAGGCGTGAAAAGGGGGAGCAAAGGGCCCTTCCAGCACGACGGGTGACCCATGCAGATGCCCATGCTGGAATTGGGCTGGTGACAGGTTGTGGTCTTCGTGCTTAGGAAGTGCTAAGTCAACTCTTTGTCTAGGAAAGGTATAAATATTGAGGTACTTCCTGCCTTAGAGTTCTCCCCCACCTGGATAGTTCCTGCAGATAGTCCCTGGCGCTCAGAAGGACAAGCTCCTGAGGGACAGGACTGTCCCTGCTTTGGACAGCTTCCCACCCTAAGTACCCCCTTTACATAGGCTTGACAGGCCTAATGAGCCTCAGATGTCTTTTGAAAGAGAGCAAGGGGACAAGTATCTGGACTGCCCTTTCTCTCAGACAGCCTAACTCACCTGCAAGTAAACTTTTGGTTCAGCCTGATTAATAGTGGGGAATACTATGTTTAGTAGCTTAGCCTTTTCCATCTCCTGACTTCTAAACCACTTAAATTTATCTATGGTATCTGTGTAAGATCTTCTTAGGAGGAAGTTCTTTACAGTGAGGGTGGTAAGGCACTGGAACAGGTTGCCCAGGGAGGTTGTGGATGCTTCCTCCCTGGAGGTGTTTAAGGTCAGGCTGGATGAGGCCTTGAGCAAGCTGCTCTAGTGGGAGGTGTCCCTGCCTATGGCAGGGGGTTGGAGCTGGATGATCCTTGAGGTCCCTTCCAACCTAATCATACTGAATCTGCTAATTAAAACTAAATTAATTTCTGTATATAGTTTTGGGGGTGAGTTTCAGGAAAATAAATTCATTCTATTTTTATATATATTCCTGACTTGGCCACATTAATTCCCTGCCTCCACAACACATCCCATTTGCCACAACTGAACAGCCAATCAGCAGTGTCAGGAACCTGGTCCTGTCTGTGGGACACAGAGGTTAAACACTGCAGGACACTATATAAGCACAGGTATTTTCCTCATCATTACAGGTTTGATGTTGCATGAGGATGTTATAAACACAATGGTGAGACTGGAAGATAATATGCTCATATACAAGAAGGTTTGATATGGAGAAATCTTAGTTAGGAGGCTGTCTGGACCACTCAGTGCTCCTATTAGATGTGCATAAGTGTATCTGCAAAATGGGTATCATTTATTTGTAATTCCTTTATACTGCAAACAGGTGAAAAATAATCCCAAACCAACTCATTCTGTATTTGTCATGGCTGATTCTGTTATTGGATACAGAACCACAAACTACAACATGGAAATACAACAGACAGGCTGGAAGAGGCAAAGTTTTTAAAGCTATTGGAACAAATTTGACAGCATTAAATGAAAAAAAGGAAAAAACTCCAAGTGACATCAACACACAGGGATCTGCATGTCAAGCTGAAGTCTGGAAATCAAGTACTTCTTCCCAAGCAATTAATTAGCTACAACATAACGCTATAGAACATAACAAAAAGTCCAGAAATGCATTGACTCATCACAGCCAGCACCTGCAGTCTCCAGAGGGCATGTGTTATCAGTGTACAGGCAGCTCAGAAGCAGCCTAAGCCAAGCTCGGGAGATGAAGGAGCATTTCTGGCCTTACAAAGACAAAAGCCTTGACATGACTCAGCGAAGAGAATAATCCAACTCAGAAGCCAAACTTAGTTCTGACCAGGGTCAACCTCATTCATCAGCATCATCAAACTGGCCAATCTCGGTCACTCTAACTGGTGGTGTAAATGTAAGAGAAGCTACATGGTGACAGCCTGGGTTGTAAAATGAATCCTCTTGCCATGAGTATGAGGCCAGAAGATTATTCTCCTGAAAGCTTCCACACTGGAAATCATCAGCATCTAAAGATGATTAAAGAAAAGATTTAACCATGGGAAATACTTGGAAACTATTTGAACAGTCTCCTGCAAAGCGGCTACCCCCAGTCACACACTAAAGCTCAAATGGAGCACGAGCACATTGGTACTCACCATAAGGGTTACATTCAGAGTCCTCCAATTCTTTATCCCAGTCCTCAGCTTCATACACAGCATCTGCTTGCTGCACTGGAAAAGTTTCGGCCTCAGACACAGTGGAGGCTTCACCATCAAAGTCTTCCATATCAGAATGCAGATCTTCGTAGTCAATGGGAGAGCCACTAACATCTATTTCATTCTGAGAGGTGTCAGAGAACTCACCTTCTTCACACTCATTATCAAGAGTATATGGAGTGTTCTTCAGCAAATATTCTAAAACAACAGAAGAGCCAACAACAGTGTTGATTAATTACTCCTGCACCAAGGCACATGCAAAAATATCCATTAAAATAGTGCATCCATTTGCCATGCACCACCCAAGAGTTTCTAAGTACATTTCCTTAAGCAGAGTCCAAATTCTGTTACTTATTATCCACTCTGTCTTGCCCTGATATTTTAGGCTCACCTTTTTGGGGGTTCCAGGTCATAGCTTCTCTCTTCCCAAGAAGCTGTTCCTCCTCAGAACTTGCAGGCTCAACAGAAGCAGCCATCACCTACCAGACAGTTTAAAAGGAGGATCATGCAACTTCTGCTGCATTCAAGTGTTTCTGGGCCCGTGAGCCTAACCTGTTTGTTCCCTAGATACATCAGGCCAGGCTTTCAATTCAGGAAGCAAACCTGCCGAGGGTTGGCTCACTCTGCTGCTGCCATCAGTTGGCAGCAGCCAACACAGCACAGGCAGTGCCCTCAGTCACTGCTACAATCCAGCTACCGCCTTGAGTTTGGGAACAAGTCCCCAAACTACCCCAAAATGGGCCCGTTTGCAAATGGCAGCAGACTGTGGAAGCTGCAGAAGCGATGAAGACCCAAGAAGAGCAATGTGTACAAGCTCCACGGGCTATCACCGAGCTCCTTGTGGGAGCCAAAATGCCAAGGAGGCAGGAGAGGGCCAGACCCTGCAGCTCCCCGAGGAGCTGCAGAAGATGGTGGAGATGCAGCTGGAGCACAAGAGGGAAGAACACCTCAGTGGCCCTAGAGTGCCCAGAGGCAGTGGAAAGGGAACGCGAGTTACCTCACTACTAAAAGCCTGCATCCACTGACGGACCCAGCGCGCTGGGTGCGGGAAGAGCGACCCTCGCCCTCCCGAGGCCGACCTGCTCCAGGGAGGGGCCTGAGCGGGTCGCGCCCGGCGGCCAAGGCAGTACGCTACAGGCTTCAGGCGAGCCCCGCTGCCGCTTCCCGGCTAGGAGAACGCAACCCACCTGTCCCCGGCTTCCCGGAGCCCGCCACACCTGCCGCCGTGCCTGGGGCGCTGAGGGAGGGAGGGATGCGCGAGGCACCGCTGTGAGGAAGGCTCTGTCCGGCCGCGGGTCCTTTCCTGCCCGGACGGAACCTACCGTCCGCTTAGCGCCGGGCGCGGCCGGTGCCGGCAGGAGCGCCTGCGCCCGAGGCAGTCTCCGCGGGCGCTGTCCGAGGCAGGGCGGCTGCAGGCAGGGGCCGTGGGCGCTGAGCGAAGCGCAGTGCGCGCAGGGAGCGAAAGAGGCGGGAAAGGAGGCCGCGCGCGGCAGCTGGGCTGCTCCTGCTGCAGCCTCGGCG
Source organism: Tricholaema leucomelas (assembly GCA_013400475.1). Taxonomy (NCBI): domain Eukaryota; kingdom Metazoa; phylum Chordata; class Aves; order Piciformes; family Lybiidae; genus Tricholaema lacrymosa; species Tricholaema leucomelas. The sequence goes on along the minus strand of WAAF01016179.1, from coordinate 21,547 downwards.
CCTGCAGCGCCGCGACCGCCTCGGCCCGCAGGGACCGCTCCTCTTCTGCTTCTTGCGCACCTGACCTTCTTTGCTGCCGGGACCTGTGTTCAGAGAGAGGCAACAGCCTGACCGGATGGCGGAAATACGCCATTAGACACAAAAGGTGGAGAAGCAGAGGTGCACACGCTGTGAAAAAAAACACCTTTACCCTCCAAAGTTGTAAATAAATTACCAATGCCTCTTCAAACTGTGCTACTTTTTAACCTTGACCCCAAAATAACTATTTGATTACAGCCTCCTGCTCAGAGGCAGCATCAAGAGCTGGGAAGCACCTGCACGGAACAGAGCTGGCAGGTGCTCCATGAAGAGCCAAAGTTCTGCGAGCAACCAGAAGTGGTGCAGAAAAGGCTCACGCTCAGAAATGGTGGCTAGCAGCTCTGCTGGACCTCAAAGGAAACCCACACACCAAAAAAAAACCAAACCCAAACTCAAAACTTTATCCTTTAAAAGCTTTTTGCTGTGCAACTGGCAAAGACAGGTAATTCTGGGGAGGGGATAAAGTAATAACAGGATATGAGGATTGATTACTAGGGCAAAAGCGTGAGGCAGCTGGGAAGATGTGAGACAGAAAATGACCTTGCTAAAGGCTTGGGAGACACAGGAGCATGCACCTCAGATGGCAGAAGTTGCTGTCTACAACTACCAGAAGGGAGACTGTAGCCAGGTGGGGTTGATCTCATCTCCCAGGCAACCAGAAACAGAACAAGGAGACACAGTCTCAAGTTGTGCCAGGGCAGGTCTAAGCTGGACGTCAGGAAAAAGTTCTTCACAGATAGAGTGATTGGCATTGGAATGGGCTGCCCAGGGAGGTGGTGGAGTCACTGTCCCTAGAGGTGTTCAAGAAAAGCCTGGATGAGGCACTTAGTGCCATGGTCTGGTTGATTGGACACAGCTGGGTGTTAGGAGCTTGGAGGTCTCTTCCAACCTGGTTCTATCATTCTAAGGAGCAATCAGTCTTGCTTCAAACATTGTTTCCTGAGGAGATGCACTTTCCACTTGTGTGAAAAACCTTAGAGGACTATTTTTTTATCACCTTGGAGTCACTGGAAGATCAGATAAAGGAACTCACTCACTGTTGAGCCAGCAGTGTGCACTTGCAGCTCAGAGGGCCAGCCAGATCCTGGGCTGCACCACAAGTGTGGCCAGCAGGTCGAGGGAAGTGATTCTCCCCCTCTACCACCTGCAGTACTGCATCCAGTTCTGGAGTCCCCATTACAAGAGGGTTGTGGAGATGCTGGAGTGTGTCCAGAGAAGGGGCACGAGGATGCTCAGAGAGCTGCAGCAGCTCTGCTGTGAGGACAGACTGAAAAAGTTGGGGCTGTGCAGTCTGGAGGCGGCTCTGCGGTGACCTTCTTGTGGTCTTCCATTATCTGAAGGGGGCCTACAAAAAGGCTGGGGAGGGACTTTTTAGGCTATTAGGCAGTGACAGGACTAAGGGGAATGGAGCAAAGCTGGGGGTGGGTAGGTTCAGACTGGAAATGAGGATGAAGTTCTTTACCATGAGAGTGGTGAGAGCCTGGAATGGGTTGCCCAGGGAGGTGGTTGAGGCCCCATCCCCAGAGGTATTTAAGGCCAGGCTGGATGGGGCTCTGGCCAGCCTGCTCTAGGGTAGGTTGTCCCTGCCCATGGCAGGGGGGGTGGAACTAGATGATCCTTGTGGTCCCTTCCAACCCTGACTGATTCTACGCTCCTGTGCTTTCCCTAGTCACACTCTGCTGCTCCAAGGAGAGCATTTGTGTTGATGTTAAGAGTTTGACAATGGAAAAGGTGGCCCTACAAGCAGCCGAGAACAGCACTGTCTCAAAAAACTGTTACCCATTTCCCAGACATTGTGGACATAAAGTGGAAGAGCAGATCATAACTTTGTGCTGTCACATCAGGGCCATTTGTAACAAATCTCAGCTCCCCTCCACACTTCAGCCTCTCCCAGAATTACAGCCTCAGAGTCGGACATCAACACAAGGTGGGTGCAGAGGCTCATTTTTGTTTGAGGATTAGGGATAACAAATACCAGAATTCTACAGCTTGTTTCTCCACTGTTCCACCTTTCACCACTCAGTAAAACACCAAGACCTCCCCCACAGGGGCTTCTGCATGTTAGCTTTCCAGACTGTCCATGCTGATGCCTTGACTCCTCCATCAGCAAGTTTAGGCAGGATGAAGGCATTTGCTCTCAGGAGCCTAGTGAAGGACAACTTCAGAGATACCTTTGCTTTCTCCTCTTGAACTTGCCCCTGGCAGAAGCAACACTAGGAGCAACTGCAGTGGGGCAGATGATTGCATTCTTGCAGAGGTGGAAAAAAACAAAGGCGTCACCACTTTAGAAATGTCCAGGAACATATTTTTTGTACAAAGCAACTCTGAAAAAGAGCATTATTATGTTGTGATTATTTATAGGTTTTCATAAATGTCCAGTTTGCAATAACGTGTGTTTGGAAACAAAGTCTTCCACCAGGTCACCCTGCAACATCTTCATAGCTCGCCAGTGAATGTTCCCACAGTTTTCTGGCTTGCCTTGGGGATGACTTAGTTCCTCTTTGATATAATCCAACCAGAGATCTTTAAAAGGCAAACAGAAGCTGTGGTTAGATTGGATGTTCCTTAAACACACCAAACCTCACCTAGAAGCTTGCATTTTGTCAGTGTTCCCAAAATTAATGCACTGAGGTTTACTTTGTGGAACTACAGCCCCTGCTTCTTGAGGACTTAAAGCCTGAGCTCTGTTCCCAGCTGGAACAGCGATGTCTTCAGGAAAAAATGCAGCAGTTATGGAACCATTTATGTTCTTCAGAGGAAAACTGCAGCAATCTTGATTATAAAAGCAGAACTACATGCTGCTTGCAAATCCAAATGAAAGGTGATCTGCATCTTACTGCTAGTCCGTTTCAAAGCCTTATTTGCTACTAGTTCTGCTGAAGCCATCCACTGTGACCAGCCACCCTGGACTAAAGGGTTGTTGCAGAGCGTCATTCACTTAGCAGCACAGAAGAGGTAAGTTCCACTGTACATGACAGCAATCAGAAGGGCAGAAAAAGCAGCTACCTTTTCAAAGGGACAGAAAGAGGCAGCACTGAATGAATGAAATAAATCGAAACCCGTTACCAGAATCTGTTGAACCGAACTCTCTCAAGGCACGTTCATAGTATTCTCTCAGATGAGGCATTTTGCAGGCTTCCTAACAAAGGAAGGCATTAAGAGGCCATTTATTTTGTACAGAAGTGAATCTGCAGCTTGATTAGACTCTTACAAAGAAGAAGAGTCATGGTAATTACACAAGCACGTGCACACAGCCAAAGATTAGTTACCATGGAACTTGAGCTTGCATTACATGCTATGAATCAGCTTTAGAAGACAAATATGAACTGATCACAAACTAGTAACACTACTCACAAGTCCTCAGTTTCCTATTACACTTCTAACTTTGGATTGAATCTCACAAACATAAGGCACTAACTGGATGTTCAACTTACTTGCTCCTTTTCTATCTGGATCATCTTCCTGAAGAAGTCAATTGAAAATGGACGATTTTCACACAAGCTGAGGTAAAAACAGAAGGCACTTTAGACTTCAAGCCTTTTAACACATGGAACAATCAAGTTTGAAGGTTGTATTTGTCACCTGGTGAAGACTTTTTTAACTTTCTTATAACCACGATTTCTGTAAGTCCAGTCAAGATACTTTTCTTTCATGGTCACAGACTCAGCAGGAGTTGTGTCATGTAAGGATCTCTGCAGGTTTGAAGAGGAAGAAAAAACAGAAAAATAAACCAACCACATAAGCTACAATTAAAAGGAAACAAGGGAGAAGAAAGCAAATAGCACCTTCTCCCTAATCAGACATATGACATAAGGCAGATCTCATTGAGACAAAGGAGTGTGCAAAAGCATCCAAATGGTGTCTGACAGGCACCATCAGGCAACATAGCCAATATTTTTCAAATGAAAATATTAGCAGTAACCTAAAACAGTCTCCTCCAATATTCCACACACCTGGCAACTGGTATTTCCCCAACAACCCTCATGCAGAGGGTTTTGCAATGCTCTGCAAACAACTGAGTTAAGCTTTTACCTGAAAGACATCTTTTATACTGTAAACTGCGGGGGAAATACCTAAAGCAAACATGACAGGCAAGGAGGAAATGTTTTGCCCTAAGCTACTTAGGGAGTTTCCAGTGAGATTCAAGTCCCACTTTTCTTTAATGAGATTGATGTTTTCACACAGATTGGACAATTTTCTATGTTCAGATAAACATCTGAAAACAGCAAAAATTCCGGACCACAAAGTAGAAGAAAAGTAGGAGTTCACTGTTAGTTGTGCTTACAAACATCTGGATGTCTTGGAAGCATGGGGACATGTATGAGCCTATGTCCAACTGACTTTTGCTAACATATGGAGCTTTACTTTAAAATTCTTTCATATGAACACATCCATGAGTAAAGCATTTGTTACATGCTCTGTCCAGACACACTGTTCCCGTTTATTTATGCACTGCCATCAAAAGTAGATTTCTATTAGCTAAGTACCTGGTAGAGAGCTTCTGTGTCTTCCTTGCTATTTGTGCCTTCACTCCATTCCACCCAGAGGGTCCACAGTGGCAAAGTTTCCTATGTGGTAAGCAGATAAATGGTTGAAATACAGAAATAGACAGCAGCACATCCACCATGTTCTGCATTACAGCTGCTGTAAAAAATGTCCTTTAGATGTAGCTCTGAAAAGACAACTTTGGACTGCACCACTTCTTGTTTCCTTCCCTACTCACAAGACAAGTACGTACTTTAACAGACAACTGCAAGACGTATTGCAAGGGATGAGACGCAAGCTTCTCTGCATCACCAAACACTGCAGTGCAAAGGTAACTTCAGAGAACAGCAAAAGGAAAGGAAGTAATCACCTTCTTGGATGCTCACTTCTTGTGCTCAGGGATTCAAATGGAACAGTAAAAGAGCATACAGATAATTCAGGCCTTGAAATGCCACACACACAAACAATACTACCAAGACAGTGAAGAAAAAGAAACATTAAAATAGAATCAACCAGGTTGCAAGAGACCTCCAAGATCATTTTTTTCATACAAGACAGAATGAATATGAGCTGACTGCTAGAAGAGTAGTAATCACACCTTAAAACTGAATTTGAAGTGAATTTACAATTCCCTAATGCTCCTGAATGCAATGGGTACGGGAAACCTTAGGTTCTTGTTTCTGACCTTAAAACAGTTAGAGACTTTGAATGCCTTGTAAAAGCAGAAACACGGAATAAAGAGCAGAACTTTCCTGCCCAATAGTAGTGCTCATAAAATCAGCAGACCTTGGATTTCATGTGCTTAATGGCTTCTTCAAAACACTGGGGCACATCATCACTCTTCAGCTGGATCAGCACCTGCAGCCTCATCTGCCATGCTTCCACTGACAGGCTGAAGTGCTTGGTTGCAGCTTCTGCCACCTCTGCAGCCTTCTCAGAGCAACTGAACTCCAGCAACAGTTGAAGCTAAAACCCAACAGACACAGCTCATCACCACAAAGAATTTGCAACGCCTTGTTAAAAAAAACAAGGCCTTGAACACAACATTGCCTGCATTTCTACCTACTCAAAAGAGTAAAGACTGGCACACAAACCACGCAGCTATTTTTGTGTCAGTTCTTACCCACGGCTTATAGAAAGCTTCTGGCAGCAAACTCAACTCGTGGGCTTTGTCAAACACACTCAGTGCCCTCTCCAGCCTCTGAAACCAACAAAACAAAAAGGTAAAGAAGATAAAGTGTTATTCCTGTATATAGCAGATCCCAGCACTGCATGAAGCCCAGAGGGTTACTGTATCGTCACATCACTGAAATTCAGTGCGCTATGTACCTAACGCTGTAGGCACCTTCCAAGAAAAAGGGGAAATCTGAACATCTGAATTACACTTCTTCCTTAAACAGCAGCAGAACAACAGTAATGCTCTCTGACTGTATTAGAAGGGAAGCAAACTGCAGAGGATGATGAGTTAATTCACCGAGCCACACATAAGCAGAGATGCAAAAATTGGGGTGCCCACAGGGCAGCACCAAATACTCAGACTTACTTGCAAGACTCAATTTTGCCTCATCCTGGTTTTGAATAAGCACAAGTTTGCAGGACTGGCAATGAACATTAACAAGCTGGCTCTCAACTTCCATCCCAAGAGACCACTCTACTGCCACAGTTGGTTTATGCCCAAGTTACTCATGTTGTGGCAGGCCACATGTAAGCCTAACAGTAAAAGCAAACCCCTTGGAGACTAAATATTTTTTAATGCTGGCCACAGGTCAGTATTTTGACAATATGTCAAAGTACATTTGCTCCTTCTCTGACAGACCACAGAAGTCAGGAAAACCAGGGATGACTTGTTACTGTGCCATCCACAGAAGCTTTTACCTTTTGCTTTAATTCTGCACTGTTGGTTTTCCTGTTGTATCTCTCCAAGCAGAAAGCGATGTAGCATTTCCACATGTCCTCTGCAGAATCAAAGGGATGATATCACACTTTGTAGAATCACAAGAGTAAGCACAAATATTTGACTTCAAGGAACAAAGAACCCAAGCACTAAGTGTTCCTGCCAACTTTCTTGTAAGTGCTGTATTACAGAAGATAGCCTGCATTGTTAACACCGACATTTAAGAACTGCTCCCCATTAAAGCTGCAGCCAGGAACAATTTCTGAAGAGCATCAAGCTCTTAGTTCAGCTGAGGCTTTAGCATGCACTGTCACAACTGATGTTCAGTGCAGCCTTTTCCTGTTTTTAACAGGCCTGCAGGAGTGAGGACACACACAGACAGATGAGAAAATCTCAAGGGCCATATGAGCACCATGACTGAGTCCGTTCCATGGACAGTCCCTTCAAAGCCTCCTTTGAAATTAAGAAGAATGCCAGGTGCTGAAGGTGGATGCCTCCACTAGCAGCAACAAACCACGGCTCACTCACAGCCAATCAGCAATATACTTGAGATCATAGAATGGTTTAGGTTGGAAGGGAACTCAAAGATCATCCAGTTCCAACCCCCTGCAATAGGCAGGGATGCCTCCCACTAGAACAGGTTGCTCAAGGCCTCATCAAACCTGGCCTTGGACACCTCCAGGGAGGAAGCATCCACAACCTCTGCAGGCAACCTGTGCCAGTGTCTCACCACCCTCACTGTAAAGAACCCTTTCTTAACAAATGATCTTAAATAAAGGCCTGTAGAAATGCTCTCAATTTGTAAGTCCCAAACCTCTCTTCATGTTTGAGCTTCTATTTCCCTGGCAGGGAAATAGATTAATAAAGCTAACAAGCAACAAAAAGCACTTTCAGTTAAGCAGCTCCTTGAAGAGCATAAATGTGTTGGAAAATAACCCAAATAGCCCATAAAACAAATCCCTGAAAGACAGTTGCTTGTCTTCTATTAGGACAGTGGAGGCTGCCAGCACCTACTTCGCCACTTTCACAGGACGCTAAAGTACCAGGAAAATATGACACTGAAATGCAGGCAGAACTGACCTGTTGGCACTGCTCCCACAGCCTCTTCAAAGACTGCACAGCAACGTTCCTCCCTCTGGGTCATTTCAGACACTTTCATCTGCTTGGTGCTGCTGTGTTCTGTCGACTGCAGAGAGCCTAGCTCCAGCTCTCGACGGGCCATGTAGTCCCATGTAAGAGGATCATCAGCAAACTTGGTCTGCAAACTAAACATCTCACATCTGTAATACCCCTCCAACCTCTTGCAAGTATGTTTAGAAGTGCACTTAATTTCCAAGTAAGCAAACACCATCTTTCTTTCTAAACAAGACAGAAAAAAACTCAAAGCCATGACCTCACCTTTCAAGAATTTCTTTTTGCAAATCTTGGGTAAAATCAAAGAGCTTTGCAATGGAAAGCACAGCCAGATGGAAGTCAGCACCTACATCTCAAAGGAAGAAAGACTATTAAGTGGAGTAGGACATCCACTGCACACTTTGCATTTCTGTGTCTTTGCAAGCTTCTGTCAGGACTCAGATATAAGTGTCTAAGCAGACACCTGCCGTAAATCTCAGTGTTCTACTGAAGAAATAGTGCATTTGAAAATGTATCTTAATGTGTACCCTGGCATCAAGTCTGTCTATAGTAGCTACTGGAAAGTTAAAAGTGACAATTTTCCTATGAAGTAAGTAGCAGCAATGTGACATCACCTTTAATTTTCTGAGCAGCATCCCTGTAGATGATGCGAGCCATTTCCCCACGCAGAATCTCTTCAGAGTAACTGGATTTCCCCTGCAACATCAAGCACAGCATCAGTGAAAAAAATGCTTTCCTTTCTCAGCTGCCATTTCACAAAGATGGAAAAAAGTCATGAGACATTAATGTTTTCTCTTCACCTAAACCTATCTTTGTCTAATTTGCACATGTTAACTACAAAGAAACAACAAGTTCAGCTATTCCTTTGCAGAAATCACTGTAAACTTTCAAAACAAAGGAGGCTACAAAAGGCTTTAAAAACTTAAAGAAAAATCAATGTATGAAGTACTTGAGCTGAGTAAACACTTGAAAAGCTTAACATAGGCACAGGACATGAACAGAATGTTTCTCTAAGCTTTTCTCAAACAAATCATTAATACAGAGCCCATGAAACTAGGCAGTGTGTGATGCACAAGCAGAAAGAATCCCTTTATTAAGCTTAGCTGACCTACCAAGTCCATCTTTGCTCGTTCAAATTCTTTCTTTTCTTTCCTCTGTTTTTCAGCATTCATCAGCTCCATTCTGAAGTACTGCAAGAGAACAAAATGAAATCATTGTGTGAGTGGGGATAAGCCACAGAACATCTCGGAACACAAACATGGTAAAATTAGCTCTAGCCAAGGAGCTACAAATCAAGACTTTGCCAACACTGCACAATGTCTGAGAAACACTTTTTTCCCTAGTTTTCTCAGACTGATCTGAGACACGTGATGGACTGATCTACTCTGATGGATCAAGTCATAGAGCAGGAACTCACTTCTTGATAAAGCTTTGGGCACTCTGGATGGAAGCGCAGAGCACGGAGGAACAAGTGCCGAGCGCTTTCTGATGACAGCCGTGTCTCCATTTCCCATTTTGCTGCCATAATCCACAGTGCTGTAACAGATGATACAAACATAAGGCAAAGTGGCTGATCACATGAACCCACTTGGAAGCTGCTCTCCAGGTCGGTTTTGTTTGGTGTACCCACCCCAACATAATCCATTAGCTCAGCAAAGGAGTAAGACTGATTATCTCTCCTGTAAAACTGAGGTAAAGAACAGAACTAAGCAGCTAAACAGATCCAGGAAGTTTAATCTGGTATAGCTACAGACCCAGTGCTGTACAATGAGGTTTTCAAAAGCCTATAAGCAGCTTTGAGTACTCAATATCTCCTGCCTCTGAAACATTTACCTAGTCCCCAGTCTGCCTGGGAAATGGTCACTCAGATCATGGGTTGTCCTACCTCCCATCACCTTGATTACTCAGCACAACCCCCACCAGAGCTCTTCTCTATGAAGTAGCAGCAGGGCAAAGGAAAGACAGCAGGAACTTCTACCCCAAAAGAATGATTTGCAAGAACTTAAACCAACCCTATATGACCTATACTTGGTCATTTATGCAGCACCCTCCATTGGTTTATTTACCTGGCTTGTTGGAATGAATGGCCAACATGGAAGAGAAGACTTTACTGAGCTGATGTTTTGCATTCTGTAAAAGAGAACAGGTTGGTTTACCTGCTCTAGTAGCAAACTGAATCTCCAGCACCACACTTTCATTACAGATTACAGCTTCTAATGCAATTGTACTGCAAAAGACTCTGCTCTGCTATTTTATCTCCAGTGGAAAGCTTTTCAGGTTTGCTCACTACTGACTAACTAGATCAGCACAGCTAACTCAAATCTTTCTGAACTACACAGCCAACATTGCCTAAGGCTCAAACCCATAGTCTCACTGACCACTTCTCAGGTAAAGGCTGCATGTTCCTCTGGTCACTTGCATCACTATGAAAGGTCACCTTCTTCAGAACTCCTAAAGACGGTGACTGAATGCCAGTAATGCGAAGTCTTGCACAGTTAAGTTTATGAAGCACAGAACTGTCAGAATTACAATTTTCAACATAGCCTCTGCAAGAAATGTTTGGAACCAACTCACAACTCACAGGTGATCTATTTGTTCTAAAGAAGGTATAACCGAACCAAACAGTGCTCCAGATTCAATCAGCCTCACCTTAGCCACACATGCTAACAGATCCTGCCTGAGTCATACCATCAGTGAAAATCCTAGGCAGCTCCAGCAATGCTATCAAAATCATTTCAGTATTACAGCATGTGGCAGTAAAGATTTAGTAGCCTTGTCTGGTAACTCAAGCTCCAGATGCCTGCTCAAACACCAATCCAGTAGCTCAACTCAGGCAAGATTCAGACTTCAAACACTTACCCACTGCTTGCAAAACGCAACGTGTGAGAGCCAAAGCTGCACATCGTCCTGTTGGAAATGAAAGGGGGAGAGAATCAACCTTGCACAATAAGGCAAGTGCAAAGCCACTTGAACATTAACAAGCAAACACGTCCTGGTACAATCACCTGGCACGCAAAGAGAAGGAATTCTGAACCTCAATTTCCCTTTTTTCACTCCAGACCTTCAACCTCTTGCAAAATACCCAGGGAAATCCACCTCTCCCATCTCGAGATACAACCTTGCACCCTTTCCAGTCAAATCTGTTACTCTGAACTCCACAGCAAACTCAGTGCAATGCTTCTTGAGGCATCTCGTTCAGGTTTTACTATTAGATGAAAGAATCTTCTCCTGAAGCAGATAAAAATTCATTTTCATTCCATTTCTAGTCTGGGCAAGCAGACAAACTCACACTGCAATATGTGGCTCTAGACAGTTAAGGACTGTCCATTTTGTGCATCTGAGTTCCCTAGACAGTTAAGGACTGTCCACAGGACTCAGATGGACATAACAATTTTTGTGTACAGAAAAAAAAAGTATCTGATAGGTATGATCTGCTTCTAGGCTACTGCTAACTGCAAGCCCAGAAGCCCACTTCATTACTTAGTACAGTCTTCTGTCATACAGCAAACGCATACTGGTATCCAAGTAATTTTATGCACCAAACACACATTTTTGAACCTCTCAGTATAAAAAAGACCCAAACTTACTTTCCATTTTCCTGTAGCACGCTTGAAGAGGCTGTGAACTCTCTGCAGAATAGAGAACTCAATTTCTTCCTTCTTAAATGAATATCCAATGCGCTGGAAGGAAAAAAGGTAACTTTGTTGCAAGGAAAACAATTTGGCACGAAGTATTTTGCATTCTAAACAACTGACAAGACTTACTGCTCTTCTTTTTTTGATCAGTTCCAGCAGATTAATTTCATACTAAAAGAAAAAAATATTTAAAGATCAAATACAGAGACACAGAACATTAAGGGGAAAAAAGGTTTTCTATCACTCATCAGGTGCACAACAAAAATGAAACAGGAAAACATAAGCAATGACTTTTCAGTCAGGTCACTATGTTTCTAAGACTGAAAGTAAACTTACATGTTTGTCTGGCACATTATATTTTAGATTTGAGCTGTTAGCACCCCACATATTCCTATGTGCATATAATGGACAAGCCAAACTTCTAATGCTATGAAAAAGTTCATTTCACTTAACTACAATTCACACAGCACATCAGGTAACAAGAGAACAGAATCTCAGAATGGTTTAGGTTGGAAAGGAACTCAAAGATCATCCAGGTCCAACCCCTTCAAGAGGCAGGAACACTTCCCACTAGAACAAGTCGCTCAAGGCCTCAGCCAACTTGGCCACGAACATATCCAGGGAGGAAGCATCCACAACCTCCCTGAGCAACCTGTTCCAGTGTCTCACCGCTCCTCACTGTAAAGAACCCTTTCCTAACATCTAGTTTCAATCTCCCCTCTGCCAGTTTAAACTCCCTCACAACAAACTCAGGCGACAGTTCTTGACAGCTTCCTACTCTAGCGTGGATAGCCTCTGCCAATAAGCCCCACAACGGTGCGCACTGGGGCGCAGGGCAGGAGAGGCCACGAGCAGCTGCCTGCTTCCTACTTGTGTCACTGCAGAATCTCTTCCGACATGAGCTAGCTGGCTCTGCTCACCAGTGCGACCTACCTGAATGTAGTTAATGAAATCCTCCTTCCGAAGCGCTCTCCGCTGGATTTTGTACTCCAAAGCCGACGCCTTCCTCAGGATGGCCCTGCGGGAATAAGCAATCAGCGAGCGGAACAAACTCGGCCGCGCCGCCAGCTCACCGCCCTAGCCCAGCCGCTCACTTGATCTCCTTATGCGTGAACAGCCCAACCCGCTCCAGATGCTCGAGCTCCGGGACGCGGTCCTCCAGCCGCTGCTCGACGCGCTCCGCCATGGCAGCAGCGGCAGCCACGGGGGCTCACGCGTGCGCCCGGCCTGACACCACTTCCGGTCGCGCCGTCACCAAGTTCCGGGGCACGGCCACGGCGCCGCTCTGCCGCCCCCTGCTGGCCCCGCGGGTGCGCGAAGAGGGCTTCAGCTAAAGCAGCACAACAGGAAAGCCTTCACGAAGCGGTGGTACAAGAGAACAGTGATTGGAGTTGACTTTCATGAGATCACAGAATCACGGAATTAGAAGACACCTTAAAGATCATCTAGTTCAAACGCCCTACCATGGGCAGGGACCTCTCCTACTAGACGTGGCTGCTCCAGGCCCCATCCGAGCTGGCTTTGAACACTTCGAGGGTTGCAGCATCTGATCAGATGCAGTAGTTTAAACCAATTCTCCTGTAAGCCCACAGACGTTACTAAAATAGGACTTAAAGAAGACTAGACTGGACGTGAAAAGCAGCTTACAGAATGACCGAGCACGAATGAGATGGGAATTACTACACTTAAATGTTTAACTTGATTTAGTTTGCTATCGCTGCGTGATTCTGTCCTAGAAAAGCATTTTGTGTTTAGAGCTTATCTGTTCTGGTGCATTTGCATCACAAGATACAAATGAGAACACCGAGTGCACCGTGGGAGTTCAAAGCCTAAAGGTTGATGTCAGCCATTACCTGGAAACCTCTGGGAAATTCTATTCCTGGCTTCCTGCTCTCCTCGCTCTTTAAACACTAAGCTCTCCTTCGTCGGAAAACCAGCAGTACCTACATGTGAGACATCAACATAAACAAGACTTCTCCTGAAGCTTTATGGTGGGGCCATTCTACCAATCTGAAAACACTGGTTTCTGATCAACCTTCAGTGTTCTGCCTCCTGCGGTCAGTGAGGAACTTTGAAGCTCAGAACTCCACAACTTCAATGAAATGATGAAGTGTGTGTAGCCTAAGGGGCAACAGCAACCTCCACCTTGAGCTGTGCCTTCCTAGCTCAGCCATATGCACGTATCTACCAACAGCAGATGAATGGCTGGAGAGCAGCCCTGAGGAAAAGGACCTGGGGGTCTGGGTCGACGAGAAGCTCAACATGAGCCGGCAGTGTGCACATGCAGCCCAGACAGCCAACCGAGTGCTGGGCTGCAGCAAGAGCAGTGTGGGCAGCAGGGCAAGGGAGGTGATTCTCCCCCTTTACTCTGCTCTCGTCAGACCCCACCTGGAGTACTGTGTGCAGTTCTGGAGCCCCCAATACAATAAGGACATGGAACTGCTGGAGCGGGTCCAGAGGAGAGCCACGAAGATGCTCAGAGGGCTGCAGCAGCTCTGCTATGAGGACAGGCTGAGAGAGTTGGGGCTCTGCAGCCTGGGGAAGAGAAGGCTTCCAGGAGACCTTAGAGTGGCTTTCCAGTGTCTGAAGGGAGCCTACAGGAAGGCTGGGGAGGGACTCTTTACACGGTCTGGTAATGACAGGACGAGGGGGAATGGGTTTAAGCTGGCAGAGGGGAGATTCCGACTGGATGTTAGGAGGAAGTTCTTTACAGTGAGGGTGGTGAGACACTGGCACAGGTTGCCCAGGGAGGCTGTGGATGCTTCCTCCCTGGAGGCGTTTAAAGCCAGGCTGGATGAGGCCTTGAGCAGCCTGCTCTAGTGGGAGGTGTCCCTGCCTATGGCGGGGGGTTGGAGCTGGATGATCCTTGAGGTCCCTTCCAACCTAAACCATTCTATGGTTCTATGATACACCAGCAATACCTACCTATAATACCGGACACTGAGAGTTATTCTCATACTGTCCACACACCCATAACAATGAGTGTCCCACAACGTGTCTTTGGGCATTAAATCCCTTGTTAGCACTTGTCAAAGCACCACAATGTCACCCCATCCAGACACAGAGGCACAGCACAAACCACTCCACAGGACCCAGCCCTGTGGGACTCAAAGGAAGAAAGAATGGTGTGCACCAAAACAATAGACTCCCCAAGAGTCCAGTTTAGGGGCCCAGTGTTTCCCACTCAAAACCAGAGTGAGAAGCACTAAGATTTAAAACACTGAACTCAGAGGATTAGAAATAGATCACAATCAGACTGAAAACATTTTCTCTTCCCTCAGATATCCCTCCTTCCCTGGAGATGGAAAAGGGGCCGGAATGCCTTTCCTTTCCTCCCCCCAGCAAAACAATCCTTAGAACAATTAACATAACGGACTGTCAGAAGTGCTCAGCCCAAAGTGACAAACGCAGTGAGTGGCAGGCGAGCCCAGCCCGACCCACCAGAACACTGCATGCTGGATTTGTCATGCAAATCAAAATGGAACCTGACATGCTCTTTGTTCATTTTCCTTTCAAAAAATCTACTTTAAATGCCTCCCATGTGCCTTGTTTTGGAAGCTGACATTCCAAATGCATCAGCACAAATTAAGGGAGGGATCCATTACCAATAAAGACGTTGTGAAACAGAGAGTTTCAACAAATCTTATTGGGAGGACTGGAGGGACAACTGCTGCAGCTTGCACCTGTAGGGTCGTGCAGTTTGCTGCTTTTATGATTTCTCTTTAGAAAAACTCCACCAGGAGGTCCTTGCAGAAGTTCTGGCAAGATGTCTCAGCTTGGTGCTTGTAGATTATAGCCTGCAAGCAATGGATAGATTGTGAATTAGGAGTAAAACCAGCAGGTTTGCTTTAACCTTGTCTGTATCCAGATGTGTGATGGTTAATGTGCACAAGGCAAACATTTCCATTGTTTAGCAGTATCTAGACTGATTTAGATGTAACTTATTTCTCTCTACCATTTTACTGCCTGAGTGCATAAACAATTGCCAGATGTACAATGTTTTACAGTTATACTGTGTGGAGCTGCCTTTTAAACAATGAGAGTGATGTCCTGACCTCATGAACATTGGGAAACTTCCAGAGACTTCAGCTGAGCCAGTGGATCATCCTTGGGGACACATTTTTAACAAAGCCCTCGTAGCATTTACTGAGCACTCAAAAATATATGAAGGAACACATCTGTTAATAAAGCGGCTTGGAATTTGCTCTCAAAACTAGGCTAACCCAAACTTGGGACTACATTCACTTCCCTAGTTTTCTAATTAAAACAATTGCCACCACGATTTGGGTTTGCCTCTGCCAAAAGCAGCACTCATAAATAATTCTGCACAAGCAGTGGTTTCGGCACTGCAGCTCCACTCTGAGCCTCCAAAACCATCTCTTTAGGACTATGCAGTGGGTCACTTGGACCGCTCCATGCCCTCACTAATGCTGGTACATGTCTCCATCCTACACAAAGGTGGGTTTTTTGCATCCTGACAGACAAATGCTTCCTTTTGTCAGTGCATGGCTTTACTCTTGCAGCTTGCTGGCCCTGACCCTGCAGCATCAGATCTGAATAATTCCTAGAATTTCATTCACTCAATTTTCTCTTCTTCAACTACTGGCAAAAAAGAACTCCACACTTTCAGTCAGTGCCTTAACAGAACTGTTACCAAACAGGCAAGACCTTTACTTTCTTCTCTGCATCTGCTCTGAACATGAATCTGTACGAATCCTATTTTTCCTCCTACTCATTTCAAGGCATTCTGTTTCTTCTCAGTTGCCTCAAGACCTAACATTTACACACGTGGAAATTCCAATGAAGGGGAATGATGCCTCTGGAATGGTTTCCTTGCCGATTCACATCTGGTACTCACTACAGGATCCATCTGTTTATTGAGGATCTCCAGGGGCTTGTACAGTCGTGACTATAAGGATGCCTTTTAATTTGATTTTGTCATCTGGCTGGTTGGTAAGGAGCTGACAGTCTAAGTGCAGCAGAGCAGTTAGAACCAGTCAGTCATCGTCTCCTATTTGCCAGTTCATAATCCAGGGGAATGCCAGTCATACTTCAGCAGTTTGAATCAGTCATCTCCTGCATACTCCCAAACTGTCAACACTATGAAGAGTGTGGCTTAATTACCTTTAATTTTAAATTATTTCTTGTACATACCTTTGCACTTAGGGTTGTTGCCAGAGCTCTGGAGAGCAAAGTCATGCTAATCATAGTTTACCTCACTAACCTGTCTGGGTTTGAAAGAGAGGTGAGACTGAGGCCTTGGGTGACTTTGCTGGATCATAGGGAGGTAAAGACAGAAACTCTGCAGAGCAAAGCCTCCAGTCTTTGAAAGGCAAAGAGGTCTCAGTACTAGCACCAATTAAACTGGCATGCCAAGAGCATAAATTATGCCATATAAAGATTTATTTCTCCTTCCAAAAAGTGGGATTATGACTGGGCAGAATTTACCCCCTGCTGCCTCTCACTTCTTTCTCTAAAAGCACTTTGACCACAGCCACGACACCAAGTGAACCATGGAGCATGGAAGCGACCTCGGAGATCGTGGAGCGTGGATCACTCAATCTGCAGGATCACAGGTTCCCAGCAGCATTCCTAAACCAAGATAAACTCTAGTAAAAGCCTTCTGAAGCAACCTCTATCTTACAAAACCCCAGACAATGTGTTCACTTTCATATGAACCACTGAATAAGGTCTCCTGTGGGCAACTTCTGTATCGCTGTGCTAACTGGGAGACACTGGGACTGCAGTTTCTGCCCTGATATTCCTGTTTAAATAATTGCTGATGATACAATTCAAAATTCTTATTGCTTGGTTTAGCCACAAAAGAATCAATCCCAGTTAAAACTTACCCCCTGCTTAAGGCTGAAAGAAATTTGTTAACTAATTAATTTGAGGTTTAATTTTGCTATCTATTGACATAATCTTTGATCCTTCTGTGTTTTCTTTTTGCTTGATTGACGCTTTCATTCTTGCACTGTCAACAGACCTTTTGGTGAGAAACTTCTATTTACATCTGCAACTGACTTCATTCTCACATTGTCCCAGCAGGTTCTCTTTGATCTCTGCCTGTCTGAGTTTAATCATTAAGTTTACATCAACAGTTTTTCAGTTGCTGTATCTTTCCTAGTTTCCGGGGCTCCGTTAAGAGAAGACAATTCCTCAACTTCACTTAGGATTATTTCTCTGTAGTGTTGCAGTGACCACTCCTCGCGCTGCAGCTCTGAAGTGACTGTAGGAGCAAGCATGATTCTAGTTCCATTCTCGTGTATGAACCACCTAAATGTCAAGACTTGGCTTGTTATTTTTCCCTGTGTATTTTGGTTGGAATCATCAAACACATTTTAGCCTGGGTGGATTTTGTGAATTTACCATAAGCAGGTCTACAGATTTGCTATAAAAAAAGGCAAACAAGCCTGAATTACATCCTCTGCTGTGAGGACAGGCTGAGGGAGCTGACGCCAGCGGGGACCTTAGATCTGCCTTCCAAAACCTGAAGGGATCCTACAAGAAGGCTGCAGAGGGACTATTCATAAGGGTGTCTAGCAATGGACAAGAGAAAACGGTTTGAAGCTGAGGGAGAACAGGATTAGACTGGAGCTGAGGAAGAAGTTTTTCAGTACATGGGTGGTGAGCCCCTGGAGTAGGCTGCCCAGGGAGGTTGTGAATGCCTCCTTCCTGAGGGTGTTCAAGGCCAGGCTGGATGAGGCCTTGAGCAGCTAAGTCTAGTGGAGAGGTTTCCCTGCCCATGGCTGGGAGCTTGAAGTAGATGATCTCCAAGGTCCCTTTCAATCTAAGCCATTCTATGATCCTTGGAATTAAAATGATAAAAGCATTTTCTGTTATTTTCTGAAGGTCAAGTTTAAAAAATGGGCTGATGACAAAGATCCATCTTCTCTCAGGACAAAAGGGACAAGAACTTTTATACAGCTCACCTCAGGCACCCTCATTTTTTTTCAAACAATTACAAACTTGATTAAGATATTCAAAGTGAAGGGCACAGATCAGCAGTCAAGCCAGATAAGATCTGGCCTGAGTGCTGCATGAGCTCAGCTGAGCAACAACTGTCCTTCTGCACAGACTCCTTTTTCCACCTAGGGAGTCTTTAGTGCTACATGGAATTTATTTCACATTAACAGAAGTAACACCACCTTCTTTCCTTTCAGCAGGCACCTCCTGTTGATTTTGATCCGATCCTAAAAGTCTAAAGAGCTTGGTTTAAGTTTTGTCTTTAAAACAAATTGGCTGTTATCCTGCACTTCGGTTTTTACATTAGAAACCCTCAACTTCTGACCTCATTGTATGAGATGTGCCAATACGTTTCTGGGTTTAGACTTGAACCATCTTAAGAGCTGTCCTGCCGTTCTAGAGCACATGAATATTCTGGCCTGTTTTAGAGTTAGGCTTAGGGTTTAGGGTTGGGTTAGGGTAACTATAAGCAACCTACTGGCTGAGAGCTGTGCATTCTGGGTGCATTAAGATTCCCTGAGGGCCAAGTCCCTTGAGTACTGGAATACATTTGAGCAGCTCTGTACAAAAGCAGGCCCCAGCCAAAGAGATGAATGAGAATCACAAGTGGCTGCTCTGTCAATCTCCTGCACATACCACATTCATAGCTCCACATCAGCATATGTGGGTGGCTGAGTTAAGATCTCAGCACTTCCTTTTTTCTGTGCTTCAGGACAGTTGCTCCCTCACAGTAAACTTATTTTCTCTTCTTACTTCCCTGATAATAAAACAGGGTAGCATTAGACATTAACATGCAGAGATGCAAACCGAAACTGAGAGTTGCCACCCCAACGACAGTATGATCCTGTCATACTAAACACGCCCAGCACTCTGCCCACCTACTCCTCACCCCCAAAGCTGTGGCTACTCCCTTCCTCCAGCTGCAATATTCTGCAGCCTCCCTTTACAAGAGACTGGGAAAACACAGAGTGGGAGCTGACTTTTGTTTTTCCAAGTATGTAGGGAAGAGTAGATTATCATTTCCACATCTTGTTACTGCTGATCAACATCAAATCAGGCTGCAAATTCAGAATGTAAACTGAAAGAAGAACTAATAAGTATTACAAATCAAATTAGCTCAGCATCTAGTGAAGTTTATTTGTGTAAGTGAAAGAAAGAGGTGCCACTGGAATGGATCTGTATTTGGAACACAGCAATACAGCTGCAGGACCCATGTATCCCCATCTATGCATAGAGAGGTTTTGTTTGTCTGGATAATACAGCATTTGTGCCTCTTCACTTCCCTCATGGAAAACCTGGGTTTGGTGGGCTGGGCAGAGAGTGGGAAGGAGAATCTACATGGATGGAAACAGAAAGAAGTGAAGTTTGGATGTAATCACAGAAGTGGAGTGTGTAAGGTCAGCTCCTTACCAGTGTGATATCATAGTGCTCCCCAGTAAGCACTGGCCTTGGCTTTGGCCTGAATCTGTAAGGAATTCTTAGAAAAGATTGATCCAAAGTTTACATTCAGTTAGTGAGCAGCAGGCTTTTGCTCTGAAGCTATCTTTAAAATTAAGTTCTCATGAGTTAAAGTAGATCTGTGGTAGTATTTACTTAGTTACAAACAACCTACATGGGCAGACCTGTGTTCAGAGAGGAAAAATTATAACTATACTGACAGAACTCTCATTTAGACCAAGTTCCAAGAGTACAGCTATTTATTTGTCCTTTACAAATGGATTTACTTTGTAAATATTCCTGTGCTGAGTAGTTTTCAGGACCGGAAGGTGGAGAGTTAAGTAGCTGCAGGGGTACTACAGGCAACCAGGAAAAGCAACTAACTGTGAAATGAAGAAAAAAATCACCAAGCCTGCATGCCCTTTTTCATACATACCTCAGGAGGTAAAATCTGCTGCAGTTTAGCCTTTCAGGATGACAGGAATGCTGCAAAAAGCCTTGAGAAAAAGGTTTAGGAGTAGCATATGTTTTCAATCTGCAGGAAACAAACCTGATATTTTGGATTTCAAGTGCAAATCCCACCAACAGTATGTGGAAGCAAGAACGGATTGGCCATCTCAAGACACAAAATCTGCCATGTGACAAAGGCTCCTCTGCCAGCTACTTCTGCTTTACTACCAGGGGTTTGCTCCAACAGCAGCTTTGCTTCACAAATGCTTGTTTCTTCCATTTGTCATACTAAACTTATCAAACTGCCCTTTTTGGCTTTATGTTAGGATATTTTCTATATTTGTAGCAAAAGAAAATACACTACTTGTCATCATCTTGGACATGTTTAATGTTACGAGTTGATACCCATTTCAGTAAGGTCCAGTTCACTGCTTGTCTTTTTTAGACAACTTTATTCAAAATACATTTTCCCTGCCTTGGCAGATCTCCTGCTGTCTGCTAAATGTGCCCAGCTTCTTCCTCTTACTTGCTGTATATCTGGACATGAAATGTTTAAATTACTTGGGTTTTTAATAAATGCATCTGTGAAATCTATAGGGGTCTGTACTACCAGGCAGGTCAAGGACACAACAGCCTCATGCCACAGCTTATTTCTTCTGAGAAAAAAAACAAAACATAATGCTTTCCAGCTTTCTAAAAAGCAGTATTTATTTTATTGCTTCTAAGTGCACTAAATAGATGAAAGTTTCTGGCTGGTTTATGCCCTGTGCTCTTTCTAACCATCCATTTTAGTTCTGATACAGATAAATTCTGGTATGCACTCCAATTCACTAAGTACTTAAAATGCATTTATCTGGGTTGTTTAGGAAAGGATCACAGAATCATAAAATCAAGCAGGTTGGAAGAGACCTCCAAGCTCATCTAGCCCAACCTAGCACCCAGCCCTATCCAATCAACCAGACCATGGCACTAAGTGCCTCATCCAGGCTTTTTTTGAACACCTCCAGGGACGGCGACTCCACCACCTCCCTGGGCAGCCCATTCCAATGCCAGTCACTCTCTCTGTGAAGAACATCCTCCTAACACCCAGCCTATACTTCCCCCATCACACACTGTGTCCCCTTGTTCTGTTTCCGGTTGCCTGGGAGAAGAGACCAACCTGGTTAGTAAAGACTTTATTAGAAGAAACTTCTTCTCTGAAAGGGTTCTCTAAGACTGGAACAGGCACCCCAGAGAGGTGGTTGAATTCCCACCCCTGGTGGTGTTTCAGAGGCCAGAGATGAGGTGCTGAGGAACATGGTTTGGCACCAGTCTTGGCAGAGTTAGAAAAGGGCTGGACTCGACGATCTTAGAATTTAAGTCCCCACTACAACAGTTCAGAGCTGTTGAGGCTCTTGCAGTTGAACACATCTCAACAGCACTCTGTACTGCAAGGACAGTACCTGGGGGTCTGGGTCGACGAGAAGCT
>WAAF01016178.1:0-108502 GCA_013400475.1 Tricholaema leucomelas | reverse complement strand
GCAATCTCCCCTGCAAAGAGCCTCTGACCCAGATGGCTGTGTTTAGCTGGAAAAGAAATAAGAGAAGTCCTCTTCTGTAAAATACATAAAAGTAGTGTCCCTGACAAATGGACTGTCTGATTGGCATGGGTCTAGTGCCAGCCATTCTGCAAGGAACACTCTGAATTAGGGAGCTGAGAGAGCAGCAAGCTGGAATTCGTTTGAGATGCCACATGTTATGTCTTCAGAATAATGCAATCAACTCTTCTGTCCCAGGCAAATCAGGCCCTTAAGCCACAAATGGAGCCTGATTATTTTTCTCCTAAGCAGCCAAATGGAACAGCAAACTCAGGAGTTGTGGTTTCCAGCTGAATTTCTCCTGTGAGGTGAACAGGCTTGCAGGAACAATTAAACACCCTGGAAAGAACATCCCTTATTTGCTGTGGTGCAGAGCTAAATTTGGGCACCAGCACTTG
The DNA here is from genome assembly GCA_013400475.1 of Tricholaema leucomelas. Classification (NCBI taxonomy): domain Eukaryota; kingdom Metazoa; phylum Chordata; class Aves; order Piciformes; family Lybiidae; genus Tricholaema lacrymosa; species Tricholaema leucomelas. The sequence goes on along the minus strand of WAAF01016178.1, from coordinate 108,047 downwards.
TTAAGACAGCAATATCTGTGAAGACAAGGAAATTCTTGCAGTACCTGATTTATGTCTGTATATTAACAGAGAAACAGTCATTTCCAGCAGCCTTCCTTGCATATGAGGTGTGGTCATGTCCAGGAGGCAATTTTAGCTGCTTTTATATGTGTATGGGCATCTATAAACAGCACAGTGCATGGTAGGACATCTTTTATTGGCATCCTGGGCTGCACCAAGAAAAGTGTGGCCAGCAGCCCTAGAGAAGTTCTCTTCCCGCTCTGCTCTACGCTACTGAGACCACACCTGGAACTGTGTCCAGTTCTGTGCTCCTCAGTTCAAGAGGGGCTGGGGAGAGTCCAACAGAGGCCATGAGGATGAGTGGGGGACTGGAACATATCTGCTGTGAAGAAATGTTGAGAGCCTTGCAGCTGTTCAGTTTGGAGAAGAAAAGGCTGAGAAGGATCTTAGCAATGTCTATCAATATCTGAGGGCTGGGGCTCAGGATGAAGGTGCCAGGCTCTGTTTGGTGGAAAAAAAATAGCAGCACCTTCCTAAGAGTGTTGAAAATTGTGTGTTTGAAAGCAGACAAAAGAACCTGCAAAGTCAGTTCTGGGCACCAAACACTGACACCACCTGAACCTGCTCTGACCTGGTGACAGGGTGAGGTGAAGAGAGAAATGGGCACATCTGGGAGAGGCTGGGCTGGCCTTTTACACAGACATGGCAGTGAGGTGTCCAGAGTTTGGTTTCTTTTGGCTCTTTACTTGAGCATTGTGAAGTAGCACCAAAAGGGACAGATACTGAAGCTGTGGCCTGTCAACTTGATTGCCTTAGGCTGCTGCTGTCACCAAGCCATTTGAGTGGGCTCCTTTCCCCCTCATCTGCAGTCAAACCGTAGAGCTCTTTCCTCACTTCTAAAGGGGGCTGTAAAGCTTAATTAGTACAAAGCCCTTTGAGCGGAGATTAAAGGAGAGCAGTGTCAGGATGTTCTCCCTCCAGCTTCAAGGCCGAGGTTGATACAGAGCAGGTGGTGCTTGGGTTCCAGGTGAGGGCACAGGCTGCCATCAGAGCCACCCCTTTGCAATGGGCAGGATTGTCAAAGGCCCAGCTCCATTTCAGCTGGGTTCAACTGCTGGTGCTGTACTGACAGAAAGCAGCAGAATTATGGCAAATGTTGAATGTTCAGCCTGGAGAAGAGAAGGCTCCAGGCAGACCTAAGAGCAGCCTGCCAGATCCTGAAGGGGGCTACAAGAAGGCTGCAGAGAAACTGTTTGCAAAGGCCTGCAAGGACGAGGGCAGTGGATTCAAACTAGAGCAGAGCAGATTGAGATTGGATGTGAGGAACAAGTTCTGCACTATGAGGATAGCAGAATGCTGGAACAGGTTGCCCCGGAAGGTGGTTGGGTCCCCATCCCTGGAGATACTCAACGTGAGGCAACCTGCTCTAGTGGAGGATGTCCCTGCTGAGTGCAGAGGGGGTAGGTCTGGATGAGCTTTGGAGGTCCCTTCCAACCCAAACCATTCTGTGATTCTGAATCCACTTGCACAGTAAGGAAAAAACTTTGGATCTAAGAGATTTCCTGAGGGACACTCTCAGCAAAAAAAGCTCTTCTCCTGTGCTAGGAATTCACTGGGTGTCTTTTCATAAAATAAATCAAGTCCTTCCAAGAAGTCCTCAACCTGAAAAATAAATGAATGCTGTAAAACAATCTGTGAGCACCTTGCCAGGTAAAGCACATCCTGAAATTCCACCCTCTGATCATTCCTCAGTGGCTGCAGCCCCACATTTCTAGATAATAAAAGTCAGTGAAACATGGGTGTGAAAATTTGGGCTGGGGGTTCCTGCTAGTGAAGGAATGATGTAGAAGATATCTCAAGGCAGCCTAAATGCAAGCATTAGGATAATGGAGAGGGAAACTCCATGAACATGTATGCCCAGGTGGAGGCATCCTGGCTTGAATCACCAGTAGTGTGCCAGGAGGACCAGGGAAATGATTGTCTCCTCTACTTGGCCTGTGAGGCTACTAGGTTCAGTTTTGGGGCCCTTGCTACAAGAAAGACATTGAGGGGCTTGAGTGGGGCCAGAGAAGGGCAACAAAGCTGGGGAAAGGTCTGGGGAGCAGGGCTGGGCAGGAGCAGCTGAGTGAGCTGGAAGTGTTTAGTCTGGAGAATAAGTGGTTAAGGGGAGACCTCATTGCTCTCTACAGCTCTCTGGAAGGAGGCTGAAGCCAGGTGGGAGTTGGGCTCTTCTCCCTATTAACAAGTGATAGGATGAGAGGAAATGGCCTCAGATTGCACCAGGGAATGTTTAGAGTGGACATCAGAAGAAATTTCTTCACTGAAAGGGTTCTGAAGCACCGCCATAGGCTGCCTCCCGAGGAGGTAGAATCCACATCCTTGGAGGCGTTTCAGAGAGGCAGAGATGTGGTGCTGAGGGCAATGGTTTAGCAGCAGCCTTGGCAGAGTCTGGGTGTGATTGAGTGACTTTAAAGGTCTTTTCCAACCGAAATGGTTCTATGATTCTAACAGATGAGAGGCTGAGAATGTTTCTGGTCTTGTTACTTCAGAGTAAGTCAGGAATAATACCCATAGATCATTACTGCTACACAGGTAAATATCAATGAGAAATCAGAATCAGGCCCAGGGGCTGGATGAGAAGTGAGAGTGAGCAGACAAGCATGAGAGGTGTCTGTCTTCAGCTGGCTGTGCTAACATGTTCTAATGGACAGCACTAACAGGACTCGCACAGCTAAATCCCTGCACTGAAAACTCACTCCTGATGCCTGCCTGCCTGCCTGCCTGCCTGCCAGGGAATGGGTGGAGGGAGGAGGCAGGATGGGAAAGGAAGTAGAAGAATAACAAACATGACATTTCACCCCACTCTTGTTGAGGAATCATCTCATAATTACTGAGCAGGACTGGCAGCTCCCACACCGTTAGGTTTTCTGGAGTGGGCTCTCTTTTATTCTTCCTTTTTTTCTGTGGCTGGGGTAGCAGGGAGGGAGGCAAAGAGGGAGGGTGAACAGAAGGATTAGCTTAACGAGGAAACCTGAATCAGTCTGGTTCAGACCTCAGGATAATCCTAGGAGGCTGGGAGCTGCGCAGTGGGATCATTTGCAATGTAAATGTAGCATTCTCCTCGGTAAATTAACAAGCCATGACTGCAGGCTCTCCTTGTTGCTGCAGTCACATTCAGTCAATCTCTCTTCTAGTGCTACCACAGTGGACAATCACCAGGAGCCTTCTTAACGTAAATATCAAACCAAGCCTTTCCCATGGCCAGGACTGACACAGGCACTCAATTATCTTGTTGCTACAAACAGCAGCTTACAGGATGCAGCTGGCACACGGTCACCACTCTCCTCATAGAGGCATTTGGGTTGGAAAAGCCCCCTGGGATCATTGAGAGCCCAAAGCCCTACTCTCCAAAGTTCACCCCTAAACCATAGCCCCAAGCACCACATCCAAACGGCCTTTAAACACAGAAGGTGACTCCACTACCTCCCTGGGCAGCACATTCCAGTCAGGGATTGGAATGTGCATCAGAAGCTTGAAGGGGATTAAAGGAAGAGAAGTAGGAGAAAGGAGATGGGCACCCATCCTGCATTCCCCATTTACTGCTTCTTATCACCCATACTTTCTTGCCTGTCACAAGGAAGAGAAACCCACTTCTTGTGAGAAGAGAAATCTGTTGCCAAATACAGCAGGGATGAAGAACAGCTGAGGGTAAACTGGCAGATGAAAAAGAAGAAAGAACTGCATGACCTTGAGAAGTGTAGGATCACAGAATCACAGAAACCTTCAGGCTGGAAAAGAGCATCGGGATTGCCAAGTCCTACCCAGAACCCTACAAGGTTCACTCTAAATCACATTCCCAAGCACCACATCCAAAAGGCCTTTAGACACTCACAGGCTTGGTGACTCCACCACCTCCCTGGGCAGCATATTCCAATCCCTGACCACTTTTGCTGGGAAAAAAACCCTTCCCCGCATCCAGTCTAAACCTGCCCTACTGCAGCTTGAGGCCATTCTTTCTCGCTCTATTACTAGCAACCTGTAAGAGGAGACCAGCACCAATGACATCCTATCAGTATGTCCTTTTCTTGCATGCTTCCATTGAATAATGGGAAGAAGGTATCAAGTAGGTGACTGTGAAGCAAAGAGTTACAGTTTATTATGCAATTACCTAATCCAAAATGGGCTCTGGCCAGGGAGGTGGTTGAATCCCCATCCCTGGAGGGGTTTCAAAGACACAGAGCTGTGGTTATGAGGGACACAGTTTAACAACAGACCTGGTAAAGGTAGAGAATGGTTGGACTGAGTGTTCTTAAAGGGCTTTTCTAACCCAAAGGATTCTGTGATTCTTCAATACACAGTAATAATGCTACTGCTCTTCCCTCTTCATGGCCATCACCCCTGGAGGGCTTTCAGGAGTACAGATGTGATGCTGAGGGACATGTCTTAGTGCTGGCCTGTTAGTGCTTAGTTAACAGTCGAACTCGGCAATCTTAAAGGTCTTTTCCCACCAAAATTATTCTTCCCTTCCTTCCCTTCCCAACGATCAGGGGGTTGGAGCAACTCTGCTATGAAGACAAGCTGAGGGAGCTGGGGATGTTCAGCTTGGATAAGAAGAGGCTCCAGGCAGACCTAACAGCAGCCTGCCAGGAACTGAAGTGGCTACAAGAAAGATGGAGAGGGACTGTTTGCAAAGGCCTGCAGGGATGGGCAATGGTTTGAAATGAGAGCAGAGCAGATTGAGATTGGAGGTGAAGAACAAGTTCTGCACCATGAGGGTAGCAGAACACTGGGAAAGGTTGCCCAGGGAGGTAGTTGGGTCCCCATCCCTAGAGATATTCAAGATGAGGCTGGAGAGGGCTCTGGGCAACCTGATCTAGTTGAGGATGTCCTTGCTGAGTGCAGAGGGGGTTGAACTGGATGACTTTTGGAGGTCCCTTCTAACTGAAACCATTCTACGATTCTATGATTCTCTTGACCTGAGAGCTGCCTCACCGTGTTGCTTATAACCCACAGGCTGCCCAGAGAAAGCCTTGAGCCAAGTGCTTTGCATTATCTCAGACAGCCACGCTTGCACTGCCTCAGCCAAGCCTCCTTTAAACTTGAGACAGGGAAGGGCACTATCTGCTCAGGCTTGGGCATCCTCCTCAGGAGCAACTGCTGATCTGCGCAAAGCTCTGCTGAGCATTCCTCTGCCTGCACAGATCTGCAGTAACAAGATAGCTGTTTCCTGCCTGTGGCCTTGGTATTGCTGCTCGCATGGATTCTAAAACTAACCATAAGATATGGCAGAGATCAAGGTGTCTGGAAATGAATTCCTGGAAAGGAGCCATTCCTCATGCTTTAGCACACTCATTAATCTCTCCAGGTTAGATTGCTGCGCAGCAGAAGCTGGCCACTTGTCAACAGCAAGCATTTCCCAGAGGCTTTTGTGGCACTCAGACCTTGCTCATAAGCAAAAATCTCTTTGGTGATGACTTTCCATGTGTCTAAACATAGATTTTTAGTGTTTGGGTTTTCTTCTGTCTCCATTAGTGATTGTCTGGACTTCCAGCATAGTCCTTACTCCATTTAAAAAGTGATGCCTGCTTGTGAGTGAGGGATATGAACAGTGCAAGCTGTCAGATTCCTCCTAGAATTGAAACTCTCTAAGTCTTCTGCTAAACTGATGGGGAAATGTGGACACTTCTCAGCAACAACAGCACTGTAATAAGGCAAAGTCCTCAAGTTGTGGAACCACAGAGTCGTTTCAGTTGGAAAAGATCTTCAATGTCAGAGTCCAACCAGTCTCTAGCTCTGCCAAGCCTGGTGTTAAACCATGTCCTTCAGCACCACATCTCTGTGCTTTTTCCACACCTCCAGGGATGAGGATTCCACCTCCTCCCTGGGCAGCCTATGCCAGTGCTTGAGAACCTTTTCAGTGAAGAAGTTTCTTCTAATATCCAGAGTAAACCTCCCTTGGTGCAACTTGTGACCGTTTGCTTTCATCCGGAGACCAACTCCAACATGGCTTCAACTGCCTTCCAGGGAGCTGTAGAGAATGAGATCTCCTCTCAGCCTTCTCTTCTCCAGACTAAATACTTCTAGATCCCTCAGCTGCTCCTCACCAGCCCTGTTAAATACTTCTAGATCCCTCAGCTGCTCCTCACCAGCTCTGTCCTCCAAGCCCTTCCCCAGCTTTGTTGCACTTCTCTGGACCTGCTTCAGCCTCCTAATGTCTTTCTTGTAGTGAGGGTCCTAAAACTGAACCCTGGAGTCAAGAAGAATCACAAATAAATTCCATCACCACTTGCCTCTTCTGTGAGGTAGCACTTCCCACTTCAAAGTGTTTTTAGAGATCTCTTAATGAAACGTTTCTGCCACCAGCAAGATTTGAAACTGCATTCAGCTGTGGAGCCCTCTATACAGGAATGACAGGGACCTGATGGAGAGGCTCCAGAGTAGGCCTTGAGAATGATCAGGGGGTTAGAGCAGCTCTGCTATGAGGACAGGCTGAGGGAGCTGGGGGTGTGCAGCCTGGAGAAGAGAAGGTTCCAGGCAGACCTAAGAGCAGCCTGTCAGAACGTGAAGGGCCTACAAGAAGGCTGCAGAGAGACTGTTTGCAAAGGCCTGCAGGGACAGGATGAGGGCAATGGTTTGAAATGAGATCAGAGTAGATTGAGATTGGATGTGAGGAACAAGTTCTGCATCATGAGAGTGCTGGAACACTGCAACAGTTTGCTCAAGGAGATGGTTGGGTCCCCATTCCTTGAGATGTGAAGGGCAGTCTCACAAGGGCAGGAGCTTTGCCAATGAACCTGTCTTTTTGTCACATTGCTGTGGTGCTTGGCTGTGCCCAGTGACCCTTCTGACTCGTGTAGCATGCAGGCTCTAGGAGCACTGACAGCACCACAGAAGCCAAATGCTGCGAGGCTGAACTAATGCCCATGTGTTAAAACTAACACTTTGGGACCTGAAGAGGGAAGATTGCTGCTAGGGGTGCAGAGCAGAGTGGCTGCAGAGCAGAGCAGCCTGGCAGTGCCTGCTGCTGTTGATTGCTCTCTGACTGATGTCAGACACTGAGGGTTTGCTTCACCATTGAAGTTTGCCCTCCTGTTTGACAGGAACTGGGCAACATCAGAGCAAAGTCTGAGGTGCCTGTGTGCTCTTCCTGCTAAACACAGGTCTGGACAAGCTACTTAAGGATTCAAACAGAATTGTTAATGTGATGCCCCAGCACAGCAGTCGACTCACATCGACCAGCTTGTGATCTGCAAGTTAAAAACGCTGATTAACTGCGATGCTTTAAAGTAGAACCCTTTGATTTCCATATTTCACTGACAGATATAAACTGGTTATTGAATAATATTTGCATGATTTGTCTGTCTCACATCCTTAATCAAATTAAAATGTTTAAAGGAGAATGTATTATTTATCATGGTTTTATGTAACAGGGTTTTTCATCTCAGCCTGTGGAGCATATGTGGTTCGGTACAGATGTTTTGACAGAAGGTGATGCTGCCCAAAACTTGAAACAAGAAGGGGATACAATCCAGGGGAAGTATAATCTGGATGATCAGCTTTGGGATATGAAAACAGCAGCAAGAAGAGTCTGGTAAGAATCTATGTTGGACAGATCGTGTTCTCCTCTTTGATCTCCTGCTTTGCATGGGGTGTAGTGCTGCAGCTGAAAGGTTTTGCTGGCTCCACAGGATACAGAAATGACAACTGGGCAAAGGTGCACTTAGTTTTCATCTGGGCTACTGGACACTGTGATCAGATGATGGTGTTGAAAACCAAAAATGCCAATGGGATAACAAATATCATCAGCATCAGGACTGAAATCAAAAGGATTTTCTAGTAGAACACAGGATCACAGGGTGTTAGGGGTTGGGAGAGCTTCCAGTCCAAGCCCCCTGCCACAGCAGGACCAGAGAATCCTGGACAGGTCACACAGGAACACATCCAGACAGGGATGGAAAGGCTGCAGACAAAGAGACTCCACAACCTCTCTGGGCAGCCTGTGCCACTGCTCTCTCACCCTTACAGCAAAGAAGTTCTTCCTCCTCTTGAGGTGCAACTTCCTGTGCTGCAGTTTCCATCCCTTGCCCCTTGTCCTATGGCAAAGCCCAAGTGAGCAGAGGCTGTCCCTAACCCTTCCTTCCTGACCCCCAGCCCACAGTTCTTGATAGACATTGCTCAGATCCTCCCCCTCAGCCTTCTCTGCAGAGTGAAGAGCCTCAGGGCTCTCAGCCTCTCCTCATCAGGCAGTGCTCCAGGCCCTTCAGCATCCTTGCAGCTCTGCCTTGAACTCTCTCCAGCAGATCCCTGTCCTGAAGTGGGGAGCCCAGAACTGGATGCAATATTCCAGGTGGGGCCTCCCTAGGGCAGAGTAGAGGAGGAGGTGAACCTCCCTGGATCTACTGGACACACTCTTCTTAATGCCCCCAGATGGCTTGTCAAAGACATACATAGGCTGTGTAAATGGTGATATTTATCCTTCAGTAAGATCATATTAATTGTCAGATAAGAAATTCATGAGCTTTTGTCCACAGGACCATTGAGTAACCTCACTCTTCCAGATTGAGGTCATTGCTCCTTGCATGCCTGGATGGGCTTTCAGCCAGTTGCCTCAGTTTTTCATTCCTGTGCTACACAGCACCCAGCACATCTAATGACTTACAAACCCCATCAAATCAGATGCCTCTTTTCATCAGCTTGTACAGACCTTTCATATTAATACAGCTGGGCTTGGATCTTTCCCCCTCTCCTGTCTGCCTCCATGCCATTGGGCAAAGGAAATGGTTTGATTTGAGATCTATATTGCAGTAAATACAGGACTGCCATAGGTTCTGCTTTTGAACAGCTGAAGAGAAAGATTTCATCTTATGACAGAGTGTCACCTCGGTGGCTTGGGGGTTGAGAGGATGGATGAAGCAGGGCTATGCCAAGGACAACTGAGAACATGAAACCACAGAATCACAGCAGTATTGAGGCTGGAATAGACCTCTGAAATCCTCAGGTCCAGCCTATGACCTAGCAGCACTGCATCGACCAGGCCAAGGCACTGAGTGCCTACTGAACAAGGAGGCAGCCTTGATTACTGAGGATGCAGAGAAGGCAGAGTTGCTGAATGCCTTCTTTGCTTCAGTCTTTGCACCTAATACTGAACTGCCCTAGGTACTCCAGACCCTGCATGAAGGAGAGGAAGCCTGGAGGAGGGAACACTCCCCACTGGTCAGTGCAGACTGGGTTAGGGATCAGTTACACAAATGAAACAGTAACAGGTCCATGGGCCCTGATGGGATGCACCCAAGGGTGCTGAGAGACCTGCCTGATGTTATCGCTCTACCGCTCTCCATCAGCTTTGCCAAATGGTGGCAGACAAGAGAGGTGCCTGAGGACTGGAGGAGAGCAAATGTCACTCCAGTCTTCAAAAAGGGCAAGAAAGAGGTTCCAGGGAACTATAGACCAGGCAGCCTCACCTCCATCCCTGAAAAATGATGGAGCGGCTCCTGCTGGAGGGCATCTCAAGGCACTTGGAGGAGAAGAAGGTTATCAGGAGTTGTCAGCATGGATTCACCAAGGGGAAGTCATGCTTGACTAACCTGATAGCATTTTGTGATGCCATAACTGAATGGGTAGATTCAGGGAGAGCAGTGGATGTAGTCTACCTGGGCCTTAGCAAGGCCTCTGACACCATCTCCCATGACAGTGAGCAAGCTGAGCAAGTGTGGGATGGAAGAGCAGACAGTGAGGTGGGTCAGGGACTGGTTGCAAGATAGAGTTCAGAGGGTGGTGATCAATGGTGCCAGGTCCAGCTGGAGAGCTGTGACTAGTGGTGTCCCCCAGGGATCAGTGCTGGGGCCAGTCCTGTTCAACATCTTCATCAGTGCCACTGTTGAGGGCACAGAGAGTCTGCTCAGCAGGTTTGCTGACGACACCAAGCTGGGAGGCTTGGCTGATACAGCTGAAGGCTGTGTGGCCATCCAGACAGACCTGGACAGACTGAGAGCTGGGCACAGAGGAACCAGATGGAGTTCAACAAGGACAGCTGCAGAGTCCTGCATCTGGGGAGGTGCATGCACTTGGCTTTGACAGTCCTTGATTGTGACTTGAATGAGGTTGCTTTTTGCTTTCAGAGAGGTGGTAGGAGCCTCATCCCTGGAAACATTCAGGGTCATTTTGGATGAAGCTCTCCACGACTTGGTATAGCTGAGAATGTCCCTGCTTCCTGGAAGGAATTTGAACTACATGATCTTTAAAGACCCCTTCCAACACCACCCATTTCATGCCTCTATAATTCTAGGATCCCTGTTCTCATTTCCTAATCTGTAAAATGAGGATACCAAAGCTTCTTTTCCTCATGAAGTGCTCTCAGTTTCCTGCCTGGCATTTTTCATCAAATGCTGGTTGGTTCCTCTTCAAGTCCATGTCCTTTGAAATTTCCATATCAAAACCAGATCAAGTAGCCTGTGTAGGTTTGCAGTCTCTCAGCAGTGGTCAATGATTGATTCGTCAGGAACTTAAGTGTTTTATAATGCACATAAGTGCATTATAGATAAAAATAATTCCCATGAGGGAACATTTCTTCCTGCCTCAAGCTGGTGATCAGCTCATGCCTTGAAGCATGTGGGTTGATAGCCCTCGTAATTTTATCCTACCTACTCTACTGTAGCTGCAGCAGCTTTTTTACAGCATTCTTGTGTCTAATCCCCTTTTTAGCATCATGCTAAGCTTGTTGCCTCAAGAATCCACTTTATAGAATCATAGAATGGTTTAGGTTGGAAGGGACCTCAAAACTCATTTACTTCCAACCCCCTGCCATAGGCAGAGACACCTCCCACTAGAACAGGTCACTCAAGGCCTCACCCTACCTGGCCTTGAACACCTCCAGGGAGGGAGCAGCCACAACCTCCCTGGGCAACCTGTGCCAGTTTCTCACCACCCTCACTCTAAAGAACTCCTTCCTAACATCCAGTTTCAATCTCCCCTCTGCCACTTTAAACCCATTCCTCCTCATCCTGTCATTACAAGACCTCGTAAATAGTCCCTCCCCAGCCTTCCTGTAGCCCCCTTCAGATACTGGAAGGCCACTCCAAGGTCTCCTGGAAGCCTTTTCTTCTCCAGGCTGCAGAGTTGTTAGTCACAGCTGCTGGGAAAACGCTGTGATTATCCTGGCTCAGATGAGGCCAGCGGGCAGCATCCCCAGCAGAGCGGTGCTGCCTGCCGCTCCGTGACGCACTGCCTCGCTTGCGGGGTGCGAGATAGGGACGCACACATCGGTTAAGAAAATGAATGAGCAGCAATTGCTGGCATCTCTCACACTGGCAAATAACAGGGGCGAAGAGGAGCATGCTGATTGGCTTTGTCTCTGATAAGACGAAGTCACTGCGGCGGCAGCAAGATTATGCTGTAAGAAGCCACACAGGGTTTGGGGCTGCAACAGGCAGTGGGTGTGAGCAAACAAAAGCTTAATATGTGACACACTCTGCCTTCAGTTTTGGGGGACAGGAAGGCTGGGGAGGGACTATTGACAAGGTCTAGTAATGTCAGGACGAGAGGGAATGGGTTTAAACCGGAAGAGGGGAGATTTGGACTGGATGTTAGGAGGAAGCTCTTTACAGTGAGGGTGGTGAGACACTGGAACGGGTTGCCCAGGGAGGTTGTGGATGCTTCCTCCCTGGAGGCGTTGAAAGCCAGGCTGGATGAGGCCTTGAGCAGCCTGCTCTAGTGGGAGGTGTCCCTGCCTATGGCAGGGGGTTGGAGCTGGATGATCCTTGAGGTCCCTTCCAACCTAAACCATTCTATGATTCTATGTCTCCTGTAAGGGGAAGCTGAGAGACCTGGAGCTCTCTAATGTGGAAATGGGCAGAGCGAGAGGCTGTCCTGCCTGTACTTGCCAGTAGCTAAAGAGAGGAGGTCATGAGGGTGGGGTTGGGCTCTTTTCAGTGGTGCCCAGTGATAGGACAAGGGGCAATGGGCACAAGCCAGAGCACGCTTGAACTTAAGGAAAATCTTCTTTGGTCCTGGAGCAGGCTGCCCAGAGAGGTTGTGGAGTCTCCTTCTCTGGAGAGATTCCAAAGCCACCTGGCCGTTCTGATCCTGGGCTAACTGCTGTGGGTGACCCTGCTTTAGCAGGAGGATTGGACTGGATGATCTCTGGAGATCCCTTCCAGCCCCTACCATTCTGTGAGTCTGTGATTGATGTTAGAGGGCTGTAGTTGCAGTGGCATCCTAAAAGTGCCTGAGTGAGAGACAAGATATTCATCTGCTCTACTGAGTAACACAGTGCCCTGGATACCCCAAAATTCCTCTCCCTCCGTGGTCTGAGTGGTAGAGGAGAGGCGCGAAAAGGCTGCTGCCCTGCCCGGCCCTGCAGGCGTGGAGCGGGGGTGGGGGTAGGGAGCAGAGGCCCTTCCGGCACGAGCGGTGCCCGTGCAGGCGCCCGCGCTGCAGTGGGGCTGGTGCTGGGCTGTGGCCTTCGCGCCTAGGAAAGGGATCAGTATTGGGGTACCGCCCGCCTCGGGGCTCTCCCCCGCCTGCACAGCGCCTGCGGAGAGTCCCCGGCGCTGCGAAGGACGAGCTCCTGAGGGACCAGCCGGTCCCTGCCGAGGACGGCTCCCCGCGGTGAGCTGCCTTTGTGCGAGCTCAATAGGCCTAAGGAGCCTGGGATGGCCTTTGAGAGAGGGAGAGCTGACGAGCGGCTGGGCCGCCCTTTCTCAGCCTGCCTCACCGGTGAGTAGTGAACTTTCTGCTCGGCCCGACTGACCCTGGGAAAGCTGTGCTTATAGCTTAGTCTTTTCCAGTTCCTGACTTCTGAAATAGCCGCAGTTATCTATAGCATCCTTTGTAAGATATTCTCAATTAACAGCGTCTGCTAATTAAACTAAGTTAATTTCTGTACGTAGTTTTGGGGGCGGGTTTTAGGAAAACAAAATCACTCTGTTTTTATATGTATTTCTGACTCGGCCACGCTAATTCCCTGCCTCCACAGCACACAGGGTGTTGGGGATTGGAAGGGACCTCTGGAAAGCTTCCAGTCCAACCCCTCTGCCAGAGCAGGACCACACAATCTAGAACAGGAACACATCCAGACAGGGCTGCAAAGGCTGCAGAGAAGGAGACTCCACAACTTCTCTGGGCAGCCTGTGCCACTGCTCTCTCACCCTTACAGCAAAGAAGTTCTTCCTCCTCTTGAGCCGCTACTTCCTGTGCTGCAGTTTCCATCCCTTGCCCCTTGTCCTGTGGCAGGGCACAAGTGAGCAGAGGCTGTCCCTGTGCCTTCCTTCCTGACCCCCAGCCCTCAGCTCTTGATAGCCATTGCTCAGCTCCCCTCTCAGCCTTCTCCTCTGCAGACTGAGCAGCCCCAGGAGGGTGGAAAGCTTGCTTTACACCAGCTATGACAACCTGTAAGTATTAAACCCAAATACCAAACTGTGTTTGAACCCAAATCAACACTTTTCCCGATGTAATTTTCTGTGTCAGATTACAGGGAAAGTGGGAAAGGCTGGTCATTGCTCACTAATGAAACACGATTACAGCTATGAAAGGAAACAATGTTCTAATATCCCTGATACTCCTGGAATGTGAGGGATGGCTGCTGTTACTAAAACAGCAGAGGAAAATCGCTTAATGACAGAATAATCTTTTTTGTCAGGCTGCAAAGATGACAGAGGGGTTGCTTCCTTCTAAAGCACACATTCCTGTTGCCAGGCTCCCAGGGGCATTCTATATAAAGGAACTCGAACCAGGGAGGAAGCAGGATACCTGAAGATCCTAGTTCAAAAAACAAAACCGAGACAAGAGAGGCTGAGGGAGCCGGGGTTGTTTAGCCTGGAGAAGAGGAGGCTCAGGGGTGACCTCATTGCTGTCTACAACTACCTGAAGGGAGGTTGTAGCCAGGTGGGGTTGATCTCTTCTCCCAGGCAAGCAGCAACAGAACAACGGGACACAGTCTCAAGTTGTGCCGGAGGAAGTATAGGCTGGATGTTAGGAGGAAGTTGTTGGCAGAGAGAGTGATTGGCATTGGAATGGGCTGCCCAGGTTGGTGTTGGAGTCACCGTCCCTGGGGGTGTTCAGGAAAAGACTGGATGGAGCACTTAGTGCCATGGTCTAGTTTACTGGATGGGGCTGGGTGCTAGGTTGGACTGGATGATCTTGGAGGTCTCTTCCAACCTGGTTGATTCTATGATTCTATGAAACCCAAGCCCAAAGAACAGAAGGAAAAAAGAAAAATCCTTGTGTTGAAGGGACTAAAAGCAGAGAAGGTTAATGTGCAGTTGTCTGTGTAATCTGTCCACCCATCTCTGCTTCTAATTGACTTCATTAAATTAAACCACTTTTAAAATGGGGTTTGATGAATGGGTCTGAATCCTGTGATTACCTGTGAGAGCCAGGGAATGGACACTCCTTACCGTGGAGAGGCTATTGCTGGTCTTTTCTCTCAGGTAATTTGAAATAGAACAACGGGGAATGGCCTCAAGCTGAGGCTGGGAAGGATTAGATTGGACATTAGGAGAAAAGTTTTCCATGGAGAGAGTGGTCAGGCACTGGAGTGAGCTGCCCAGGGAGGTGGGGGAGTCACCCACCCTGGATGTGTTTAAGGGTCACTTGGATGTGGTGCTTAGGGCTATGGTTTAAGGTGAATATTGTAGAGTAGGGTTCTAGGTTGGACTTGGTGATCCTGAGGGGCTTTGCCAACCTGGATGTTTCTGCGTCGTTCTGTGTGTGAGACTCCACATCGCTTTCAGTGCTGTGTTTCTGTGACTACTCTGGTCAGTGAGAACAAGGCTGCTTGGCCTCCCTGTGGTGTGTCTGTTGCCACCACCAAGTAGAATTCCCTTCTTTTCCAAGGCACAGGCTTTGTGCTGTGCAAAGGGTAAATAATATTAATTTTAATAAAGGTTATCTGGGGGAAGAGAAGCAGCAAGCTTTGCTTGTTATCATCAGTACATATTCATGATCTCTTTGTGCCAGCATTTATTTATGTTGGTTGTTGGTTTGGCTTGTTTTTTTTTCTTAATGTAATTATTTGCTACTCAAAATTATCTTCAGTTAGAAATAAATCCATTTTAAGCTTACAAGTAGCTGGAGGGAGGGGAACAGAGCCATAAAGTAGTTTCTTAAAAGAATATACTACGCTTATAAAATCCCATTATTAATATTTGATGATACCAAACTGGGAGGATTGCTGAGACACCTGCAGGCTGTGAGGTTATTCAGAGAGACTTGGACAGACTGAGAGCTGGGCAGAGAGAAACCTAATGAGGTTCAGCAAGGATAAGTACAGAGTCCTGCAGCTGGAAAGGAACAGTGAACTGCACCAGTACAGGTTGGGAGGTCATCTTCTGGAGAGCAGCCCTGCACCAGCAACCTGGGAGTGCGGGTGGGCACTCTGCATGGGACAGCAATGTGCCCTGATGAACAAGAAGGCCAGTGGGGTCGTGAGGACTGTTAGGAAGAGTGTGGCCAGCAGATGGAGGGAGGTTCTCTCCCTCTACTCTGCCCCGGTCAGGCCCTACGTAGAATATTGCATCCATTTCTGGGCTTCCCCGTTCAAGAGGGATAGGGATCTGCTGGAGAGAGTCCAACACAGGGCTGCAAGGATGCTGAAGGGCCTGGAGCACTGCCTGATGAAGAGAGGCTGAGAGCCCTGGGGCTGTTCAGTCTAGAGAGGGTTGGAGTCAAAAGATCTCCAGAGGTCTCTTCCAACTCCTAACATTCTGTGATCCTCTGATGTTTTCCCAGTAGGTAGTGCTTTATGGCAGAAGCCTCAATTTGCAACCCTCATGTGTTGCATTTTGGTATCCTTTGACATTTATCTAGGAGTGATGGTTATCTTTTCATTTTTGTTGGCAGTAAAACACAAACCTGGAAAGCCAATTCTTATTATTGTTAGGCACTGGGGAAGTTATGGACACCTTATCCCTGGTATTGCTTAAGACCAGATTGGATGAGGCTTTGAGCAACCTGCCCTAGTGGTGGAGCTGTCCCTGCTCATGGAACTAGATGATCTTCCAGGTTGCCCAGGGAAGTTGTGGATGTCCCCTCCCTGGAAGTGTTCCAGGCCAGGTTGGATGAGGCCTTGAACAACCTGTTCTAGTGGAAGGTGTCCCTTCCCGTGGCAGGAGGGTTGAAACTGGATGATGTTTAAAGTCCCTTCCAGTACAAACCCTTCTGTGGTTGTGTGAGTCTATCAGTATCACTGCACACTGAACACACCTCAAAGGAGAATAAAGGACTCTTGAAACCAGCTGATATTAGCTGGTCCTATTTGCATAAGTACTCATCCTTGGATGTAGCCCTTGACCATTATCTGCTCCCCAGGACTCAAACTAAGCCATCCATGTTTAAATGCCCTGAAGAAGGAATCTTTATTTTATACTTTTGTCCCCAATGGAGAATTAAGAGCTGCTTGTGTAACTCAGAAACAAGAGAGCAAAGAGAAGGAGCTTTGAATTGTTTCACCTGAATCACAGAATCACAGCTTGTTAGAGGTCGGAAGGGACCTTCAGAGATCATCCAGTCCAACTCCCTGCCAAAAGCAGGATCACCCAGGGTAGTCCACTGTAAAAGGTTAACCCCTCCTGGGGGTGGTGTGAACCTGACCCCAGGTGCAATGGTTAGCCCACTCCTGCTTCCTGTCTGGACCCCCTGTAAAAACAGAGGAACTTCCTGTTGCTCTTGCTTTGCCCTGCCTGCCTGATAGCAACATCCTGGGTCCTGCTGCTCCTGTTTTGCCACTTGGCCACCCTACTATGTGGTGGGACAACCACCTCCATCCATTGCCATCAATCTGGTTTTGTATATATATCTTTTTTGTATCTTGTTTCCCTTCCCTATACCTTGTTATAACTCCCCTTACCTTAAATACCTTTTACTTATTGTTAAATGTTTTATTTTAGCTTCCAAATCAAAGCAAGACTATTCTTGGGTGTTTTACCCCTTTTCACTCTCTATATCTAATTCCTTTCTTTCCAAAGGAGGAAGGCATCCTATTATTGTAGGCTGTTGAGGCTTTGAGCTCCAGGAAGTTTAACTAGAATTAATACATCCACACAGGAATGCATCCAAGTGGGTTTGGGAAGCTTCCAGAGAAGGGGACTCCACAACCTCTCTGGGCATCCTGCTCCAGTGCTCTGTCACTCTCACTGTGAAGAAGTTTCTCCTCATGTTGAGGTGAAACCTTCTCTGTTCTTGTTTGTATCAGTTGCTCCCTGGTTTATTGCTGGTGACCACCAAAAAGAGATTGGCCCCATCCACCTGGCACCCACCCCTCAGATATTTGTATACATGGATAAGATCTCCTCTCAGTCTTCTCTTCTCCAGAATAAACAGCCCCAGTGCTCTCAGTCTCTCTTAGTAGGAGAGATGTCCCCAAAACAAAAGGTGCTGTCATAACAGATACCCAGATCTTAGGGTTGTATGGATGCAAAAAAGAGCATACTGTCAAATGAGACAATGTTGAAAGTGCTGTGCTGATAGACACTAAAGCTTCCATTAACAGTATGTAGGTGCACATGCCTGGGAAAAACTTCTATCTGGAGGAAAAAAGTCTTATCAGGAGCAGCTGAGCAACCTGGGGTTGTTTAGTCTGGAGAAGAGGAGGCTGAAGGGAGACCTCATTGCTCTCTACAGCTCCCTGAGAGGAGGTCAGAATGAAGTGGAGGTGACTCCAATAAACCAATCCAGCTAGGCAGTATTTTGACAAGACTTTATTATTTTGAGTGGAATATGAAGACAAGAAGATGAGAGATGGTTTTAGAAAATTACAATCAAAGGGATGCTGAAAATGGAGAAAGATGATCAAAGAACAAAGAATTGCATTGAAATTAATCATTCCAGTGTCATTAACTCAGTTGTAAACTGCTGGCAATGAAAGATTAAATGAGGAGGAGGTTACTGCTTAAAGTGAATTTCAATTTTCCAGTCAAGTATCTGCCTGCCAGTACCTAAGGGGATCCTCCAGGACAGCTGCAGAGGTACTTTTGCTGAGGGTTTTTAGAGACAGGACAAGGGGGAATCGTTTGAAGCTGAGGCAGAGCAGGGTTAGACTGGAGCTGAGGAAGAAGTTCTTCAGTAGGAGGGTGCTGAGACTCTGGATCAGGCTGCCCAGAGAGGCTGTGGCTGCCTTCTACCTGGAGTTTTTAAGGGCAGGTTGGATGAGACCTTGAACAGCTGAGTCTAATTTAGAGATGTCCCTGCCCATGGTGTGGAGGTTGAAGTAGATGGGGTCTGAGGTCCCTTCCAACCTGAGCCATTCTAGGATTCTGTAACTGATAGTTTGAACAGACTTTGGCTTCTTAGAGTGTTTACTACAGTTTCAGGCAAACCTAATGACACTGCAGGCTGCTGAAAGAATCACCAAATACAAACAGTTTATGCCTGCCTCATTATGCAAATGCTCAAGGTTATTAAAAAGACACCACAAAGGCAATCAACCCTAAACCCTGACACTTATTTAAGCAGAAAGAATATCAGTCTTTTCAAAGAGGATCTTATCTGATAGCTGTTGAAGTCACTGGTCTGGATCATTCTGCTGCGTCATCATCATCATCAGATTTCTGGTATTTGAAATCATGGTGGAGCAGGATCAGGATTCTGTCTGCATTCAGTATCAGTTTGCAGTTATGGTAGTGCAATGGTTCACTGCAAATCATTGACAGGTCTTTTTTTGTTTGGTGACAACTTGACATTTCTCAGGAAAGAGAGACAGACCTTTGTCAGCACAAGTGCTCTGAAGAGGGTTTTCTTTCCAGTATTCCATGCCAACCACTGCTCGAGGAAGGAGAGCAAATCACATGGGTCATTGATGTGTTCTAGCACAGGAAATCTCAGGTTCCCCTCTATTTGTTGTAGCTGGTGTAGTCTTTAATATCCAAAGGTTTAATTTAACACCCTCAACAACTTCATATGAGAATCTGTGAGAAACCTTTGAAATTAAGACATTCCTGTGGGAGAGGCACATCTGCCACAGCCATGCATTCTGCTTGATTTCTGTGAAATTCACACTTCATCAGACCCCTGCTCAGGTCATGCTCAACAGTCAAGTCTTTGGAACGAGATCCAGGGCCTGGTCTGTCACTGTCAGTGCTTTCGATGTGCAATGACATCAGTTCCCTGGCATAGCATTTGCTTAGAAAGAGACATTTTATGTAGCATTCAGCTCTCTGGAATCACAGAATTAATCAGGTTAGAAAGGATCTTCAAGATCATCGAGTCCAACCTGTCACCTAACACCATCTAATTAACTAAACCATGGCACCAAGTGCCTCATCCAGCCTCCTTTTAAATACCTCCTGGGATGGTGACTCCACCTCCCCAGGCAGCCCATTCCAATGCCAATTCACTCTTGCTATGAAGACTTCTTCCTAACATCCAACCTGAACCTGCCTTGATGCAGCTTGAGGCTGTGTCCTCTTTTTCTGTGCCTGGTTGCCTGCAAGAAAAGACCAACCCCACCTGGCTACAGCCTCCCTTCAGGTAGTTGTAGAGAGCAATGAGGTCTGCCCTGAGCCTCCTCTTCTCCAGGCTGCACACCCTCGTATTCCTCATAGATAAAAGAAGAGAAGGATTTAATACATGGGGGGGATAGAAAAGAAGAAATAGTGCAATATTTAAAAAAACAGAACTTGAGGAATTCTTGCTGATTCCTTTCTTCAGGAACCTGGTAAGGAGGACCTGAATAAGCAGTTTCCCCCTCCCCCCCTTCATTTTAGTGAAATGATGAATGAGGAAAATGAGCACAGAGATCCTTAGTGGATGTTGTAGAAATAAATAGGAAAGAAAATATCAATCCCCCCAAAACCAAACCAAAAAAATAACTCTGGAGAGGAAAAGAAATTAATGTCAAGACTAACACAATGCTATTGCAGGCTGCTCTTACAGCAAACCATCGAGTTAATTTAATTCCAGAAACCCCAATGCTGCAACAAAAAAAACCCGTTGCTTAAATCAATTCATCCTTTCATTTACGCTGCCTCAGAGCACCGTGAAGTGCTGCAAAATTACTGAGATGGCTTTCATGTATCAGAATCCCTTCGGTTTCACTTCGTTTTGTCTCCTGACGTGGGATTAATGTGCTGCATTTGATTGCTAAGGTAGTGTATTTAATTGTGCTAAATTGCCTGGCAAGGAGTTTATTTTAACTGCTCCATTGAAGGTTTTGAAACAGCTTGCTGCGCCATTGCGCTGCTGCTCTGCTTCGGTGAGTTGCAGCTCTACAGATACCTGCAAGGAGGTTGCAGCCAGGTGGGGCTTGGGTTCTTCTCCTTAGTAACAAGTGGTAGGAGGACAGGAAACGGCCACAACTTCCAACAAGGGAAGTATAGAATAGAATCAACCAGGTTGGAAGAGACCTCCAAGATCATCCAGTCCAACCTAGCACCCAGCCCTAGCCAGTCAACTAGACCATGGCACTAAATGCCTCATCCAGGCTTTGCTTGAACACCCCCAGGGACGGTGACTCCACCACCTCCCTGGGCAGCCCATTCCAATGCCAATCACTCTCTCTGGCAACAACTTCCTCCTAACACCCAGCCTACATCTCCCTGGCACAATTTGAGGCTGTGTCCCCTTGTTCTGTTGCTGGTTGTCTGGGGGAAGAGACCAACCCCCACCTGGCTACAGCCTCCCTTCAGGTAGTTGTAGACAGCAATGAGGTCACCCCTGAGCCTCCTCTTCTCTAGGCTAAACAATCCCAGCTCCCTCAGCCTCTCCTCATAGGGTTTGTGTTCCAGGCCCTTCACCAGCCTTGCTGCCCTTCTCTGTACATGTTCCAGCACCTCAACATCTCTCTTGAATTGAGGAACCCAGAACTGGACACAGTACTCAGATAGATTGGATATTCACTGAAAGGGTTCTTAAACAATGGAACAGGTTGCTCAGGGATGTGGTCAAATCCCCATCCCTGGAGGTGTTCACAGGATTAGAGGGTGTTAGGAGTTGGAGGGGACCTCTGGAGATCTTCCAGTCCAGCCCCCATGCCAGAACAGGCAAATGTTTATCTGCCTGCACATGACATTAGATTTTCTCAGTTTGAAAGGAAAAACATTCCCAGGTGAGGCAAGTTCTACTAGTACAAGATTTAAAATGCAGCTATGTTAAGTAGCAACTGCTACTTAACATAGGATCATAGGTTGATAGGGATTGGAAGGGACCTCTCGAGAACTTCCAGTCCAAGCTCCCTGCCACAGCAGGACCAGAGAATCCAGTGCAGGTCACACAGGAACACATCCAGACAGGGCTGGAAAGGCTGCACAACCTCTCTGGGCAGCCTGTGCTGCTGCTCTCACCCTTACAGCAAAGAAGTTCTTGCTCATGCTGAGGTGCAAGTTCCTGTGCTGCAGTTTCCATCCCTTGCCCCTTGTCCTATGGCAGGGCACAAGTGAGCAGAGGCTGTCCCTGTGCCTTCCTTCCTGACCCCCAGCCCTCAGCTCTTGATAGACATTGCTCAGCTCCCCTCTCAGCCTTCTCCTCTGCAGACTCAACAGCCCCAGGGCTCTCAGCCTTTCCTCACCAGGCAGTGCTCCAGGCCCTTCAGCATCCTTGCAGCCCTGCCTTGGACTCTCTCCAGCAGATCCCTGTCCCTCTTGAAGCGGGGAGTCCAGAACTGGATGCAATATTCCAGGTGGGGCCTGACCAGGGCAGAGTAGATAGGGAGGAGAACCAACCTTCATCTGCTTGACACACTCTTCTTAATGCCACCCAGGACCCCATTGGCCTCCCTTGGCCACCAGGGCACATTGCTGTGCCATGCAGAACTGGGTGCTCACCAGCACTCTCAGGTCCTTCTCTGCAGGGCTGCTCTCCATCAGATTACCAGAGGCAGAAACACGGTGATGTGTAGGAGGCTTGACAGAGTTAATCTACAACTGGCTGAATGACTTTAAAGATCTTTCCCAACCAGTAGGCTTCCATGATTCCCACATGTAGCTGTGGTCTGTATGTAGGTAGTAGAAGTTCTTAGTGTTGTCTTTGCAGAGCATTTTCTAGGTGATATAGCTGTAACTTTTGTTGCTGCTACTAGACTGCAGAATGGTTTTTGGTGATTTTTGTTTCCTGTTGTTCTGGCAAGATGAGTTTTAGTCCAAGCCTTTTAATATAGGCTCTCTTTGTTCCTAATGCAAGTGCTCAATGGCTCCCTGATGTGGCAAATAAAACAATAAACAGAAAAATATTTTCCCCCAGTCTTTCCCCAGGTGTGTTTTGCTATTCTTAAATCTACATCTCACTATGGCCTCCTGCTTCCTTTCCTCTCCTTCTCAAACACAGGCATAAGTTTCGACTTTGTGATTAATCCACAGAGGTTTAACTGCAAACTGGTAACAGGTGAAAGAAGCCATTAATGTTAGACCAAGGTGAGGGGATGACTCTTTTCTTTCAGAGTTCTCTCAGCTCATAAGGATTTTGTGCTGGTTTGAGCCTAGCTGGGATGTTTTGGTGAGAAGAATTAGATTATAGGCTGTGAAAAGGAAACAGTGCTGATGTCTACTTCACTTACAGGCTTGCTGAGATGTATAAGAACAAGAACACAAACAGTTAACACAGTTGCTCTCTGAGTCTCTCTCTGGTCTTTGGCCTGAACCTCTCTAACCTAACTGCCATCTGTGTGACTAATCCATCTGCTTCCTAACCTCCCTGGCTGACCCTCCATACTACTGTGAGTGTAAGGCAAAGTCTTGGGTAAGGTAGAGAGGTAGAAGGAAGGTGGAAGGGTGATTGGGAGCCACTCCTGGGGATTCAAGTTTCTGAGAGGGCTGTTGTGTTTTCTGTATTGCCTTTTAACTTGTATATTTCTGTATATACTGTAAGCATCTGCTTGTATATTGTGCTAAGCTGTAAATATAAGCTTAATTCAATTTCCAGAGCCCCTGAGTCTAGTCTAGGTGATTTTCCAAAGTGTGGGGGGGGCAGGGAACACCCAAACCATCACAGCTTTCCAAGAACAAAGCCCTTTCTCAGGCTGAGAGCTCTGCCGTGGATATTCCCTTCTCTTGCTGCCTGCCTGGAGGAAAAGCAAACACTGGGCTAACAGAGATTCCCTCCTCCTCCCAGAAAGCAAATCATAGTAATTAGATTCGCTGATCTTAAAGGTCTTTTGCAACTGAAGTGATTCTATCATCACATAAGCTACTTAACAAAACACCTTCATAAATTTGCTGGCCACTTCCTCATCCAAAATTAGTTACTTTTTCTCTCACTCCAATAGGGAATATCTTGCAGGTTTCTCCTGTAGGATCTTAGCTCTAGAAGACTCTCAAAATTGGGTCATCCTGTCTCCAGAAGCCTGAATCCCCACTGCTCTGCCCTCTAAGCCTCTCCACAGACAGCCTTGTACTTCTTGTTTCTTATAGTTCACTGACTCCTATTACAATAAAGTTCTGGGTGTGCTGGATCATGTCCAGAGCAGGGCTGGAACTCCTTTCCTATGCAGACAGGCTGAGAGAGTTGGGGTTGTTCAGTCTGGAGAGGAGAAGGCTCCCAGGAGACCTTCTTGTGGCCTTCCAGTGTCTGAAGGGGGCTACAAGAAAGCTGGGGAGGGACTTCTTAGGGTGTTGGGTATTGATAGAGCTGGAGGAAATGGATAGAGGAGGACAGATTTAGATTGGATGTTAGAAAGTTCTTCAGCATGAGGTTGGTGAGAGACTGGCACAGGTTGCCCAGGGAGGTGGTGGAAGATTCCTGGAGATCTTTAAGGCCAGGTTTAACGTGGCTCTGGGCAAGCTGATGGGAAGTGTCTCTGTCCACGACAGCAGGGTTGGAACTGGGTGGTCCTTGAGATGTCTGACGATTCTGTGACTCCCAAGACTTGCTCCCTCCAGCACTGCTCCTTCCCCTGCCCAGCTTCACACATCCCAGCTCCATTGTTTTTCAGACCACCTCTCTGCCATCTGAGCTGCTGTCCCTGCTCTTTCCCCTGGGAAAACACAGCTGCACAGCAGCAACTTTACCAGCTATGCGTATTTTGCAGCAGATAAAGAACATGTATCATAATAGTGGGCTAAAAGCTCATCACAAAGACCATTTTGGGTTTGTTACTCCTATTCAGTTTTCATTTCCCTTCTTCTCACACCTTCTGCTTCTGAGCTGCTTGCTATTTACCGGACTGATGTTGTCTAGCTCTTTAGTGTTTGCCAGTTCAGATAGAGTCTCAGAGTGAAGTGTTCCAAGAAAACAAACCCAACAAGCTGAGCTTTTTACTTCAGCTCTTCATGTTCCCTTCCCCTGCCTCCCACAGCCTGCAGCACCCCCACCTCGCTGGCACACTCCAAGTCACAAAAGTGTCCTTCAAAGGAGCAATGGCTGTTACGAAATTCCAAGGGTCATTTTTTGGCATCAATATCAAAACCTGATGGTTGGCTATTGGTGAGTCCATAACTGTTAGCACTGTAGCATAGAGCTGCTCCTTCCATTAATTCTCTGGCTTGACAATAGGGCTTCAAGTCATAGCAGAAATGTCTCAGTAACAACACAAGATCAGAGCAAATAGGCCACGGCACCAGCTCTATGTGTTTGTGGCTGTCTGAAGAATCATCTCTCAGCAAATGCTTTACTTGGACAGCTTTGCCAAAGCCGTTAGCTCTTGGAGCTCATGTTCAAATTTGTGACAGCAGCTATGAATAGCCTGATCAGGTTCAGTTTGGCCCTGTGGTGAACTTCCTAGATGTGTATGGGGTTGTAGTGGGTTAGGAGCTTTCTCTTGCCCACACTGGATCTGAGCGAAGCCTTCAACAGTGTCCCACACCACATCCTGATCTCCAAACTGGTGAAACATGAGTTTGATGGGTGGGCCACTGGATGGATAAAGAACGGGCTTGATGCCTGCACCCAAAGAGTGGCTGTTTATGGCTCCATGTCCCAGTGGAGGCCAGTGACAAGTGGATTCCCTCAGGGATCACTCCTGGGACCAGCCTTATTAAGCATCTCCCTCAGCAAGTTTGCCAGCAACACCAAGCTGTGGTGTGGCTGACAGCTGGAGGGAAGAATCCATCCAGAGGGACCTGCACAGGCTGGAGAGGTGGGCACAAGCCAACCTCATGAAGTTCAACAAGACCAAGTGCAAGGTGCTGCATCTGGGTCAAGGCAATCCCAAGCACCAATGTAGGCTGGGCAGTGACTGGCTTGAGAGCAGCCCTGAGGAGAGGGACTTGGGGGTGCTGGTGGACGAGAAGCTCAATATGAGCTGTCAGTGCGCTGTTGCGACGCAGAGAGCAACCAGAGCCTGGCCTGCATCAAGAGCAATGTAGCCAGCAGGGCAAGGGAAGTGATCCTCCCCCTCTACTCTGCACTGGTGACACCCCACCTGAAGTACTGCATCCAGTTCTGGAGCCCCTGGCACAAGAGGGCTATGGAGGTGCTGAAAGGTGTCCAGAGAAGGGCCACAAGGATGATCAGAGAGCTGGAACTGTTCTGCTATGAGGAGAGACTGAAGGAGTTGGGGCTGCTCAGTCCAGAGAGAAGGCTCTGAGGTGACTTTATTGTGACCTTTCAGTATCTTAAAGGGGCCTACAAGAAAGCTGGAAAGGCCCTTTTTAAGATGTCAGGTAGTGATAGGACTGGGGGGAATGGAGCAAAGCTAGAAATAGGTAGATTCAGACTGGATGTTAGAAAGAAATTCTTCACCGTAAGGGTGGTGATACCCTGGAATAGGTTGCCCAGGGAGGTGGTCAAAGCCAGGTTGGATGAGGCTCTAGACAGCCTGATCCAGTGTGAGGTGTCCCTGCCCATGGCAGTGGGGTTAGAACTAGATGATCCTTGTGGTCCCTTACAACCTTGACTGATTCTATGATTCTATTGAGATTTACCAGGCCAGCCCAGTTTGGAAGCAAGCTGAAGCTCTGTTTACAGCAAAGCTAAATGTCCAATCAGATATACACAATATATGCACAAGTATTTACAGTTGTATACAAACTAAAACTAATACAGAAATCCAAACTCCCTCCCAAAGAAACAACTGCCCAGAAGGGGCTCAAAGCTGCCCTCTGCTTTCCCATACAGACAAACAACAACAATCAGCAAAGCTTTCGCTGTTTTCTGTTAGCCAAGATTAGTGGAGACATATTAGAGCAGAATGAAGGAGGAGGAGAACAGATCCAGCATTACAGACCAGAGTGGGACAAATTGTTTACTTTTTGGCTTGTTATCCCTCTCAACAAAACTATGAGTGCCATGGACTTCATCATTATTTTCTCTTTACAACCAATGATCTAGTTTCTCTCATTAAAACACTCCAGTGAGCCTCAGACCAGCACAGAGGTTCACAACACAGGAAGCAAAGCCCAGCCTTGCAGTCCCACAGGCTTCAGCTGGTGTAAGCTTTTCTCTTTGAAAGCAAACTTCAGCCTTCTACTTCAAATGTACAGGATGGCCTTATTCTGAGCCCTTGGCACAGCTGCTTGCCAAATTTTGGGGGTCCTGAGCAGGTGTGACACACACTGACAACAGCTGCAGCCATTGTCACAGTGGGAAGCAGAATTTTTATTGGCATAGAATCAATCACTAAGGTTGAAAAAGACCTTAGTGAATGTCAAGTCCAACACTCCAATCATGAACCCAACACCACCTTGGCCACTAAACTATGTCTTGAAGTGTCATGTTTACATGGTTTTTGAACACCTCCAGGCATGAGGACTCTGCCACCTCCCTGGGCAGCCTGTACCAATGCCTAAACATTCTCCTAGTAAAGAAATTTCCAACCTAAACTTCCCCTGCTGCAACTTGAGGATGTTTCCTCTCTTCCAGTTGTTACTAGTGAGGAGGGATCATCCCCAACCTGGCTTCAACCTCCTTTCGGGGAGCGAGAAGGTCTCCCCTCAGCCTCATCTTCTCCAGCCTGACACTCCCAGCTCCCTCAGCCCCTCCTCACAGCCCAGCTACTCCAGGCCCCTGTCCAGCCTCGCTGTCCTGCTCTGGACAGGCTCCAGCCCCTCAATGTCCTTCCTGCAGTGAGGGGCCCAGAGCTGAACACAGCACTCAAGGTGTGGCCTCCCCAGTGCTGAGCACAGGAGGATGATCCCCTCCTGTCCCTGCTGCCCACCCTGTTTCTGCCCCAAGCCAGGATGCCACTGTATGCCTTGTGGACAAGGAATACAATGGAATATTTTTCTCCTATTCTGTTAACTGAATTGCATTAAAATCAAGCAGCTCTGCCTATGTCACATGTGCACACTTACTGTAAAATGGCTCTGCACCTCTTTACTTACATAATGGTTGGACACAGTGACCTTAAAGGTCTTTTCCAGCCCAAACCACTCTGTGATTCTCTGATTCCATGTGCAGGTTGCAGCACAGATGCCCAGAAGAGGATATTCTAACAGCTTCCTGGCCTTACAATTTTCTGGCATGTTCTCTCTCCTTTTTGCCTGCTATTCCCCAAAGCACGAGAAGTGGACAGGGTAAATTGTGCTTCTACAAAACTAGATCAAATATTTCCTTTCATAGTAAGAAAGAAGGGAAGGTGAAAGTGGCACACATGAAGGAATGACATGGATAGGAACAGGAAGCAAAGTTATTTCCTGCCCACTCATCCACTGCAACAACTTTCTCTCTGGGTCATGTACAGGGATACAAATCAAAGTATGAGAGGCCCTCCCAGGATAAAGGATTTATATCATCTAGGATTTATCTGGTAGGCTGTAAAGTGATTTAAAATCCTTTAAATCCATATACATGGAGGTGAATATCAGAAAAGGTAGACTGGGAATACACTGTTTAGAGCACAGACAGCTCAAAGCTGATGAAATTGGAGAGAACTCCTCATACCAGAGTCTATGAATTAAAGACAGGGAAGGAAAGATAAACTGCCACAAAAGAAAGCTATGGCAAGTGGAGCGGGGGCGGGGGGCAGAGAATTGGTGTTTTATACTTTGTAATTATCATATAACATAGCATCACAGAACCATGGCATCGTTGAATCATGGAATGGTTTGGGTTACAAGGGATCTTAAAGCCCTTACTCCATTCTCAGTGGTTATTAGATGAAAGCAGCTGGTAGTCACTGCTGGCTTGAATCAGAATGGCCTGGCATTAAAACTGTTGCCTGGCCTGGATCAACAATAGTGTGACCAGGAGGACCAGGAAGGGATTGTCCTCCTGGACTCAGCACTGGTGAAGCCACACCTTGAATATTGTTTTCAGTTTTGGGTCCCTCACTCCAAGAGATGCTGGATCAGGTAATGCAACTGGTGAATGGTCTGCAGAACAGGGCTGGTGAGGAGTGGCTGAGGGAGCCAAGGGTGTTTAGCCTGGGGAAGCAGGGAAATCTTCTCATTCTCTGTAACTCCCTGAAAGGAGGTTGGAGCCAGGTGGAAGCTGGTCTCTTCTCCTAAGTATCAAGTGATAGGAGGAGAGGAAATGGCCTCAAATTGCGCCAGGAGAGGTTTAGTCTGATTATTGGGAAAAAAACCTCCTCACTGAAGGTTTCTCAAATGCTGGCACAGGCTGCCCAGGGAGGTGGTTGAATCCATATCCCTGGAGGCATTTAAAAGACACAGATAAGGTGTTGAGGGACATGGTTTAGCCCCAGCTTTGGTGGGGTTAAGTACTGATTAGACTCAAGGATCTTAGTGATATTATCCAACCAAAAGCATCCTGTGATTCTGTGATCTCATTAGAAGATTGTAGGTCGTACACTCTGAAGGGAAGCAATGGATTTGTTTGCTTTGATAGAAAGTCTCTTAGGTAATGAATGTTCTTCACAGAAAAATGTGATTCGTAGAATCACAGAATTGTCAAGGCTGGAAGAGACCTCAAGGATCATCCAGGACACCTCACCGTACATCAGGTTATCAGAGCCACATCCAGCCTGGCCTTAAAAACATCCAGGGATAAGGCTTGCACCAGCTCCCTGGGCAACCTCTGCCAGTCTCTCACCACCCTCACGCTGAAGAACTTCTTCCTAAAGTCTAAACTCAATCTCACCTCCTCTAGCTTGGATTAATTTCCCCCAGTCCTGTCATTACCCAACACATGAAAAGTCTCTCCCCAGCTTTCTTGTAGCCTAACATCCAGTCTGACTCATTCATTTTTTACAATGATAGAGTATGGTTTACTCAGTTTTTTAGCTGTAAATTGAAGCAATGTATAGGTAGAGATCTTGCTGGAACAACATATTCCAATATTATTTAACTCTCATATGGATCTGCATTGCAGTGTCCATGGCATTTTGAAATGCCTCTGCCCTCCTTTGCTTTGAAACAGGGAAAGGAACCCAGCCTGGCTCTGCAGAACAGCACAAACCCTTTGTACAGCAAATCACCACATCCTTTCTATGCACAACGTGTTCAAAACCAAAGGGTTTTGATGTGAAATTTGAATAATGGGCCAAAAATAAGATAATTCCTCTCTGCTGACAGAAACGCATTAGCTACTCACACACAAACCCATTCCTCAGCACAGAAATGTGTTTTTAAAGTAGGGGTAATTGCCAAACAGCTAACCAGAAAGGAAAATAGGCTCCAAGACAATCATAGCTGATTGATGGACTTGACAAATGGGCAATAAAATCAGGTTCTGCTCAGAACAATTTGGAATAATTGATTTGGTTGATGACTTTGACCAAACTATGCAAAAATGCAACATTCTGTCATAGTTGCCTTAGAATTCTTCATACTTCTAAGAGGGAGAGAAGGGGGGAGGAGGAGGAAAAATGCTTTTTAACAGTTTTGTTATGAAAATGGACCTATTAGAGAGAGCTTCATTAGGAAAATGGCTGGTTAGAGAAGCTGAATGGCATATTTGAAGTATCACATCCTCTACAATGCTCATAGGCTCTGCATGTTGCATAGCAAGGGCAAGTTCTGGACCTCCCAGTTCAAGAGAGACATGAAACTGCTTGAGAGAGTCCAGCACAGAGCCACAAAGATACTGAAAGGTCTGAAACATCTCTTTGATGAGGAGAGCCTGAGGGAGCTCTCCTCTCAGAGAAGGGGAGCCTAAGAGGTGACCTCATTAATGTTTATAAATATGAAAAGGGTGAGTGTCAAGAGGCTGGAGACAGACTCTGTTGGGTGACGCCCAATGACAGCACAAGAGACAGTGGTGGAAGATCAGGCATAGAAAGTTTCATGGAAACGTGAGAAGGATTTTTTTTTTCCCTGTGTGGGTGACAGAACCCTGTAACAGGCTTCCCAGGGTGGGTTTTGGAGTCTCAGTCTCGGGGGATATGCAAACCTGGATGTGTTCCTGTGTGACCTGCTGTAGGTGCTCCTGCTCTGGCAGGGTGGTTGGACTGGATGAGCTTCCAAAGTCCCTTCCAGCACCTGACATTCTGTGATTCTGTGAAGAGGAAGATGCTTCAAGAGGATGTTTAGGTTGGATATGTCATGGAAGGCCAAAATAGGCGTAAATGTGTCCTGGCTTGTCCAGATATGTTCCTCTGTTTTCTACCTCTTTCACTTCTGGGGAAGCAAGGGTGGGAAAGGCAGACAAAGGCCTGGTGTCTCCATATCTCTTCTCTCTTGTAAACAGTCAACCCCCACATGTTTACACACTTGTTTGTGTTCTCCCCTAAAAGAGTAAAAGTAAGCTCTGACTTCACCTAATGTGGTCAAGTTTGGCAGTCTGCCATTCTGATTGAGTAATCTGTGACCAAAGAACCATTAGTCTCAGGCTACACTGATAAAAAGAGATAAGCAGACAAGGACAACCTGCTTCTGTCTTATCATGCTTCTGCCTTAACAAGCTTCTGCCTCATTGCTCTCTGCCACTGTATCCTGCCATGCTTTTGCCTTACTTTGCAGCACTATGTCTGCTAAACTATAAGCCAGCTCTGCTACCTAATAAGAAGCCCTGATACTTTGGGTCTGTATACCTAGAAACTGCCTCGCTCAAGCTTACCAGGGAATAGGCATTAAGTGTTTTCACACACTGGGCTCACTTGGCCAGCCTGACATTGAGCCTGTCTGCACAGTCACAAGACGTCCTGCCTGCCCCACTGCAAACCTCAGTGCCAAGTCTGGAGTCAAAGAGAAACCAAGATCTGGTCAGAGATGGTCTGCCTCTCTCCCAGCATCCTGTTAAGAGCCTAAAAAGATCAACTACTATCAAGACACCCACAGAGCTTCCTTCAAGTATTTGGGTACTGTATGGAAACTGTAGTTAGCCCCAGGAGTCCAGAGATAATATTTTGTGAGTACATACTCCAAAGCCTCTTTGCAAACCTCTGTAAAATTCTAATTGAATCCAAGTGCCTTCTGCCTTAAGCAGGAAGAAGCTTCTCGAGTCCCCCCTAGTGGACAAGCAGTATAATCAACCACAAGAACCTCTCTTCCAGTTCAGTGAAGTTTAGTATTTCTTGTAGCTTGTTAGTTATTTTTTTTTAAAGTATTCTAGATCTTCTGCTTTTTCCTCTATGTAATGTTTTTCATGACCATGCCAAGAACCTGTGATTAAAAATTGTGGTCTGTGGCCAGAGTCCTAAATATCAGAAGTGTATAAGTTCTATTAATCTTGAAATAAATCCTGCCCATACCACCACTACAGGATGTTAGAAGAAACTTCTTCACTGAGAGATTTCTCAAGCACTGGCACAAGCTGCCCCAGGAGGTGGTTGAATCCCCATCCCTGGAGATGTTGCAAGGAGGCAGAGTTGTGGTGCTGAGGACCATCACCTAGCACCAGCCAGGGTGGAATCAGAGAATGGTCAGATCCAGTGGTGGTAGAGATCTTTTCCAACTGAAACAATTCTGTGGTTCTAAGGTTCTGTGATCAAATTCAGATCAGTGGCTCTTGGGTACAGAGTTTTAACCAAGCCATTCCTTTTATATGTGATTTTACATCAGAGTGACCATCAAGACTATTCCTACCTAACCAGGGGGCCACCAGGCCCCCCAGCCTTTTAAGATCCCACTCCCTTTCACCCAGTGTGCATCATGGGGACTCACCAGTGATGATGGGAGGAGGATCCCTCTGCCCAGTTGGGCAAGCTTAGGGCTTCTGTTTTTCCTGGGGCAAATTAAATAGGGGAGAGGGCAGGGAGGGCAAAGTGGTCACACCTGGGGTGGGAGGAGACTCCAACTGATCTCAGGTGCTCTGGGTTTGAGGGAAAAAAGGGGAAAATGCAGTGTGGGGTGTTAAAGAGGCAGAGATGGTGGAAAAGGAGGGGTGATGCTGAGAGGAGATTGAGAGGAAAAGGATGGAGATCAAAAGAGGAAAATGGAGGGAAAGGAAAGAAATGGAGAGGAAAGGGAGGAGATGGGAAGAAAAGGAGGGAGATGGGGGAAAATAGGAGATGGAGAGCAAAGGAGGGAGATGGGGAAGAAGGGAGATTAAAAAGCAATAAAAATGAAAACTGAACTGTAAAAAAAAAGTGATCCTGCACTGGCAGAAGGATTGGACTGGATGATCTTTCAAGGTCCCTTCCAGCCTCTAACATCCTGTGATTCTGTCAGCCATTATGAGTACAAGTGACATCAGTGAAGCACCTGATTTCCTCCTCAGTGTCTCTCTAAGGTTGCTGAGACCAGGTGATATGTTCGATTTGACAATTTGTAGACTCTGTGCCTGCAGACAGATTATAATTTGCAAGAGGTCTTTGAGTCCATGGTTCATTTTTCTTCCTAGCCAAAACCAGTGAAGTTCATGCAGAATCACAGGGTGTTAGGAGTTGGAAAGGACCTCTGGAGAGCTTCCAGTCCAAACCTCTGCCAGAGCGGGACCAGAGAATCCAGCACAGGTGGCACAGGAACACATCCAGACAGGGCTGCAAGGGCTGCAGAGAATGAGACTCCACAACTTCTCTGGGCAGTCTGTGCCACTGCTCTCTCACCGTTACAGGAAAGAAGTTCTTCCTCATCTTGAGCTGCAGCTTCCTGTGCTGCAGTTTCCATCCCTTGCCCTTGTCCTGTGGCAGGACACAAGTGAGCAGAGGCAAGTTAGTTGATTGGCCTAATAAGACAGAGTTTGCCCCTTTCACGGGTGGATACAGTTGAAAACCTGTGGGAGTGAGTGCTGACTGCCCTTGTTCCAAGTGCAGCCATACCACAGAAGTCACTTCAAACCCTCCCAGGGGCCACAGGATGGGACAGGGAGCAGTCCAGGGAAAGGCTTCACACATACAAAAAGGTAGAGATCTGGAGGTACAGATATGTAGATACAGAACTGGCCTAAAGAGGGATGAAATTCAACAAGAGTGTGTGTGAAGTCCTGCCTCTATGGAAGAACCCTGCACAAGTATAGGTTGGGTGCTGACCTGCTGGAGAGCAGCTCTAGGGAAAAGGACCTGAGAGTTCTGATGGAAAGCAAGTTGACTGTGAGGCAAAAATGTGCTCTTATGGCCAAGAAAGCCAATGGCAGCTTGAGGTGTGTTAAGAACCTCAAGGAAGGTCAGCACTTCAAGGGAGCCAGCACTTCAAGGGAGGTTCTCCTCCCCTTCTACTCTGCCCTAGTGAGGTCTCATCTGTGGTACTAAGTTCCCCATTTCAGGGAGGAGAAGGAACCACTGGAGAAGGTCCAATGGAGAGCTCATAAGATGCTGAGTGGCCTGCAGCATCCACCTTATAAGGGAAGTCTAAGGGATTTGGGACTGTTTAGCCATGAGAAGAGCAGCCTGAGAGGGGATCTTCTCAATGCTGATCAACAGCTAAAGGGCAAGTGTCAGGAGGAGGGAGCCAGGCTCTTATCAGCGGTGTCCAGTGACGAGACAAGAGACAGTGGACACAAACTGGAACCCAGTAGGTTCTACATAAACATAAGTAAAAAGATGTGCACTGTGAGGTGACAGAGCTCTGGAGCAGGCTGCCCAGAATGGTTGTTGATTCTTCTTCTCTGGAGGCATTCAAAACTTGCCTGGACAAGTTGCTGGGTGATTTGCTCTAGCAGAAGAGTTGGACTAGATGATTTTCAGAGGACTCTTCCAATGCTCCCCATTTTATGTGTGATAATTAACCTCTTTACAGTGAAAACTGATGACAGCAAGCAGCACAGGAAGCTGGGCTTGGGCCCTAGAGAACTTTTTGTTTCTTGCATTAAGTAGGCAGCACCAAAAAAAAATCAGAAACAACAATGTGAATATCTTTATTCACTCTGCTCCTTGGAAAATGTGATTTTGAGGCCAGAAGCAACTCATTAGCTGCAGCCTAAAGCTTTCCCAGTAAATCTTAGGAGCAATTGAATGGTTTCACATTATAAAAAGCTTGTTATAATAAACAGACATTTAAAGTGCCAGGAAAATTTAAAAGAACAGTACCTTGAAGCAAAATCTTGTAAGCAGATGCAGGCACTGCCAATTACATCCTGCCTTGACCACTTCTACAAGTGCTCAGTTGCTTAGCACCGCCATGTGCACCTGCAGTCTCAGCAGGAGAGTTCATAATTCTCAGCAGAAGCATTTCCTTCATTAGGAAAAGTAAGGCTTAGACAAGTACAGAGAAATGATCTGGGGATATGGTGAAGGTGATAGGGAACCACACAACCACAGAAAACATCCAGTTGGAAGAGATCTCCAAGCTCATCCAGTCCAACCTTCCACCTAGCACTGAAGTGCAGCACTAAACCATGTCCCTAAGCACCAGCAGCACAGGGTGCTTGAACACCTCCAGAAATGGGAGCTGCAGAACTGCCCTGGGCAGACTATTCCAGCCTTTCTGGGAAGAAATATTTCCTAGCATCCAGCCTGAACGTCCCCTGGGGCAGCTTGCAAACATTTCCTCTGCTCCTGTCCCTTGGCACCAAGGAGCAGAGGCTGTCCCCTTCTCACTCCAACCTCCCTGAAGGGAGCTGTAGAGAGCAGAGGTATCTCTCAGCCTCCTCCCTTCCAGCTTGCACACTCCAGCTCCCTCAGCCCCTCCTCACAGCCCAGCTGCTCCAGGCCCTTCTCCAGCCTCGCTGCCCTGCTCTGGACAGGCTCCAGCCCCTCAAAGTCCTTCCTGCAGTGAGGGACCCAGAGCTGAACACAGCACTCGAGGTGTGGCCTCCCCAGTGCTTTGTCACAGGAGATGATCCCCTCCTGTCCCTGCCACTCACTCTGTTTCTGACCTGAGACAGGATGCCATTGGCTTTCTTGCCCACCTGGGCACTGCTGGCTCACATTTCATCAACTGCTTACCAGCACCCCAGGTCCCTTTCCAAGTTGCAGCTTCCCAACCACATATCCTCAGGTCTGTAGCTCCCCATGGGGGTACAGATCCTGACCCAGGTGCAGGACCTGCCACTTGGCCTTGTTGAACTTCATACAATAAGCCTTGGCCCATGGCTTTCACCTGTGCAGGTCTGGCTGCAAAGCCTCCCTACCCTCTAGCAGATGGACACAGCCACCCAGCTTGGTGCCATCTGCAAATTCACTGAGTCTGCCTCAATCCCCTCAGGAGGTCATTGATAAAGACATTACAGAGGACTGGACCCACTACTGAGCCCTGGGAATACCACTGGTGTCTGGGCACCAGCCAGACTTAACTCAGTAATGACACAATCCTTTTAAGTCTTAAGGGAAGAATTTACTCTGCAAGACAAAACACAGCTTTTGGAAGTTCTTTCTTTGTTCAAATGGTAGCTTGCACAGGAAAAGGAGATGAACTGTTTTCTGGGCAAGCTAAAAAGTTGGGTCTATTAAAAGGGTTTATAATTGATTGTGCATAAACTTTTAGATAGAAACAGATCCTCTGAAAGGTTGTACTACAGCAGGAGAAGGCCTTGGTTTTGTTCCTTTATCAAGAAGCAGCTTTTTTGTTTGTTTTGGGTACAGAGAATGGTGACTAAGTTGGTGAAGGGCCTGCAGAACAACTCCTTTGAGGAGCAGCTGAGGGAATTGGGGCTTTTGTCCTTTTTTGCCGCAGATCCAACAGGGGCTTAGCCTATGAGAAAGGAGGCCGAGGGCAGACCTCATGGCTCCGTACAGCTAGCTGAAAGGAAGGTGTAGAGAGGCAGGCACTGATCTCGTCTCACAAGTTAATAATGAGAGAATGAGAAGGAATGGCCTCAAGCTGAGCCAGGGGGGGTTTAGGCTGGACATCAGGAACAGTGTTTTCAGGCAAAGGGTTGTGAGGCACTGGAAAAGGCTGCCCTGGGACGTGGTGGAGTTGCTGTCCATTAAGGTGTTTAAAGGCCATCTGGATCTGATTCTTGGGGACAGGGTGCAGTGGCAGATGTGGTGGAGCAGGCAAAATGACTGTCTTCTGCCAGGCACCCAGGAACAGAACAAGAGAACACAACCTCAAGCTATGCCAGGGCAGGTTCAGGATGGATGTTTGGAAGAAGTTCTTCAGAACAAGAGTGATTGCATTGGAATGGGCTGTGTGGGGAGGTGATGGAGTCCCTGTCCCTGGAGGTGTTTAAGAGGAGGCTGGATGAGGCACTTGGTGCCATGGGTCAGTTAATTAGATGGTGTTAGGTGATGGGCTGGACTTGATGATCTCAGAGGTCTTTTCCAACCTGGTTAATTCTGCGATTCTGTGACTTGATGATCTTGGAAGTCCTTTCCAGCCTGGAAGTCCTTTCCAGCCTGGATGATTCTAAGTTTCTGTGATTCTATGATCTTTCCCCAAATGCCTGCCAGAAAGGAATTCTTCCCCAGTACCTACTGTACGTTTGGCCTTACATTTGCTCTCTGTGGAGGGAGTGAACAATCTGGATGGCCTGGCCTGAGTTACTGTGTGGCAAACAAAAGCACAGTCATGGAGCTGAGGCTTTGCTGTGTGTTGGTCTTCAGCTCTGGACCAGAAACGCATGCAGGCACTCAACTTTACACATGTACATGGCATTGCCACTGACAGCCACAAGACAATTTGCGTCTTAAACCTGTGGAGCTGCTTTCCTGTCTTGCAGTGCCCACCTCTGATTGGAGAGCAGTGGCAGACTGTGTTACTGGGTGAAGGGGGAGAAAGATTCTTGCAGAATGTCATCGTGCCTAAAGCTAAAAAGTCTTGCCATGAATAATTCACTTACCTCAATCAGAACCACAGAATTGTCAGGGCTGGAAGAGACCTAAAGGATCATTCACTTCCAACCTTCCTGCCATGGGCGGGGACACCTCACACTAGATCAGCTTGCCCAGAGCCACATCCAGCCTGGCCTTAAAAACATCCAGGGGTGAGGCTTCCACCACCTCCCTGGGCAACCTCTGCCAGTCTCTTACCACCTTCATGCTGAAGAACTTCTTCCTGAGGTCTAATCTCATAAGATTGTGGGATCATTTAATATCATCAAGTCCAATCATTAACCTGACACTGTCAATTCCACCACTAAAACATGTCCTGAAGTGCCATACTTATGTATCTAGCATACCTCCAGGGATGGTGACTCAACCATTTCCCTGAGGACCTTTTTCCAGTGCTTGACAATGGTTTCTGTGAAAAAAATCTCCTAATAGCCCACTTAAATCTCCCCTGGCAAGAGTTGAGGCCATTTCCTCTCATCTCAGTTGTTCCTAGGGAGAAAAGTCCAACTCAAATCTGGTTTTAGCCTCCTTTCAGGGAATTGTAGAGGGCAACGAAGTCTCCCCTCAGCCTCCTTTTCTCCGGACTAAACAAACCCCGTTCCCTCCACTGTCCCTTCTGTTCTCCAGACCATTCACCAGCTCTCTTGCCCCTCTCTGGACCTGCTCTGACACCTTGATGTCTTTCTTGTAGCAAGGGGCCTCAAAGCAAACCCAGTATTAGAGATACTTGGTACTCTGTGACGGTCTCATTTTAACACCCATCATGGAATCATACTATAGAATGGTTTGAGTTGGAAGGAACCTTACAGATCATCCAATCCCTTAGCCACACCTCTCACCAGCCCAGGTTGCTCAAGGCCCCATCCAACCTGGCCTTGAACACCTCGAGGGAGAGGGCATCCACAACCTCCCTGGGCAACCTGTGCCAGTGTCTCACCACCTTCACGTCAAGAATTTTTTCCTAATCTCCATTCTCAATCTCCCTTCTTCCAGCTTAAGCCATTCCCTCTCATCTTATTATTTATGCACACTAAGCAGATTAATAATTAATAATTCTGACTAAAAGGGAGAAAAAACCCCAGCTGCATTGCACAGCTCAGGCTAAGCTTTCATCCTAATTAAATCATTAGAACAGTAAATGGTCAATTCTAATCCTTCCTTGGAGAGAGTGTTTGAAAGAAACCTTCCACTGTGTTACAATTAAGTGCCTTAGTTTTGGCGATTGTTCCCTGTTGCACAGTTTCTTCTTGTTGGCTGTGAGGGAGAAATGTGTCCAACCCTCTACACAGCAACTTCTCTGTCTTGTACCAAAAGGAATCTTCCTGCTCTTACTGAAGCTTGGACCTTGTATACGGTTAACGCTCCAGGAGGAGTGTCCCTGAACTTGACACTTGACCTCAGGTAGTCTTGACCCCTCCCCAGGGGTGGGTCTGGACACCACCAGATGATGGTTTGCCCACACCCCCCTTCCTGTCCCATAAAAGCAGAGGGATTTCCTGTTCCTCTCTTTCTCTCTCTGGATCGCTCTCTGCCCCACACTGCAGCTCTCTCTGCACCCCTGCTGTTCACCAGCCAGGTGGCTTCTGCTAGGTGTTTCTCCCAGTTTTTGAGAGTTCCACCTCCCATAGCTTTCAGGGTGGTTTTCAGGAGGCCTTGTGACGCTCAATCTTCCCTGCAGCTTGTGGGTAGTATGGGATGTGGTAAACCCATTCTATCCCTGAGGTCAAGTGTTCAGGGACACTCCTCCTGGAGTGCTAACCATATACAGACCTGTTCAAGAATTGCATTAAAATTTGGGAACTTTGCTTTTAATTTTACAATTCTTGGCTCTGTTTAGCAGTGCCAAGAAACCACTGGACTTAGTGAGGTGGGTGGGTGGAAATGTAGCTTTCAGCAAAGGGCTGCTGCTTGGATTTGTTCAGCTCAAATGGACTCAATTTAGGTGCACAATATTGGTTTGATGAAAGCCTGCATACAGCTATTGAGGCCTGAGTGGAGAGCAGTACATTTTTCTGTGCAAACTGAGGGGATAACAGCAGGAAGATTACCACAAAGAGCTGAAGTGGACTGTTTAACAGCTAATTAGAGTCATCAGCTGAGCATTTTCAGTTTGCATAACCAGAGGCATTATGCCATGGAACAGGGAATGTGCAGGGAATGTTTCATTAGCTGCTGGGAAGTTCAACGCTGGAAAGTTGCTGAGAGATAATTCAAGAGGGAGAACAAAAGTTCCCAGAGGTCATGGATGAATTTAACAGGGTATGTAGACATATGTATGGAAAATTCACACCAGCAGGTTGGCTAAACGTGAGGTAAAATAGGACTGTGTTAATAACCTGACAGCCAGGCATAAAGAAGCTCCATTAGCTGATTTGGAATCTAATGGTAAAATCCAAGTTTCCATTGAAACTCATAGATGTTCTCCTTATTTTCAATCTCATTTGCATCTTCTTACCTTTTAAGTGGCTCTTTTACCCTTGGCAAAATCATGGAATC
Organism: Tricholaema leucomelas; assembly: GCA_013400475.1. NCBI lineage: Eukaryota > Metazoa > Chordata > Aves > Piciformes > Lybiidae > Tricholaema lacrymosa > Tricholaema leucomelas. The sequence goes on along the minus strand of WAAF01016178.1, from coordinate 68,701 downwards.
ACAGAGTGCTCTGAGTTGGAAGGGTCCTCCAAAGCTCATCCAGTCCAACCGTCTCTGCAGTCAACAGGAACATCCTCATCTACAGCAGGTTGCCCAGAGCTCTATCCAGCCTCACCTTGAATATCTCCAGGGATTACAACCAACTCCTTGGGCAACCTGTTGCAGTGTTCCAGCACCCTCATGGTAGAGAACCTCCTTTAATTGTGTATCCACAGATGGCTAACCTGCCCCCTGTCTGAGCTGGGCAGAGCAGATCAGTGATAGCTTCAATTAATTTCTCTTTGAAGCAGAGCCATGTTTCAAATGTTTCATACAATCAGTCAGGTTTGGAAGGAACCACAAAGATCATATAGTTCCAGCCCCCCTGCCATGGCACGGGACAGCCTACACTAGATCAGGCTGGCCAGAGCCTTATCCAGCCTGGCCTTAAACACCTCCTTGAATGGGACCTCAACCACCTCCCTGAGCAACCCATTCCAGGCTCTCAGCACTCTCAGGCTGAAGAACTTCCTCCTCACATCCAGTCTGAATCTATAACCAAATCAACAAATAACCAAATAACCAAACCCACAAAATAAAAGATAACTGAACGAAGTCTTTCCAGAACCAAGCAGTGCCCTCAAACTGAGGACCATGAAGCTCTTCAGTGTTTGTTTCTGTTTCCCACATGACCCCATACTGACTACAAGTTAGTTCTAAAGTCTTCTCATTAATAATCAGAGGGAGAATCCCAAGAAATTGCATTATAAGGACTATTTTTCCATCTTATACTTGTTCCTGCAGTGCTCAGTGTCGCCTTTTTCTGGACTGGGGATGCAGGTCCTCTACAGCAAGTCTGTCACCAGCAGAACAAATGTGAGCGCTTGCAGCATAGATGCCAATGGCAGCCTGGGCTGCATCCAAAGCAGCATGGCCAGAGATGGAGAGAGGGGATCCTGCCCCTCTGCTCTGCTGTGCTGAGACCTCACCTGGAGTACTGCATTCAGCTCTGGAGCTCTCAACACTGAAGGACATGGTCTTGATGGAGAGGCTCCAGAGGAGGTCGCAATAATGATAAGGAGATTGGAGCAGCTCTGCTATGGGGACAGGCTGAGGGAGCTGGAGGTGTGCAGCTTGGAGAAGAGGAGGCTCCAGGGAGACATGAGAGAACCCTGTCAGGACCTGAAGGGGGCAACAAGAAGAGTAGAGAGAGACTATTTGCAAAGGCCTGCAGGGATAGAACAAGAGCGGTGACTTCAAACTAGAGCAGAGCAGAATGAGATGGGATGTGAGGAACAAGCTCTGCACCATGAGAGTAGTGGAACACTGGAACAGATTGCCCAGGGAGGTGCTTGGGTCCCCATGCCTGGAGATATTCAAGGTGAAGCTGGCCAGGGCTCTGGGCAACCTGATCTAGTGGAGGATGTCCCTGCTGACTGCAGAGGGTTGAACTGGATGTGCTTTGAAGGTCCCTTCCAACCCAGACTGTTCTATGATTCTCTGTCACAGACTTGTCTTACAAGAAGAGGTTGAGAGAGACCTTGGGCTGTTTAGTCTGGAGAAGAGCAGATCAGAAGGGGATCTTTTCAATGCTAAAGGGTGGAGGTCATGAGGATGAAGCTGGGCTCTTCTCAGTGATGCTTACTGATAGGACAGGGGGCAGCAGGCAAACTGCAACCCAGGAGGTTTTGCTTGAACATGAGGGAAAAATTCTTTCCTGTGAGGGTGCTGGAGCTCTGGAGCAGGCTGCCCAGAGAGGTTGTGGAGTCTCTTTCTCTGGAGACTTTCAAAACCCACCTAGATGTGTTCATGTGTGTCTTGCTCTGGGTGATCCTGCTCTAGTATGGGGGTTGGACTGGAGGATCTCTGGAGGTCTCTTCCATCTCCTAACATTCTATGATTCTAGGGAGGGCAACAAAGTTGGTGCCGGGGGAAGTCTAGGCTGGATGTTAGGAGGAAGTTCTTCACAGAGAGAGTGATTGGCATTGGAATGGGCTGCCCAGGGACTTAGTGCCATGGTCTAGTTGACTGGATAGGACTGGGTGATAGCTTATACTGGATGACCCTGGAGGTCTCTTCCAAGCTGGTTGATTCTATGATTCCGTGATTATAATTCTATGATCCTGCTCTGGCAGGAGGCTTAGACTGGATGATCGCTGGAGGTTCTTTCCAACCCCTGACATTCTGTGATTCTGTGTGGGTCTGTGGTAAACTGGGTGAAACTTGACTTGGGTTCTCTGATGCTGCCAATCTAACAGTTTTCACCAGCAATAAATTAACTAGGGCGGGGGAACAAAACCAACAAAAAACCCAACCCAAATCAAGGGTAGTGTCACTTTAAACATAAAGAGTTCAAACCTGCTAACAGTGCAGCAGATTACAATAATAAAATGACAAAGAAAAACACTCCTTGCACTTTTTGGGCACAAAGAAAGCATTGATCAAAGGTAATAGGCACAGCAGAAGGGAGAACAGGGTTCTTTTCAAAAATAAAGATTAGCTAAAAACATTTAAGAGGCTTGGCACACAAAAAGCCCCTACAGGGTGGGCTCTCTAAGTAATGATTCAAAACAGTATCACCTGAGAATGCAATTTGTTATTATGGCTTTTATCAAGATGACTTCTCACCACAGCTCTCCAAATGATTTCAACCTTGGAGCTAATCCTCCTGCCGACAAGTTTGAGTTTATGCTATTTGGACCTCCAGATATTGAGGCTGAAGGCTGAGCCTAGACAGTGGGGGTCAATCAAATCCATTCTTTGCCCTTGAACAACTCCCTGGATGTCACCGTGTGGGGGGTGCCAGTCAAACATTTGAAATTAACTTTCCCAAAGATTTGTTCATTTGCAAGCTCCTTTCAGGTTTTTTTCTGAGGGGTTCAGGCCTGAATGTGAAGAAATATTGAACTCAGCAAGAGTTTGGGATTAAGGTCTGAGAATACTTTCCTTAGCTGTGTCTAGAACAGACTTGTTTTCTTATTATGCAGTGGTTAAATATATCCATGAAATACTAAATTATAGCAGGATCATTGGGTCACAGCATCACAGTGTGTTAGGGGTTGGAAGGGACCTTTGGAGAGCTTCCAATCCAACCCCCATGCCAGAGCAGGACCAGAGAATCCAGTGCAGATGGCACAGGAACACATGCAGACAGGGCTGGAAAGGCTCCAGAGAAGGAGATTCCACAACCTCTTTGGGCAGCCTGTGCCACTGCTCTGTGTCCAAACACCTCCACAGTCAGCAGGGCTATCTCCAGCTGGAGCAAGTTGCTCAGAGCCCCATCAAACTTGAACTTGAATGCCTCCAGGGATGAGGCTTCAACCACACCTTTGGGCAACCTCTTCCAGTATTTCACCACCCTCATTGTAAACTTCTTCCTAATATCCAACCTAAATCTGGCCTGCTCCAGTTCCAAACCACTGCCCCTCATCCTGTCACCACAGGCCCTTCTAAACAGTTCCTCCCCAGATTTCCTTCAAGTCCCCTTCAAATACTGAACTGCAGCTGTGTCCTAGTGAGTTTTCTGCCGTGTCAGCCCAGTGAAGGGTTGTGTGGGTCCATGGCACATCCTGCGTAGAGCTTTCCTCTACACACTAGTGCCAAGAGAGAATGTTGATGTTTGGGTTTATTTTTGTTGTTTTGGTTTGGTGGGTTTGTTTGCTTCTTTCTTTCTTTGGTTTGTTTATTTTTGTTTGGGTTTTGTTTGTTTGTTTGCTTTTCTATGTAATTCCATGTAATTGCAAACTTTGTGTGACCAAGATAGGTGGCTGTGACCATCTGCTAGAGGGTAAGGCAGGACCTGCACAGGTGAAAGCCATGGGGCAAGGCTTATTGTATGAAGTTCAACAGGGTCAAGTGCCAGGTTCTGCACCTGGGTCACAACAGCCCCATGGTGAGCTACAAACCTGGGAGTGTGTGGTTGGAAAGCTGTGACTTGGAGAGGGAGCTGGAGGTGCTGGTTGGCAGTCGATGAAATATGAGCCAGCAGTGCCCAGGTGGGCAAGAAAGCCAATGGCATCCTGGCTTGGGGCAGAAACAGGGTGGGCAGCAGGGACAGGAGGGGATCATCCTCCTGTGCTCAGCACTGGGCAGGCCACACCTCAAGTGCTGTGTTCAGCTCTGGGCCCCTCACTGCAGGAAGGACATTGAGGGGCTGGAGCCTGTCCAGAGCAGGGCAGCAAGGCTGAAGAAGGTCCTGGAGCAGCTGGGCTGTAAGGAGGGGCTGAGGGAGCTGGGGGTGTGCAAGCTGGAGAAGAGGAGACTGAGGAAGACCTCCTTGCTCTCTACAGCTCCCTTCAGGGAGGTTGGAATGAGGAGGGCGCAGCCTCTGCTCCTCGGTGCCAAGGGACAGGAGCAGAGGAAATGGTTGCAAGCTGCCCCAGGAAAGATTCAGGCTGGATGCTAGGAAATATTTCTTCCCAGACAGGCTTCTCAAATACTGGAATGGTCTGCCCAGGGCAGTGCTGCAGCTCCCATTTCTGGAGGTGTTCAAGCACCCTGTGCTGCTGGTGCTTATGAACATGGTTTGGTATTGGCTCTTCAGTGCTGGGTGGAAGGTTGGACTGGATGAGCTTGGATATCTCTTGCAGCAGGATGTTTTCTCTGATTCTGTGATGAATTCAGTAAAAAGGAAAAAGTTTCCTCTCACAATGCTGCTGAACTGCCTCCAGCCAAGGAATGATGTCATGTGTGCAGCATGATTGCTGCAGTTCACAGCAGCTAGTTACAAATTAATTTTGAAGCCATTCACTTGAACACAAACCAGAGAGAGTGGGTGTGAAACAAAACCAGAGCAGATATCTGAACACAAAGCACAGACAGTGGGTGTGAAACAAAGCCAGAACAGATACCCAGGAAGTGTAGTGCTTCCTGAGGACAGTGCACAACCAAATGTACCAAGGCAGAGGGAGTGCTTGTAAGGGCTGAAAATGCATTGCATGTCTCATGCTCTCTTGCCCAATGTTTTCCATTCTTGCCATTGCTCAGCACAGGATTCCCCATCTCATGACACCTCCCTTCAAGTTTCTCCTCTTCTTGTCAATGCAACTCAGCAACAAGATTTGTGAGCAGCAGTGAGGCAAAGAGATGAGCTCTGTGCCCACCTGCAACCATATCCTGTCTCCATGGGCTGTCAAAGTGACACTCAGTCACAGTTTTGATGGCTGCCAAGAAATCAAACTTTGGTGACTGCAGAGGGAGTTCACAGCATTTCTATTTAAGACAGGCAGCTGTGCAGATATTAGTGTCCGGTTCTGGGCCTATCAGTTCAAGATGGAACTCAGGAAACTGCACAAGAAATTGCTGCACAGAGCCACAAAGATGATGAAGGCAATGGAACAGCTCCCTTACAACTGGGGAAGCTGGGGCACTTCATCTTGGAGAAGAGGAGCCTGAGGGGTGACCTCAGACATGGTAATAAAGATGTGCAGGGTGAGTGGCCAGAGGCTGGAGCCAGGCTCTGCTGGGTCATGCCCAATGGCAGCACAAGGGGCAGTGGTGGAAGCTGAGGCATAGGAGGTTCCATGGAAACATGAGGAGGAACTTTTTACCTTGTGAGAGTGAGAGAACCCTGGAACAGGCTACCAAGGGGGGTTGTGGAATCTCCTCCTCTGGAGATATTCAAACCCCACCTGCATATGCTCCTGTGTGACCTGCTTTAGGTGCTCTTGCTCTGGCAAGGGGTAGGACTGGATGAGCTTTTGAGGTCCCTTCCAGCCCCTGACATGCTGTGAGTCTTTGAAGACACCACTTGCAGGTAACTGAGCAGGGCTAGCTCAGTGAAGCGGTGAAGGTCACAGATTCTCTCAATAAATGACTCACATTGTTGCTACCAGTATTTACATCCTTGCATTGAGCAGAGGCTAGAGTAATATTGATTCAGGTTGCAAATCTCATCAGCAAGTAAACAAGTGCACTCTCTGTGAAAGGCAATCCAGGAGAGGGAAAAATCTGCTGTAGCAAAGGCTTAGCCATGCCGTCAGGCTGCTGCTCTTCCCGGGTCAGAATGAACACTTCTGATCTGTCAGAACAGCAAGCTCATTCCTTCTGGTGATGGTTCTCATCGAGCTGTGTCTTTCCTTTGTCGCTCCCAGCCCCCAGGGGATGGTCTATGGAAGGAGAGCCTGAGCTGATGCTGAGGTTGTGATCCATGAGGTGCGGGGGAACCTGGCTTGCTGCTCTGCAGCAGTGTTGATTGTGAAGCACTGGGGTAGTAAAGCCTGCCTTTGTCAGCGTGGTGCCACACAGGTAACTGGGAGGACACATGGGAAGCAGAGAGCCCAGTGACAAGATGTTATAAATTTATTCCACCAGGATTTAGTGCTTTTTCACGTGTTTTCCTGCAATTTTGACCAGGGTGGTACTAAAACTGGTGAATCTTCTTTGAACTTCCTCTAGCCCTCATGCTGACTGAGAGGAAATAATCCAAAAAGCCTGCTTGGAAAAGGATGAAAAATGCCTTTGCTTCTCTACATCTGACACAGAACTAATTCCAAAAAGAGTATTAGGAAATATTCCTTCCCAGAGAAGGTTCTCAGACATTGGAATGATCTGCCCAGGGCAGTGCTGGAGTCCCCATCCCTGGAGGTGCTCAAGCAGCCTCGGGAGCTGGCACTTCAGGATATGGTTTAGTGTTGACATTTCAGTGCTGGGTGAAAGGTGGTCTGGATGAGCTTGGAGGTCTCTTTCAACAGGATGTATTCCGTGGTGCTGTGAAGATTTCCAAGCTAATGAGCCAAATGACCTAGCCTTGGAACAGTGGAAGTGCATCAGCATGGCACTGTGCCCAAGCCTGCAAGGACTGGTGAGGGGCTGGAGCACAGCCCTTCAAGGAGCAGCTGAGGGAGCTGGGGTTGTTCAGCCTGGAGAAGAGGAGGCTCAGGACAGACCTTATTGCTGTCTACAACTGCCTGAAAGGAGGTTGTAGCCAGGCAGGGGTTGGTCTCTTCTGCCAGGCACCCAGAGATGGAACAAGAGGACACAGCCTCAAGCTGCAGCAGGGCAAGTTCAGGCTGGATGTTAGCAAGAACTTCACAGCAAGAGTGACTGGCATTGCAGTGGGCTGTCTGGGGAGGTGGTGGAGTCCCCATCCCTGGAGGTGTTTAAAAGGAGGCTGGATGAGGCACTTGGTGCCATGGTTTAGTTAATTAGAAGGGTTAGGTGATGGATTGGACATGATGATCTCAGAGGCTTTTTCCAACCTGGTTAATTCTGTGATTGTCAGAGAGCTATGACAGCAGTGCTGCTTTGGGCCGCCAAGCTGCTTTTGCCACCACAGCAACACACCATCTTTCCTGCAACCCACTGCCCTGATTCTTATTTCATGCTGAATTTTAACAAGGAGCCTTTAAAACTAGCTCCACAAAGACATTTCACTGCCCAAGCTCAGACTAATTTTCAGGACTTAGCATTTGTCTCCTCCGTTGGCAACCAAATGACATCTTCATCTTTCTCTTTTCACTGAAGCTGCATCTCTTGAGAGCAAGGCTCATTTCTTACACTGCAATACAGCCTTGCACAATGACCACTTACTTTTGATGGAGGCCTCTGACTTCCAGTGAATTTTAAAGACCAGTAACAATTTGGCTGAGCTCAGAAAGCCACCAACACCCAGGAACGGCAGGAAAGAGCAGACAAACTGCACAACAAGAAGCTGTCCTGACTTTCATGCATCATTGCAAGGCTCTCTTGAGGGCTGAAAACGAAGAAATATTTTTATTCAGATGATTCACTCACTCTTTAAAGCAAGCTAATGGCAGCTTAGTGGTATCAGTGCCAATGCTTTAACTGCAGAAAGGGCACTCAGCCTGTGGCTTTCATGTTCTGACTAGCCCAAATCCAGCTTTACTGATGGTGAAGTGGGTCACCAAAACTTCTGCAGCAGCAGAGATGGAATGTAAGGGCTTGACAGCTGCTTTCTACTCGTCTGTGCTTAGGAACAGGTGCTACATTTAAATGGGTGTGTTCTGAAGTGCTTAGCTAACCATCCTCCAGCAGTTACTGCAATTGATTAGAAAATTATGAAATCAATTTTCAGAGCTCGTGAGCTTCAAGCCCAAGCATGACTGCTTAAGATTTTTATCAATAAGCTGCAATAATCAGATTTCTAAAGTTCTAGTCCAGCTCCTATTGGCTTTCATCTTGGCAGCTGGAAAACAGTAAAGAATTCAATTACAACAGACAGAATTAGAGCTTGGTCACAGATGCTCAGGTAGAGGACGAGGAGGTCGCTGCCTCTTTTTGTACCATCACCACTCAGATATTCATATATTTCTTGCTCTAGCAAGAGAGGGCTATAGGCAGCTTGAAAATGCTGATAGACTCAAATGTTTGATGTCCCTTGGGAAGAATGAGTCAGCAAGCCTGGGCTGGTAGGTTCAGCTATCTACACATCAAAAGAAAGAACTTGCATGCCACCAAGCAACCCCAGCAGGAGTGCTCAGCAGTAAACATCATCACAAAGCCTTCCCAGGTGCCCCAGGCCTGCCTTGGTTTTGTGCAACAGGAGGAGCATCGTCATACCCTGCACTAAGAAATTCTTCATCTTAGCTGAGATTTTGATGATGCCATGGCTTTGCCCCTGAAATATCCCATGGGAATGATCTTGTTGGATTATCACAGAATCACAGAATGTTAGGAGTTGGAAGTGACCTCAAAAGCTCATCCAACCCAACTCCCCTGCCACATCAAGAGCACTACAGCAGATCACACAGGAACACATCTAGGTGGAGTTTGAATACCTTCAGAGGAGGAGACTCCACAACCCCCCTGGGCAGCCTGTTCCAGGATTCTGTCACCTGCACAGGGAAAAAAATCCTCTTCATGTTTCCATGGAACTTCCTAGGCCTCAGCTTCCACCACTGCCCCTTGTGCTGCCATTGGGCATCACCCAGCAGAGCCTGGCTCCAGCCTTTGGCCACTCATCCTGCACATCTTTATTACCATGTCTGAGGTCACTCCTCAGGCTCCTCCTCTCCCAGCAGCACAGCCCCAGCTCCCTCAGGCTCTCATCTTAAGGAAGGTCTTCCAGTCCCTTCATCATTTTTGTGACTGTGCTGGATTCTTTCCAGCAGCTCTCTGAGGTCCTTCTTGAGCTGAAGCATCCAGACATATTCCAGACGTGGCCTCACCAGGGCAGAGTAGAGGGGCAGGAGAACCTCTCTTGACCTTTGACTGTTTTGGTGTAGACCCCAGAATCCTCCTCAATATCTGCAGAGCGGAAGCCCAAAGCCTTGTGAACCCTCTGTAACAGCACTGTGTGGTGTTCCTGTAAGGGCTTAGCTTTGGCCTTTTGCCAGAGGGACTGTCTAAAGTTTGCTTTATGTTGAGTTTGTTAATAGAGATTAAGCCTTGCTGCATTTTAGAAGATGCAGTTTTTCCTGTTAGATATCCTCTGTCTCCCATTCTGTAACTATGAAAACAACCTGTTTGACTCATTCCCAGGGTTATTGTCACTGTTCAGCAGGAATAACAAATGCAGAAATACAACTGGAGAGCCTCATGCCAGCAAAGTGCTCAGGCTACTTAATGCACACCACTAATTCATCTGCTTCATTGCTTTTGTTTGTTTCTTTTACTCATCTAATTACCAAAGGGCATGAAAGAACTGGAAGAGACTTAGAGAAATGAAGCTGGACACAAAGACCACAGTGAACCTGCAAGAAGTGTTTTGGCCCTGAGGAAAAGAACCTGGGGGCCTTAGTTGATGAAAAACTCAACATGAGCTGGAAGTGTGCACACAGCCCAGACAGCAACTGTGTGCTGGGCTGCAGCAAGAGCAGTGTGGCCAGCAGGGCAAGGGAGGGGATTCTGCCCCTTTGCTCTGATTTCCTCAGACCCCACCTGCAGTACTGTGTGCAGTTCTGCAGCCCCCAGCACAAGGACATGGAACTGTTGCAGCCAGTCCAGAAGAGGCCACCAAGATGCTCAGAGGGCTGCAGCAGCTCTGCTATGAGGACAGGCTATGGGAATTGGGACTCTGCAGCCTGGAGAAGAGAAGGCTTCTAGGATACCTTGGAGTGGCCTTCCAGTATCTAAAGGGGGCTACAGGAAGGCTGGGGAGGGACTATTGACAAGGTCTTGTAATGACAGGACAAGTAGGAATGGGTTTAAAGTGGCAGAGGGGAGATTGAAAGTGGATGTTAGGAAGAAGTTTTTTACAGTGAGGGTGGTGAGACACTGGCACAGGTTGCCCAGGGAGGTTGTGGATCACAAAAATACAAAATCTTCGATCATGTTCTGTGATTCTGTGATCCACAACCTCCCTGGAGGTGTTCAGGTCCAGGTTGGCTGAGGCTTTGAGGGACCTGGTGGGAGGTGTCCCTGCCCATGGTGGGGGGTTGGAACTGGATGAGCTTTGAGGTCCCTTCCAACCTAAACTGTTGTATAATTCTGTGATTCTATGGCTATGAGCATATCCTAGGTATGTGTCATTAGTGACAAAGAATGTCATGGTTGGAACTTGATGATCTTAAAGGTCTTTACCAGCTGGAAAAAAAGAAAAAAATCTGTGACTCTGGGAGCTGAGAGACTTCAGGAGTAGAAGCATGAACCACAGTTCACACAGCCACAAGAGTGTCACCAATTCATAGCCTTCATGGACAGAGTAGCATACCATCAGTGGAGGTCTTCTGCTTAAATCAAATACCTGATCTTGTCCAGTTGGCAAGGGTCAGTTTCATGTGCAGTGTTCTAGAAGTTCTTTCTGTTTGTAGGTGTAGAATTATTAAATTGATTCAACACATTGAGGGGCTGTCCATGGAAGGGCAACAAAGCTGGGGAAGGGTCTGAAGAGGAGCAGCTGAGAGACCTGGGAGTGTGTAGCCTGGACTTCATTGCTCTCTACAGGAAAGAAGGCTGGAACCAGATGGAGGTTGGGCTCTTCTCCCTAGTATAAGTGGTAGGAAGAGAGGCATTGTCCTCAAGTTACACCAGGAAAGTTTTAAGTTGGACACTGGAAAAAACTTCTTCACTGAAAGGGTTCTCAAACACTGGAGCAGACTCCCCAGGATTTGATTGAATCCCTATCCCTGAAGGTGTTTTAAAGAAGCTGAGGTGTGGTGCTGGGGGCCATAGTTAACAGTAGACTTGGCAGAGATAGAGAATGGCTGCACTCAGTGATCTTAAAGGTCTATTCCAACCACAATGACTCTGCAGTTCTGTGATTCTCAATCTTAAATGCACGAGTAATTGCCGTAATTAGGAGATACTTCATATATGTCAACGTTTTGCTGAGTGGAGCCCAAGGTAACTGCATTCCACACCTCTCAGCAAAGCAGTTTTGACCTCAGCTAACAATTTTTTACAGTATCAGCAGAACTATTTATTGTGTCTCTGGAAAGCTGTTACTGATATCTCTCAAGGGAAAAGGAACTCAGGCTTGACTTTCACATTCCATGTCAAATCCAGTGTCAGCCAAGGAGAGACCTTGCCAAAATCATCAGTGCACACACATAAGGAAATTTCTCTGGTGGGCACTGGAGAGCTGGATGGGAAGATGGAAGAGCCAGGTGTGCTTTCTTGCCCTTTATGGTCATGAAGACCCTCTCTTTAACCTCTAAGCACAACCCACCTCCTATCTGCCAGTTGCCAAGCACACAAGCAAGCTGACTGGCAGCAGGGTTGAGAAGAGAAGCCTGAGTAATGGAGATTGCTGAACACATCTCAGCCTGACAGCTTTATTATTAAGATTTATACTGCTGCCAGGCCTAGAAGTCAAATGACCAAGAGTCTATCTTACAGAGATATTGCAAACATACAAAAACCACCTCTGCTCCCACAGGGTGGAATAGGAGCCACAAGTTGCTAATCCCTCTGGAAACCCCAGATTTGTAGTGGTTTTAATAGTTGATCTTGGCAACCATGCCAATGCATCATATTTTATCCAGATAGCTCTTGCTAATTATCAAACAGAGCAGTGAAACTGTATGTAGCAGGAAAAAGTTTATCTGCCTGCACGTGATGTCTGATTGTTTTCAGTTCAAAAGGAAGAACATTCTCAGGTGATGCAAGTTCTACTACTCCAAGATTTAAAACGCAGCTATGTTAAGTAGAAACACCTACCTACAGGATCACAGGATCTTAGGGGTTGGAGGGGACCTCTGCAGAGCTTGCAGTCCAACCCCTCTGCCACAGCAGAGCCAGAAAATCCAGTGCAGGTGGCATAGGAACACATCCAGACAGGGCTGCAAAGGCTCCAGACAAGGAGACTCCACAACCTCTCTGGGCAGCCTGTGCCACTGCTCTCTCACCCTTACAGCAAAGAAGTTCTTCCTCCTCTTGAGCTGCAGCTTCCTGTGCTGCAGTTTCCATCCCTTGCCCCTTGTCCTGTGGCAGGGCACAAGTGAGCAGAGGCTGTCCCTGTCCCTTCCTTCCTGACCCCCAGCCCTCAGCTCTCGATAGACATTGCTCAGCTCCCCTCTCAGCCTTCTCCTCTGCACACTCAACAGTCCCAGGGCTCTCAGCCTCTCCTCCTCAGGCAGTGCTCCAGGCCCTTCAGCATCCTTGCAGCCCTGCCGTGGACTCTCCAGCAGATCCCTATCCCTCTTGAACTGGAGAGCCCAGAACTGGATGCAATATTCTAGGTGGGGCCTGACCAAGGCAGAGTAGAGGGGGACAAGAACCTCCCTCCCTCTGCTGGCCACACTTCTTAATGCCCCTCAGGACCCCGTTGCCTTTCTTGCCCACCAGGGCACATTGCTGTGCCATGCAGAACTTGGTGCCCAGCAGCACTCCTAGGTTGTTCTGCACAGGGCTGCTCTCCAGCAGATCACTTGCTGACCCATACTGGTGCAGTTACTTCAAGAAGTAGTATTTGTTCTACAGCAGGTTATACAGCAGCAGCAGCAGAACAGCTCTGCAGAGAAAGCACTCATTTTTCAGTGCAGAAATGTGTGATGTGGATCCATGCACTGAAATACAAAAGATTAATCATCTAGCTGGAAAAAAAAATGCCCAGACAAATTAATTGCTAGAATCTGAAAGTCAGGAGACTAATCCAATTAAACATGTAAATGGGGTACCTATGGTGTTCATTTGCAGTGTCCTTCAAGCTAATAATTAAATGATGGATTTTAAAACTAATTGTTAAGAAAAGTGTCAGCTGCTAGCTTGGAATTCAGAGTGCCTTTAAACTTCCGCTGCCATGTTCATCCTTGAATGACAAAGTCAGCTCAGCTCCACACCTCCAGCTATTCCCCACTCAAGGGACTGTCCTCTTTACCCTGCACTAGTGAGGCCACATCTAGAGTACTGGGTTCATTTTGGGCCCACATTACAAGAAGGACGCTGAGGTGCTGAAGTGGGTCCACAGAAGGGTAGTGAAGCTGGTGAAGGGTCTGGAGAACAGGGCTGGTGATGAGCAGCTGGGATGTTCAGGCTGGAGAAAAGGAGGCTGAGGAGAGACCTTTTGGCTCTCTAAAGCTTCCTTAAAGCAGGTCTCTTCTCCCAAGTAACAAATGATAGGGGTTGGATATTAGGAGAACATGGTTTACTGAGAGAGTGGTCAGGCATTGGAACAGGCTGCACAGGAAAGCAATGGAGTCAGCATCGCTGGAGGTGTACAAGAAAAGTGTGCACATTTGGGTTAGTGGGCATGGTGGTGTTGAGTTGATGGTTGGACTGTTGAGCTTGATGATCCTAGGGGTCTTTTTCCAGTCTTTATGATTCTATGCCAACACAGAATCTCTTTTCCACTGTGACAAACTAGAGGCTGGAGCTATTCTCATCGTGTATTGCCACGTGTTCAGCATCCTTAGCATTTGGCAACTAAGCAGATGGAGGGCACAGAGCTGCACTCTCTGGGAAGGGCTAGTGCCATGGGAGAGGAGCTAGTACTGCTGAGATTTCTTGCCCAGCATCTGCTGTCACCTGAAGCAGTTCTTCAGCCTCTGTGTCTCATTTCATAGCTGTAACAAAACCCCTTCCGTTGATTAGCACAGGTATTAACTAATCCTCTTTGTAAACAACTATGGGGTGATTTAGTAAAATGCACTCTGAAAATGAAGGAGTTATTAGGAAAGCTTATCTGAAAGCTTTGGGCCAGCCTCTCAGCCTTGCCTCGCTTCCAAGTTTCTGCAAACAAGCAAACAAACAATTCCTCTGTGAAGGACAAGCCTCAAACATCATTGCAGATGTATCCCCAGAGGCCTTCCTCTGGGTGCAATTCTGTGCCAAGCTTTTCTCATGTGCTGCCTCTCACTGTTGGAATGAAAAGCTGAGCATCAGTGCCTGATAAGTTTGAAACTGCAGCTTGGAAGAGAAGCATTTCTTCAGAGCTCCTTCTAGGTTCTGTCAGATCTCCTCCCTCATGGGTCACAGGGATACTGGCATATGGATGGAGCAGAAAGCAGCCTGCCCTCAGCTCTCCTCTTCTCAGCACAGGCAGAGAAGTCTTCTGTCTTGTTTCAAACCTGGTGTAGATCACAGAATCATAGAATCATTTTCATCTTCAAGATCATAGAGTCCAACCATTGACCCAACATCACCATGTCCACTAAACTATGTCCCAGAGTGCCACATCCAGGGTTGGTGACTCCACCACCTCCTTGGACAGCCTCCTCTAATGCCTGACCACTCTCCTAAATGCCCCTCAGTCTCACTGTGAGAAACCATTGTCCTTCTCCATCACATTGAGAGGTGAAGCTGATAGAAAGGGACCATGGTTTGAAGTATTCAGGGCCACAACTTGCTTTAGTTAGTTGGAGGTGTTGGAGTGCCTGAAGGTGTTGAAGGAAAGCTTGAATGTGGCACTTAGTGCCACGGTCTGATCAGTGTGGCGGTATTAGGTCATAGGCTAGACTTGGTGATCTCAGAGGTCTATTCCAGCCTCAATAATTCTGTGATTCTGGGTCACCACCCCAGAGGTGGTCAAAAAATGTATAGACATGGAAATTTGGGACATGGTTTAGTGGCCATTTGTGGCCTTAGGTTGAATGTTGGACTAAGTGATCTTAAAGTTCTCTTCCAACTAGAAGAATTCTGTGATTCTGTGATGACAGACCCCAGAAATGACAACTACCCCTGATTCCTTTGTCCTGTTATTAGGGAAGGGAGATTTTTCAGGGGCAGAAGAGCGCCTGGAAAGCACTGAGGGTTGAGGAGATGTTCAAAGAGATGGAAAAAAAAAAACATCCTAATCCTTATTTATCATAGAATCATAGTATCACAGAATCAGCCAGGTTGGAAGAGACCTATAAGATCATCCAGTCCCTCCCCAGCTTTCTTGGAGCCCCCTTCAAATACTGGAAGGCTACAAGAAGATCTCCTCGCAGCCTTCTCTTCTCCAGACTGAACAGCCCCAACTCTCTCAGCCTGTCCCCATAGCAGAGCAGCTCCAGCCCTCTGATCATCCTTGTGGCCCTTCTCTGGATACCTTCCCTTACCCTGCTGCCCACACTGCTCTGGATGCAGCCCAGGGATCTTTCTGGGATCTTTCACTTGAAAAACACTCACAGCTTGCCCCAGGTGCTGCAGAAGATGACATCACTTCAGGGTGGTATAGCCCCATTCCTCCCCAAACACCTTCCACCTGTCTCTGGGGTGGAGAGTGGCTGTGGGCCACTCAATTACGGCAGTAAAGATCATTGGCACAATCAGGGCCTATAAAAGGGAGTGGGTTCACCATAAGTGGTGATGCTTTGCTTTTTGAGCAGCTGCCTAGAGCTCTCTTTTTCTCTTCTCTGCCAGGCGCCATCTTGGGGCAGTTCTGCAGCACCATGTTGTCCATGAGAGCAAGTCCTCCTTGGGGCTCACTGGATTGCCCCTCACTGCTCATCATCTCTGCTGTGAAATTGCCTTGGGTGAATGACTGGAAGCATCTTGGTGGCCCAGGAGCACTGCATGATGTGGCAGCAGCCTGAGGAAGTTAGGAGTGGCTCTGACCAAGCACAAGCAATGTGAAGTGAGCACAGGTGTGCAGAGTGGCAAAGCAGTGTGTCAGCCAGAAAAAGCCCTGTCAGTACCTGCCCAATGTTTAGGTTTTGGACTGCATGGCTGGGTATGGATGAAGCTGGAAAATCCCAACCCTTCTGCATGGCCAAAAATGTGAGGTGCAACTGAAGGTCTGCAAGAGCCTCATGCCCGATGGGAGGCAACTTCTGAGTGAACTTTGGGAACTCAATGAAAGCTGTGGCTGATGGATAAGAAGAGAATGGAACTGGAAAGCTTAGACTTGAAGTTGCAGAGCAACTTGCCTCTGGTCCAACAACTTGATCAGATCCCACTTTGGTTTGCTAGAGTGCTTTTAAAAGCCCTCTTTTACTCTTCTCCCCAGCCTTCCCCATCTTTTTTCCACTGGCCCTCATGTCTATGGGATTTCCAGCCATCTTGGAGCCTGAGAGTCCTACCTGACACTACAGGAAAGGAAAATGCAGTCACTCATTTCTCATGGATCTGAAAATGACTGTGAAGGAGACCGACCTGATCTGGCTGCAGGTGTTGTCTGGGCAGTGTCTCCAGTCTGGAACCCTAGGAGCTGTAACCATGCTTCAAGTGCCCACCAGCTGTGATGGAGTGGTTATGAAGAGTGGGTGAGTACTAACATGATTTCTTTTATTTCTCATTGCCTGCTCTTGCTTCACTTTTGTGCTTGTTGGCTTTGGCAGAAGCACTGACTCTGCCCAGAGACTTCAACCAGAAAGTTAGATGTGATTAATTCTCCTTTCTTCTGGGAAGGACTCTTAGAGTAAAAGAAGCTCCAGGTGAATATTCTCTTCCCATTGGAAAAGCAACTAGTAAGATTTGATCAAATCTGCCTTGTGTGGAACATTCACTTTCAGAATGCTTCTCATTATTTTTCTTTTGTGCATCCAAACCAATACAAAGAGAGAAGTTTTGCATTGTATTTATGTTTAAATATCTTTGGACTGCTGTAGTTATCCTCTCAGGCCTTCTTCAACTGTTCAGTGTTCTAGATGGTCAGGGTCATGTTTACAGCTTCGATTTTCTGGACCCACTTGGTTGGTTGGGTTTGGAAGGGTGAGTGGGTTGGGTTTGGGGTGGTTGATGTTGGTGATTTCTTTCTATGCATAGCAGAGTTAAATATCCATTTGATCTCTGCTGTACCAATGCAGTGACTCAGTCACAGGTCAAGTGAGAACAATAAGATCCCCCATCATAGGTAGCTGGATGCTCATTTGAGGGTGGACTATAAAGGGCTCTACTTGACCATGCTTTGTGTTTCCAAATGTTTCATGCTTGGCACTCAAAAATGGGGGTAATGTGATTTTGAAATTCAGTGCTCATTAGTGGGTTACTCAAATCTGCCTGACCTAGCTGAGGAAGTTGATTGTGTTGCTGAAACATCTGCTAAGCCAAAGCAACACCTCTGCTCTGGCTGCAGATTTCAAATGCAAGGAAAACATCCCTGAGTTATCAATAGTGTTAGGTTGTGGAGTTGTGGTGGTTGCCTATGAGTGAAGTGGCTTTCACAGCCTGTAATCTAATTCTTCTCACCAAAACATTCTAGCTAGCTTCAAACTAGCACAAGAGTCTACCTCTCTAGAGACTTTTGAGACCCATCTGGATGTATTCCTGAGTGACCTGCCCTAGGTGATCACAGAATCACAGGAAGCATCTGGTTGGAAGAGACCTCCAAGCTCATCCAGTCCAACCCTACAATCCAGCACTGAAGAGTCAACACTAAACACATCTAGATGGATTTTGAATATCTCCAGAGAGGGAGACTCCACAGCCCCCCTGGGCAGCCTGTTCCAGTGTTCTGTCACCCTCACAATTAACTCTATCCTAGCCAAACCCAGCACAAAGCTACACAAGCTCTGACAGTGACCTTGGCCACCTGGGCCCTCAGCTCACTGTTGTTCATTTGACTGTCAACCAATACCCCCTGGTCCCTCCCCAAGTGTCCTTAAGATGGCAGCAGCTGTGAAGAAAGTTCTTTTGTTTGCTTGTTTTTTTGGGGGAGTTTGTGTGGGGTGTTTTTGGGGGTGGAGGTGAAGGAGGGAGGGAACTGGAGAAGCAGTCTAGAAATTGGAAAGGAGAGAGCTGATTCTTCAGAGCTCCTTCTTTAATCTTCAATTTTCTGCTCAGCAAAATCATATTCATAGGCAGATTATTCATTATTAAGAGTTTATTTCAGATCAGACCCTGTATGGCAGTAGATTAGGACATGGGGGGGAAGATTAGCTTCTCTCTAGGTGGTTGGGAGTGAGTTCTCTATCTCTTATCATTATCTCTGGATTTTCATGGAGCCTGATCATCATTATTAATTCTACCAGCAGAATTCTGTGCAGGGATTAAAATGCAGATAGGTGTCATTTAAGAAGCATAATCAAGCTGAAAGTGAGGGGTTTGTGGCAGGCAAATCCTCTGGGTTTGTGTCTTGTGTGAGTTTTTTTTTTGCTTGGTGTGTTTTTAATGACAGTCAATTTAATTTTTTGGACTTTTCAAACTCAGGTTCTTGCTTAGAAATGGGTTTGTTTACTTTCCTGTGCTTGTCATTGAGTTTGAGGGAGTGTTTTTCTTCCTCAAAGGGGAAAAAATAATCTTGTTAGTGTTCAGGTGAATTTTATTTGGATTTAATAGAAAATGGGCTGTAAAATTCTTCAGCAATGTTTCTGCACATCCTCATATTGTCCTAAGTGGAAGCCAAGCATATAGATGAAGAATTTACTGAATGAATTCAAATTAAATAACCCCCCCTTCCTTCTCTGTTGCTGCCATCCCTCCATTGCTCTTTTATTTCCCTTTTATGGTGTTTTTGGGCTTTATTCTCCCTGTGAATGTGAATTAGAGACTTGACTCTGTGAATATGGAAGAATCCAAGAGTACATCCTTGTGTTAAGGTGAATGTACTTAGAGCAGCAGAAAATTTCAGCTTTTCACATTGCTGAATGCTATGAATCAATTGGCAGGAAGAAGCAGAGGAGATTCTACCAGCAAAAGCCTTTTAATTAGATGTTTAGGTCAAAACCTCAAAGGGAGGTGATTGTCCCCTTGTACTCAGTGCTGGTGAGGCCACACCTCAAATGCTGTGTCATCAATACAAGAGAGATTTGGAGGTGCTGGAGCCAGTGCAGAGGAGGGCAAGGAAGCTGTCAAGGGCCTGGAGAATAAATCTGGCGAGGAGAGACTGAAGGAGCTGGGAATGGTTAGTGTGAAATAGAAGAGGCTGAGGGCAAACCTCATGGCTCTCTACAGCTACCTGAAAGGACCCTGTGGAGGGGTTGATGCTGGTCTCTGCTCACAGGTGATAGAACAAGAGGGGATGGCCTCAAGCTGTGACTGCATAGGTTTAGACTGGACATGAGGAAGAATTTCTTCCCAGCAAGAGTGGTCAGGGATTGGAATGTGCTGCCCAAGGAGGTAGTGGAGTCACCAACCCTGGAGGCATTTAAAGGTGGTTTGGGGGCTATGTTTTAGGGTGAAACTTGCAGAGTAGGATTCTGGGCTGGACTTGGTGACCCTGAGGCTCTTTTCCAGCCTGAACATTTGTGTGTTTCTGTGAAAGCAGGGCTCTGCTTCAGGTGTTGAGGTTTGCATCAGAAACCCAAATGCTGATGTTGAGGTCTGTTGAAGTGCTCATGGAACTCTGGTTCTGTGAAATGTGAAAAGCAAGAAGCTGAGCAGCAGATGCAGGCCTGGGAAGAGTATGGAGCAGAAGCTTCTGCAGTCAGCTGCAGTGAAGGTGGCTGGGTGGCAGCAGCTCCTGTTTGAAAGTTGATATGAGGCTGCTCTCACCCCTGGAGATACTTTAAAGACCTGGCAATTATTGACAGGGTTTAGTGGTCACCTGACAGTGCTGGGTTAATGATTGGACTTGATACTCTCCAAGGTCTTTTCTAACCTAAAATATTCCATAATTCTCCCATCTAGTAAGAGGTGGGATAAATGGAAACAACTTCAAGTTGCACCAGGGCAGGTTAGTGAGGTGGATATTGGGATGAATTTCTTAACTAAAAAGAGTTGCCAAGCCCTGGAGCAGACTGCCCAGGGCAGTGGTGGAGTCTCCATCCCTGGAGGGGTTTCAAAGCCATGGAGATGTGGTGCTGAGGGACACGGTTTACTGGTGACCTGGCAGTGCTGGGTTAAAGTGGAGGCTGCCCTGCTGGAAAGAAGTTCTGTGGAGAAAGACTTTGGAGTGCTGGTGGGCAGCAAGTTCTGCATGGGGCAGCAATGTGCCCTTGTGGCCAAGAGAGTCGAAGATAACCTGGGGTGCACCAGGAAAGGTGTGTCCAGCAGGGCTAGGGAGGTTCTTCTCCTCTTCTCTGCCCTACTGAGAACACACCTGCAATATTGTGTCCAGTTTTGGGCTCCCCAGTTCAAGAGAGACAGAGACCTGCTGGAGAGAGTCCAACACAGGGCTGAAAGGGTGCTGAAGGGACTGGAGCACTGCCTGATGAGGAGAGGCTGAGAACCCTGGAGCTGTTGAGTCTGGAGAAGAGAAGGCTGAGAGGGGAGCTGAGCAATGCCTAGCAATAACTGAGGCATGGGTGTCAAATGGAGGGGCCAGGATCACCAGCAATAAGGAGCAATGGATACAACCTGGAACAGGAAAAGTTTCAGCTCAACATGAGGAGAAAGTTGTTTAGAGTGAGGGTGCCAGAGCCCTGGAGCAGCTGCCCAGAGAGGTTGTGAAGTCTCCTTCTCTGAAGGCTTTCCAAACCCACCTTGATGCATTCCTGTGCAGACTAGCCTGGGTGATGCTGCATTGGTAAGGAGGTTGGACTGGATGATCTCTGGAGGGCCCTTCCAGCCTCTAACGTTCTCTGATGATTTGATGGGCTTGGTTTCTTCCAAACAAATAATTCTGATTCTACAACTAGTCAGATAATTGACATGACACAGGTAGTGATTGCAGCCTTACTGGAGATTTCCATCACTCCTTTTGTTCCTTTATATCTTACATCTCAGCTTGTACTGCGTGACCTCTGAATAGGGCTTGGCTTTTAGACATCTTTTTATAGAGCTTCTAGACTAAGTCAGGCTCTTTGGTAGCTGAGCAATTAAAATCACAGAATACATCTGGTAGAAAGGGACCTCCAAGCTTATCCAGCCCAACCTTCAACCCAGCACTGAAGAGTCAGCACCAAACCATGGCCCTAAGCACCAGCTCCACAGGCTGTGTGAACACCTCCAGGGGTACTGACTGCAGCACTGCCCTGGGCAGAACATTCCAGGGTTTGAGAAGCCTCTCTGGGAAGAAATATTTCCTAGCATCCAGCCTGAACCTCCCCTGGGGCAGTTTGGAACCATCTCCTCAGCTTCTGTCCCTTGGCACCAAGGAGCAGAGATTGCCCCCTCCTTGCTCCAACCTCTCTGAAAGGAGCTGTAGAGAGCAAGGAGGTCTCCATCAGCCTCCTCTTCTCCAGACTGAAATGTCCCCAAGGTGCATCAGGGAAAAGTTAGGTTGGATATTAGGGACAATTTCTTTATTGAAAGAGCTGTGCAGGGAAGTGGTGGAGATGCCATCTCTGAAGGTGTTAAAGAAGCACATAAACATGGAATTTCAGGACATGGTTTAATGGATGTGGTGGTGT
This sequence comes from Tricholaema leucomelas, assembly GCA_013400475.1. NCBI lineage: Eukaryota > Metazoa > Chordata > Aves > Piciformes > Lybiidae > Tricholaema lacrymosa > Tricholaema leucomelas. Next base: position 47,228 of record WAAF01016178.1, on the reverse strand, counting down.
TGGGCTGCTGGTTGGAGTGGTGACCTTGGAGGTCTTTTCCAACTGAAACAATTCCACACTTCTATATTGTAAGTAAATAAAAGGTGTGTCGGAGATTAAAAGCCATTGAAAGCAAGATTGATGTTGCTCACTGTCCTTGGTTGGGTTGGAATGAATTGGAAATCTGTACTGTTTTGTTGTCTGGCTGTTTTCAGCAGCTGGAGAATTGGAGCTTTTTCTTCTGTGACAAGGCAGCAGCAAATCAATTTTGGCCAGTGGATTTACCTGCCTGTTCAGTAGGGTGTCGTAAACCCTCATGATTGAAGAGCAGTGGCTGCTTTTCTGCACGTGAGTGAAATCCAGAGCTGTATCTCTGAGGTCTCTTAACACTGAAAGATTTTCTGAGCTGCTTACTCATCCCAGGGTTGAGACTGTATCTTATCCCCTTGTTAATGATATGATTTTATGGTGCCAGATTCAGGATGAATTAAAACTTGCTTTCACTGACTGGGACCAAATCCTGCTCCTGTTTCACAGGATCAAAGAATTTCAGGAGTTGGAAGGGACCTCAAAAGCTCATTCAGTCCAACCCTTCTGTCAGAGCAGGAGCACCTAGAGTAGATCACACAGGAACACATCCAGGCAGGTTTTGTATATTCTCAGAGAGGAGACTACATGATCCCCCTGGGCAGCCTGTTCCAGGCTTCTGTCACCCTCACAGGGAAAAAAAATTCCTCTTCATGTTTCCATGGAATTTCCTCTGCCTCAGCTTCCACCACTGCCCCTTGTGCTGCCATTGGGCATCACCCAGCAGAGCCTGGCTCCAGCCTCTGGCCACTCACCCTGCACATCTTTATCACCATGAGTGAGGTTACCTCTTAGTCTGCTTCAAGCAGCACAGCCCCAGCTCCCTCAGGCTCTGCTCCTAAGGAAGATCTTCCACTGCCTTCAGCATCTTTGTGGCTCTGCACTGGAGTCTCTCAAACATTTCCCTGAGATCCTTCTGGAACTGAGGGGCCCAGAACTGGACACAATATTCCAGATGTGGCTGCACCAGGGAAGAATAGAGGGGCAGGAGTCCAATCATCCAGTCTTTTCTTGAACACCTCCAGGATGGTGACTCCACCACCTCCCTGGGCAGCCCATTCCAATGCCAATCACTCTCTCTGAAGAACTTCCTCCTAACACCCAGCCTATACCTCCCTCGGCACAACTTGAGACTGTGTCCCCTCATTCTGTTGCTGGTTACATGAGAGAAGAGACCAACCCCACCTGGCTACAGCCTCCTTTCACTTAGTTGTAGACAGCAATAAGGTCACTCCCGAGCCTCAGGGTGGTGATGAGTTGTGTCCCTGGGCTCTTTCTTAATGGGACTATCTGTGTGCAGAGGGGAGGGGCAAGAACCTACCACAAATAGCTTCAGCCAGGCAGTTTAACTGACATTGAGTTACCACAGAATTACAGAATGGTGGGGAGTGGAAGGGACCTCTGGAAGTCACCTAGTCCAACCCACAGCTTGTTGTATAGAATCCCATTTAGGTGGGTTTGGAATCTCTCCAGAGAAGGAGATTCCACATCATCTCAGAGCAGCCTGGCCCAGGACTTTGGCATCCTCACGGTGTATACTTTTCCCTGTCCTGTTCAGAAGGAACCTCCTGGATTCTATGCTGTGCCTATTGCTCTTTATCCTACCATTGGAAACCACTGAAGAGGTAATCATTGAGAAGATCATGTCTCAGGCTGCTTTTCTCTAGGCTAAACTGCCCTGTGTCTTTCAGGCTTTCTCATCAGAGAGATGCTTCAGTCCCCTCAGCACCTTTGTAGCCTCCATTGGATCTCTCCAGTAGTTCCTTGCGTCTCTTTAATTGGGAAGCCCAGATTTGGACACAATACTCCAGGCTTCATCAGGGCAGAATAGAGAGGGGAGAACCTCTGTCTCCCTGCTGCCCACAGCCTCCTTAGCATGCCCCAGGACACCACTGGCCCTGACCATGATCACCAGTGTTGCTCACTGGTGATCTTCTTGTCCCCCAGCACTCCCAGGTCCTCCTCCACAGAGGTCATCTCTAGCAGGTCCCCCCAGCCTGTACCGGTGCGGGTAGTTATTTCTCCCTACATGCAGGACTCCACACTTGCCCTTGTTGAACTTTGTGAGGTCCTCTTCTGCCCAGCTCTCCAGCCTGGCCAGGTCTGTCTGCATGGCAGCAGCCACTGCTCCCAGCTTTGCACCCTGCCAATTGATGGTAGCTGAAAGAAGTGTTTCAGCTCCAAAGAAGCTGGCTGGATCTGGTGAAAGATTTTATTCTTATCAAGGAACAAATTATTTGCCTTTTCCTATCCAAGGCTAATTTGTTGCTGGAGCAGCTTTGGTTGGTCTAGGTTTCTGCATCTGTCCTCTACCAGTTCTACTGGAAATGGAGTGGCAGCCATACATCTGTCTAGGGACTCCAGCTGACTTTACTGATGCCTCAGAGGACACATTTTGGGCTAGTAGCCAATTAAGATTTAGCCTGCATACCCAATATTATTTTGTCATGTTTTCCTTGCTTGATTTCTTGAGTTCTAACTCTCTGGGTTTTGGTTGTAAAGAAGGCTCAGCAAAGCCAGAACAGCAGGAAAAACTAATAATACAACTGTGTTTTGCTTGAGCAGGATGCAAGGAAGTGCTTTTGGAGAGGAGGGAGCTGCATTGACAGCAGATGAATGAATATAGAGGCAGTGTGAGATAGATCTCAATTGTCTTTCACCTGAGGGGCTGGAATTCTGTAATCTGGGGAGCTAAAGGCAAAAGATCTGTCTGTTAGCATCAGAGTTGTAGTAGATCAGAGCCTCAGTGTTTGCTCACTGCAGCTGTCATGGAGCAATAGATGAGAACTTCAAGAAGAAAGAAATCTTAACCTGAAAAGACAGGGCATAAAGCAAACAGAAGCCTAAAGTTGAAAGGAAAGAAATTATTTTAAAGCCAAATAAGAAACAGTTGAGCTCAAGTGGGGGAGTGTTGTCACTATGAACCAGCAACTGGGAGTCCTTGGTGCTTGGGGTTTGGTTCTACTTTACGATACACCACATGAACAAATGTCAGTGGGGAAGGGATCTCGTGGATGTCTGTAGGGTTCTGGAGGTGCATGGTGTGTGAAGGGCCAGGATTTAACACCAAACTTGGCTGACTTAGTGCCTGGACTTGATCATCTCGAAGGTCTTTTCCAACCAAAACAATTCAGAGAATCATAGAATGGTTTGAATTGGAAGGAACCGATATAGGCTGAGCAGTGCCTGGCTTGAGAGCAGCTCTGAAAAGCACTTGGGAGTGCTGGTGGATGAGAAGCTCCACATGAGCCAGCAATGTGCACTTGCAGCCCAGAGAGCCAAGCAGAGTCTGGGTTGCATCAAGAAAAGTATGGGCAGCAGAGAGAGGGAGAGGATTCTGCCCCTCTGCACCGCTCTGGTTGGACCCCACCTGGAGCACTGTGTCCAGTCCTGGAGCCCCTGGAGCAGGAAAGATGCTGGGAATATATTTCTTTTTGTATATTTTAAATATAAATATTGAATACATTTTTATATAAATAATATTCAAAAATAAAAGGGAAAAGTGCTAAATATGAGGTGCAAAAAGTTAAATACTGGGGAGGGAAAAGTACTAAATATATATAACTCAAAATCAAAAGAGACAAAAACCTCCAAACTGAAAACCAAAAGGGGTAACCCCACCCAAGCAAACTGAGAATTATAAGAGACAAAAAACCTAAACCAAGTAAAAGTCAAAAGAGACCCAAACCACTAAACTAACTAAAAAAGCAAAGAGGTAAACACCCTCCCCACCTGCAACTTAACTCATAACCAGAAGATACCAAATCCCTAACCTAAGTCAAAATCCAAAGAGGTAAAAAAAAAAACAAAAAACAAAACCAACTCAAAACCAAGAGACAAAAACCCCCAAACTAACTCAAAATCAAAACAAAAAAATACAAATGCCAAAATAAAAACCAAAAAGAAAACCAAACAACAAAAGAATTCCAAATACTGCAGTGTCACCTTTGCCCTCCTCACTCTCCTCAAGAACTTGGAAGCTGCCTCTGAAAGGGCTGAAATCCAAATGCTGGCAGTTATGTTAATTTCATTAGTAAAGGATCAAGGTCACCACAACAGCAATTGCCTGCATTTCCCCATTCCTGCAATTAGGTGATTATGAAAATGAGCACTTGCTAACCACAGCAAAGCTTTCAGGAGCCCTAAGGTGGAGGCTTTTTTTTCATCCCATCCTGCTTGCTAATTGTGTCAGGACTTAGTGGAACGTAACTGTGGTTGCTTTGGGCTCATCAGGACAAGCAGGCAGATAGGTGGTGCCTGCTGCTTCTGGGCTAGAAAGCTTCTCCCAACAGAACCATAGAATGGTCTATGTTGGAAGGGACCTCACAGATGATCCACTTCCAACCCTCTGCCATAGGCAGGGACACCTCCCACTGGAAGGAATTGCTCAAGGCCTCATCCAGCCTGGCCTTGAACACCTCCAGGGAGGGGGCAGCCATAACCTCCTTGGGTAAACCTGTGCCAGTGTCTCACCACCCTCATTGCAGAGAACTTCCTCCTAACATCCAGTTTAAACCCGTTCCTCCTCATCCTGTCATTGCAAGACTTTGTCAGTAGTCCCTCCCCAGCCCTCCTGTAGCCCCCTTCAGATCCTGGAAGGCCACTCCAAGGTCTCCTGGAAGCCTTCTCTTCTCCAGGCTGCAGACCCCCAACTCTCTCTGCCTGTCCTCATAGCAGAACTGCTGCAGCCCTCTCAGCATCTTGGTAGCCTGCTCTGGACTGGCTCCAACAGTTCCATGTCCTTCTTGTTTTGGGGGCTCCAGAACTGTACCCAGTACATAGCTACCAGGAACACAGCGTTCTGCTGAAACAGCATCACAGAACTGCTTCAACTGGAAGACACTCCCAAATTCATAGAATTGTAGAATCACAGAATGGGCTGGCTTGGAAGGGACCTCCAAAGCTCGTCCAGTCCAACCCCCTCTGCAAACAGCAGGGATATCCTCTACTAGATCAGGTTGCCCAGAGCCCTGTCCAGCCTTGCTTTGAACATCTCCAGGGATAGGGCCCTAATCACTGAGTCCACTCATCAACCTAACACCTCTGTGGTCACTAAATCAGACACATCAACAGGTTTCTTGAACACCTGTTGTAGTTTGAGGCCATGATCTACCCAGGACTGGATGATAGAGGTGACTCTTATTTCTTTTGAGGAATAAGAATAAAAATACTGCACAGCAATGGGAAATGCATATGTGCACTAGTAAATGGAATCTCTCTTTACAAGAGGCAATGAGGTAGAATGAAAAAGCAATCATCTCCCCAAGACTTTGCTTTACCTTACTCTAGGTCAGACTTTGATAAGCTCTGCTCTCCAGCCATCTCCTGCTTCTAATAATCCTCCCTTTTTTTTTAATCTGAGATTTTCTGGATGGTTTTACCATATTAGGAGGTTGGAATGAGGTTGGAATTTTCTCTTCTCCCTCCTCTCAGTGATAGAACAAGAGGAAATAGCCTGAAATTGTACCAAAACAGATTTAGTTTAGTTATTAGAAGAATATCTTTACTGAAAGAGTGGAACAAGCTGCCCAGAGGGGTGGTGAAGTTACCATCCCTGGAGACATTCAAGAAATGTGTGGAGATGGCACTTACTTGGGTATGTGGTTTAATGGGTTGGGTGGTGCTGGGCTGATGGTTGGACTGGATGAGCTTGGACATCTTCCAACCCAAACAGTTCTATGATTCTACACAACTTCTGCATTCCCACTGGAAATACTTGTCCCAAAGAGTTCTTCAGAGCTTCCTGCCTTTGTTCTGGCTGTATCAGTGCACTGCCTCATTGTCACCCAATTATCTACAGAGAAATTGCTTCATGTACTTAGCAGAAAGTCTTTTTTGCTCCTGCCTGCATGACTTTGTCCTCTGTCCTTTTATCTCCTACTTTGGTCCCAGAGGACTTCCAGTTCTTTCTTTGTGATACTCCAATTTCTCTCTCCACTGACGTTATCTCCCAGCTAACACTGGCAGTGAGTTTCATGAGTGTGTTTCTTGTGCTGATATTCTTAATGAATTATTATTTTTAAACACTCTTAGGACTTACCCTTGTCCCTTCTTCCTAGCATGATCACTTGTTAGCTAATTCTTGGAATTCTTGAGGAGCCTACTTCTTTAGGTTATATTTTGGCAGCCTCCCAATGATGTGGGCAGAGGGGAAGGGTTGAATTAGAGGCCCATGGTTAGTGAGGCAGCTGGAGAGTATCTGTTGAGCAGATAGTCAGAAGAACTCTGGCAGGCCAATAAAATGATAGTGAGGCCATGCTGAGCATGAAGCTTCCTTCTACAGCCAGTATTGGTCAAAAATGACTGTTGGACATTCCCTTCTGAAGGGCATTTCCTTCTAAAGAGGGCTGCTGGTTGCATTGCTTTCATTCCTTTCTGTTTTCTTCTGCTTCATTTTTCTGAGCCAATGTCCACCTCTGAGGGACATTGAATATTTGTGGGCTCAGTTCCCACCCCCTAAGACTGGATTTCTGTCATTTTAGGATCTGCTACGTAGCTGCTTCTGTTGTAACTCACCTGTTGCTGCAGAGGGGGATTCTGCTGCCTACGCAGATTGTGGCGGAGGGGAGAAATTAATTGGTGTGAGATGATAGTCTATAAAAATATGTACTTATTAACCTCAATATTCTGAACTCTCACCACCCCCAACCACTGTATTTTAATATTAAAAGGATCTACACGGTTATGAAAGACCTTCTAGGAATATATTAGACCATAACTTATTAACAACTAGCAAATATTCAAACTATAAGCAGAGAGGAGTTTCCCCACAGCAAATACCGCTTGGGGTCTATATACTATTTGCCCAGCAGGTGGGCTGAATACTCTTTCTGCTCTATGGCAGGAGGCAATAGGTATTACAGAGGCATTAAAGCATTTACTCACAAATCTGGTTAATTATCAATCACCCTCTGGGGCTATGTCATAGCCTATGCAAATGTCCAAACTTCAGGGGAGTCTTTGCCTGTGGACTTTGAGGCTGGAATCTTCCCAGCTTCTGGGGAAAGAACAGTCTCTGACCTTGTTCTCCTGGCAAAGGATGCAATCTCTGCCCTTGTCTCCTGGCTTCTTCTGGATGCTCTGTCCAGGGATTACTAGGCAGGACCTCAGGTGCAGAGGGAGTATGATGCAGTGTCAGCACGGTCTCACGCTGGCTAGCAGGCCAATTGCATGCAGACAAGTGGGGTCTGCTTCCTGGTAACTCAGCAGCAGTGGTGCACACCAGGCAATGATAAGGCAGCAGGCGTGCAATAGGATGCAATAGGGAGTCTGAGCTCTGTAGGTAAAGGCAGCAATACAGCATCTAATCCTGGTAACTCACCACAGTGGTGTGCAAGTGTGCACGGCTGGCTGGGAGACTGTGGGAGGTTCTGTCTCGGTAATAACAGCAAAGCAATTAGGCATAAACAGAGCTGGTGAGTCTAAGCCTGATCGTGAGCGAGTGAGGGAGGGAGCCTGAGCACATTGTTTACCTGTGTGCCTCAATTTATCAAATGTGGGCTGAGATTAACGGCCCCTTGGCCACTAGAATGACCAATCAGGTGTTGGCAGTCAGCCAAACCTTACCATGATAGGCAAAAGCCACAGGCCTGGACCTTGCAAATATGGGAGTCCCACGGGCCTTACACTAGGCAGCGATGAGCTGGGCATGTGGGGGCTTACACAACCATGTTATACAAACTAAAGGCTGGGCAGGCCAGACTTTATGGCACCAGGCCTACTGTGCCCCTTTGTGCTTGTTATGTGTTTACCTCTGGTTTGGGCAGAAAAACATGTCCAGGCAAAGCATAAATAAGCCTATTTTCAGGCCTGCAGGCCCTTCACAACACCTAGTCAGGATGTCCTTCTACTAGAGGAAGTGAAAATGGATCTCTGCTGCTTCTGAACACTCACAAATCAGAATCCAAACCTGCCTAATGGCCTCTCCTTCCCATATTGTCTGTTAATGGGACACTTCATGCTTCGTTGTGCTACCAACTTGCAAAATGTTTCTTTGGAACTTGCATCTTCTAACTAAATGCAGATTTATGGAAGAAGTTCTGAGTGCTTCATTTGGGTTTTTATTACCATGAGCATAATTTTAATGACTAGTGGTGATTCTACAGCCCTGGAAACACAGGCGGGGGGGGAAAATGAAGTGAAGCTACCATTGCAAACAGTTTCTCAACATCAGGAGCTGATGTAATGGGATAATTCAGTCATCACCTTTTATGGTTTGAACAGAATCTATGGCATTAGGCAGTGCTAACAGTAATGGTGATAGATAACATCAGGTAGGACCAAGATACAGAAGTGAATCAAATTAGCAAGCAGAATTTGTTGAATGGTGTGTGTCCTCTGGTTGTCATCACACACACGAGCTGGGCTCGAGCCCAGATCATCTCTATGTTATCTTAAATACTTAATGACACCTAAATGTCGAAGTGTAGCTTTTCTCTGTTTTATTAGCTGACTACATACATGATTTTTTTTTTCCTAAGCAGATGTTTATTTCTTTCTTATTTCCTCACCAGTTTCTGCATTTCATTCTGTCCTTTCTTTTGGAAAGAGAAAGTGGAAAGTTGTGAAAAACATTATGATGTTACTTTTGAGTAAGGTGACAGCAGGCCTCTGGAGAAAGCTTCAGTTACTAAGTTTGTGAGCATACAGAGCCAAAGAATCTTTTTGGTTGAAAAAGACCTTTAGAATCGTCAGGTCCAACCATTCTCTAATTGTTTTTGGGCTGCTGCTAAACCATGGCCCCCAGCACCACATCTCTGCCTCTTTGAAACACCTCCAGTGATGGGGATTTGACCAAGTCCCTGGGCAGCCTGTGCCAGTAATCAAGTTTGCCTGGCTGGCACAGGCTCCCCATGGAGGAGATTGCATGGCATGTAGTGACAGGATGAGGGGGAATGGTCTTAGGCTGGAAGAAGGAAGATTGAGACTAGAGATTAGGAACAAATTCATGACAGAATTGACTTCAAACTAAAGCAGAGCAGATTTAGATTGGATGTTAGGAACAAGTTTGGCACCAAGAAGGTGGTGGAACAGCAGAACAGGCTGCCCAGGGAGGTGGTTGAGGCCTCATCACTGGAGATACTCAAGGTGAAGCTGGAAAGGACTCTGGGCAACCTGCTCTACTTCAGGATGTCCCTGCTGGCTGCAGAGGGGATTGGACAGGATGAGCGTTGGAGGTCTCTTCCAGCCCATCCTGTTCTGTGATTCTCTTGATTCAATGGCAGCAAGAGTGGGGAGACACTGGCATAGGCTGCCCAGGGAGGTTGTGGATGCCCCCTGCCAGGAGGTTTTCATAGACTCATAGAATGGTTTAGGTTGGAAGGGACCTCAAGGATCATCCAGCTCCAATCCCTCGCCATAGGCAGGGACACCTCCCACTAGAGCAGGCTGCTCAAGGCCTCATCCAGCCTGGCCTTAAACACCTCCAGGGAGGAAGCATCCACAACCTCCCTGGGCAACCTGTGCCAGTGTCTCACCACCCTCACTGGAAAGAACTTCCTCCTAACATCCAGTCTAAATCTCCCCTCTGCCAGCTTAAACCCATTCCCCCTCGTCCTGACATTACTAGACCGTGTAAAGAGTCCCTCCCCAGCTTTCCTGTAGGCTCCCTTCAAACCAGGCTGGATGAAGCTTTGAGGAAGCTGGGCTAGTGAGAAGTGTCCCTGCTCATGGCATGGGGGTTGGAACTGGATGATCCTGATGGTCTCTTCCAACCCAAACCAGAGAGTGGATCTGGATAAATCACTCTGTTAGGTGGGAAGCTGTTGTGTTTTTTTTCTGCCATGTTGAGCTATTGTTGTATTCAGTTCACAACACTAATCAACACTAGACAGACAGGAAATCAAACTGCTTAGTGCTCACGGGGTAAACATGAGGATTTGTATCAAACTGCAGCACTTACTTCCCAGCTAAGCCAGATTGTCCCCCTTGAGCTATTTTCCAAACGCATCAGCAAGAAGGAGGTTATGTAAAAAGGCCTCAAACCATATGTTACCAGGTTGTACCCACTTACATCAGGTACATTCAGAGCAATTATTGATGTCTGTGCGTTGGACCTGGTGCTTGCAGGAAAGGAGTTGTTGCTGAATGGGGCTGGATAACCTGCCCCTAGGGACACAAATAGAGATACAGAGTCACAGAATCATGCAAACATCCAGGTTGGCAAAGCCTCTCAGGATCACCAGGTCCAACCTAGAACCCTACTCTACAAGATTCACCATAAACTGTACTCCTAAACACCACATCCAAACAACCTTTAAACACATCCAGGGTTGGGGACTCCACCACCTCCCTGGGCAGCTCATTCCAGTCCCTGACCACTCTCTCCATGAAAAACTTTTTCCTAATGTCTGGTCTAAACCTACCCAGTCTCAGCTTGAGGTCATTCCCTCTAGTTCTGTCTCCAATTACCTATGAGAAGAGACCAGCAGCCTCTCCACAATGTCCCTTCAGGTAGTTGTAGACAACAATGAGATCTCCCTTCAGCCTCTTTTTCAAAGTAAACAGCCCCAGCTCCCTCAGTCACTCATAAGACTTCCTCCCTAGGTCATAGAGTTGTTTCAGCTGGGAAAGACCTAAGTTCAGTATGTGTTGGATTACTTGGGCAGAAAGCAAACAGGCTGGAGAGCTGGGTAGGGAGAAACCTCATGAAGTTCAAAAAGGGCAAGTGTAAAGTCTTGCAGCTGGGAAAGAACAACCCCATGGGCCAGTACAGATTAGAGACTGACTTGCTGGAGAGCAGCTCCGAGAAAAAGGACCTGGGGCTGCTGGTGAGCAACAGGTTGACTGTGAGCCAGCAATGTGTGCTTGTGGCCAAGAAGTCCAGTGGCATACTGGAGTGCATTGAAAGTGGTCAGCAGGTTGAGGGAGGTTCTCCTGTCCCTTTACTCTTCCCAGGAGTACTTGTACTCATCTAGAATACTGTGTCCAGTTCTGGGCACTCCAGTTCAGGAGAGAGAGGGAACTGCCAGTGGGAGTCCAGTAGAGAGACACTAAGATGAGGGGAGTGAAGAATCTACCTTATGAGGAAAGGTTGGGAGAGCTGGGGCTGTTTAGCCTGGAGTAGAGCAGCCTGAGGGGAGATCTCATTAGTACTGATCAGTAACTAAAGGATGAGTGTCAGGAGGATGGGGCCAGACTCTCTTCTCAGCGGTACCCAGTGATGTGAGGAGAGGCAATGGACACAAACTGGAAGACAGGAGGTTCCCCCTGGACACAACAAAAACATTCCTGACTTTGAGGGTGCTGGAGCCTGTGAGCAGGCAGCCTAGAGAGGCTGTGGAGTCTGTGTCTGGAGACGTTGAAAACCTGCTGGGATGTGTTCCCATGTGATACACACTGAGCAATCCTGCTCCAGAAGGGACTTGCACTTAATGGTCTTCAGAAATCCCTTCCAATTCCTACCATCCTTCTGTGATTCTGGGGTCTCCCTGGTGTGGGAGAACAGGAGTTTAGTGGATTTATCCTGAACACATTTAGTGGACTGCACATGGAGACTTAATAAACCCCAAACCAACAGCCTTTTCCAGAGTTAAATACTAGTCTGAGTGACAAAGTCAGTGCTCATCTAGGGCCAGATAGTGAGATGAATCATAGCTTTAGGTTGGAAGGAACCTTGGAGACCCTCTAGTTCTAACCCCCTGCCATAGGCAGGACCACTAGAATGGGTCACTCAAGGCCTCATCCAACCTGGCCTTGAACACCTCCAGGGAGGGAGCAGCCACAATCTCATTGGGTAAACCTGTGCCAGTGTCCACCACCCTCATTGCAAAGAACTTCATCCTAGCATCCAGTTTAAACTTTCCCTCTTCCAGTTTAAACCCATTCCTCCTTGTCCTGTCATTACAAGACCTTGTCAATAGTCACTCCCCACCCCTTCTGTAGGCCCCTTTCAGATAGTGGAAGGCCACTCCAAGGTCTCCTGGAAGCCTTCTCTTCTCCAGGCTGCAGAGCCCCAACTCTCTCAGCCTGTCCTCATAGTAGAGCTGCTGCAGGTGAATTTGAAGGATGTCATCAGGGTTTGATGTGTTTGTTTTTTAAGGCTGTTTGAAGGAATCCCTGACCCTGTAGCTCAGCTGTGTGTTGGATAAAATCATCTCAAAGGTATGTGTGCATTCTGGGCAAGCCAGAACACAAAGCCCACTAATTCCCAAGCTGACATCTTCTGTTTCATAAACCATAGACTCACTTTGTTTGGAAAAGACCTTCAAGATGAGTGAGTCCAAACACTGACAGCACCATGCCATAGTGTTCTTAGGTTGATGATTGGACTTGTAAAAGGCCTCTAAGATCATCAATGAACTTAATCCCATGATTCTGTAGCGACTAAGACATGTCCTGAGGTGCCATGTCAATGTGTTAGTTCAACAACTCCAGGGATCATGACTCCAATGTTTCCCTCAGCAGACTGCACCACCTTTTCAGTGCTAGCCACCCTTTCATGCCTAGCTGCATGCAGATGAAGAGAGATAGAACAGCTTCTTTCAGCTATGATATAGTTTTTCCTTCTTTCTCTCTCCATCTCTTTGTTGAGTGCTGTTCTTCAAGCGGGCTGTAGTTCTTGCCCAGATCTCTTTCTAGGTGGTGTGTTGTAAGCCTGGGATCAGAGAGTCACAGAATTGTCAGAGCTGGAAAGGGCCTCCAGAATCACCCAGTTCCAACCTCCCTGCCATGGGCAGGGTCACCTCACACTAGATCAGCTTGCCCAGACCCACATTCAGCCTGGCCTTTAAAACTTTCAGGGATGAGGCTTCCACCACCTCTCCGAGCAGCCTGTTCCAGTGTCTCAACATCCTTACGGTGAACTTCTTCCTAATCTCTAATCTAAATCTCCTCTTCTCTATCTTGGATCCATTTCCCCCAAGTCCTATCGCTACTTGACACCCTAAAACATCCCTTTCCAGCTTTCCTGTAGCCCCCTTCAGGTACTGGGAGGCCACAAGAAGTTCTCCTTAGAGCTTTCCTTTTCCAACTCTCTCACCCTGTTCCTTGATTGTTTCAAGAGTAGGGAAAAAAATACAATGGAAGAGGTATTCCTTGCTTTGAAGCCATGGGATGCTGTAAAGGCAATAAATAGAGGCACATGGGGAATGTGTTTGAAATTAGGTTCCATTTTCTTTTGGGGGGCTTTATTTAACCAACTTTGCTTCTATGATGATTCCCCCCACCCCCAGCATGTTTTGAAGGGAAAGAATGAACTAGCTTTCCAAGGTGAGGGAGACAGCTTTTTCTCTGGCAATGGTGGCTGCACAGCATGCTATGGAATACACAGTGCTGCTCACTACCACTCCAGTTCCAGCTCCCTGCCATGCACAGGGACATCTTCCACCAGCTCAGGTTCCTCAAGGCCTCATCCAACCTGATCTTGAGCACCTCCAGGGAGGGGGCAGCCACAACCTCCCTGGGCTACCTGTTCCAATGTCTCACCACCCTCACTGAAAAAAATTTCTTCCTTATGTCAAATCTAGAACTACCCTACCCTAGCTCAAAGCCATTGCCCCTCATCCTATTGCTACAAGCCCTTGTAGAAAGTCCCTCCCCAGCTTTCTTTTAGACTCTCTTCAGGTGTTCAAGAAAAGACTGGATGAGGTACTTAGTGCCATGGTCTGGTTGATTAGATAGGGCTGGGTGCTAGGTTGGACTGGATGATCTTGGAGGTTTCTTCCAACCTGGTTGTTTCTATGATTCTATGATCTCCCTGGAGCCTTCTCCAGGGTAAGTTCTCACTGTCTTCACAGGAGAGGTGCTCTAGCCCTCAGATCATCTTTTTGGCCTCCTCTGGACCAAATCCAAAAGTTCCCCATCCTCCTTGTGTTGTGGCCCCAGAACTGGATGCAGTATTCCAGGTGGGGTCTTACAAAAAGCAGGGTGGAGGGTCAGAATCACCTCACTCATCCTCTTTGTGATATGCATGATTTCTAATGTGTGTTGCAGCTGCTTCTGGTATGAAGTTCTACCCAGGCCTTTCTTCTCCTGGGATACAGATTTCATTGCTCTCATATCTTTTGTTTTGGGTATGGACCTTATGCACAGAGCAGGCTGTGAGATAATGAGACCCAAATCACCCAGCATCTTCTTTCACAGACTGGAATTAAATTGCATATATCCTGGCTGAAACCGACGTGTGCTCCACCTTTCTTCTTGTATAGCAGATGACTTTTCAAACCATAATCTTCTTTAGTGGACACATAGAGTGGAAACTTATCTTATAGAATGGCAGGTAAATTTATCCATTTCCTTTCTTCCTTCTTTTAACAATTTTGCACATCATAGAACTTGAGAAGAAATGCCCCCAGCCACTCTGATTAACATGCAAAGTTCTTTCTTCTCCTGGTCTAGCAAGGACACTGAGAGCTTCAGGGGCCTTTGTCCTTAATTATTTCTTAAAGCCACTAATTTCATTGTGTCTGACAGAAAGCAGAACATCATGGCCATAATTACTGGGTTTATTTTTTTTCTTTCCTCCCCACAAAGTTGTAATGTTTTTGTAAAATAAGCTGGACTGCTTCCATGATGCACACCAAAGGCCTGGAGAATGCAATGGCTGTACTGGCAAAACATGATGCAAGCCACCAGAAAGCCAGCAGACAGGGGGACACGGGGATGGGGAAGGCAAAAATCCCAAATGAGGTTGGTTGTTTTGCTTTTAGAAGCACAGTAGATTCTCTGCCCTGATGATTAACTGGCTCCTGCAGCTGCTCACTCTGCCATTGTTGCTCTTCCCTTGGTGCCAGTGTGACCATTAAGATTTGTAGGACATCTAGGCTGAAAATGAAAGTTTGTGCATTGCCATGGAAGGCCAAAATAGGCCTAAACACATCCTGGTTTGCCCAGACTTGTTTCTCTGTTCTTCCTCCTTCTGCTTTTGGGGCAAGCAACAGTGGGAAAGGAGGACAAAAGGCCTGACACCTCTGAGTGTCCTCTCCTTCTGAACTTGCAAGCAGGATAGCTCACATGTTTATACACTTGTTTGTGTTCTGCCCTAAAAAAGGTAAAAGTAAGCCTTGACTTTACCTAATGTTGTTAGGTTTAGCAAACTGCCATTCTGATTGGCTAATCTGTGGGCAAAGAATCATTGGTCTTGGGCTACATTGATATAAAGAGATGAGGAGGCCTGTAGCCACTCTTCCCTGAAATGTGCATCAAGGAAATTTGTCATTCTGCCTTTATTTGATGTGTCAATACATGGAAGCATTGTACAGCCTTCTTCTCTGTACCCTTTCCTCTTCCCCCAGTACTCCTTTCTTTTTTCTCAAGAGATAAACAAGGTTTAGAAATATCATAGAATTACAGGATGAACCAGCTTGGAAGAGATTTCCTAGATCATCCGGACCAGCCTAGCACCCAGCCCTAGCTAATCAACTAGACCATGGCACTAAGTGCCTCATCCAGTCTTTTCTTGAACACCTCCAGGGATGGTGACTCCATCACCTCCCTGGGCTCAGAAATGGATACAGTATTTCAGATGCAGCCTTTCTTTCTACACAGAGCGGTGTGGTGCACTTTGTGTAGTCCCAGAACTCACTTTTTAGTGCGAACAAGCTGAACCACTGTTGGATGTCTGAGCTCCCCAGTTTAAGAGGGACAGGGGTCTCCTCTAGAGAGTCCAAGAGAAAGTTACAAGAATGATTAGGGGACTGGAGCACTGCCTGAGGAGAGGCTGAGGGACCTGGGACTGTTCAGTCTGGAGAAGATAAACATTTATTACATCTCCTCTCAGTCTTCTCAATAGCTGAGGGCTGGGGGTCAGGAGCGGGGACAGGCTCTGCTCACTTGTTCTGTGGGATAGGACAAGGAGCAATGGATGCAAGCTGCAGCACAGGAGGTTCCACCTCAACGCAATGAGGAACTTCTTGACTGTAAGGGACCCAGAGCACTGGCACAGGCTCCCCAGAGAGGTTGTTGAGTCCCTGGAGGTCTTCAAGAAAAGACTGGATGAGGCATTTAGTGCCATGGTCTAGATGACTGGATAGGGCTGTGTGGTCGGTTGGACTGGATGAGCTTGGAGGTCTCTTCCAACCTGGTTATTCTATGATTTGCCTCTGGAGACTTTCAAGGTCTGTCTGGATGTGTTCCTGTGTAACCTGAGATAGATTGTATGATCCTACTCTGGCAGGGGGGTTAGACTTGACAATCTCCTTGGATCCCTTCCACTCCTAACATTGTATCATAGTATCATCAGGGTTGGAAGAGACCTCACAGATCATCAAGTCCAACCTTTCACCACAGAGCTCAAGGCTAGACCATGGCACCAAGTGCCACGTCCAGTCCTGCCTTGAACAGCTCCAGGGACGGTGACTCCACCACCTATGATCCTGTGATGTCTGACCTTATAAAACCTCAAGATTCTCAGACAGACTCTTCTGCCTAGTGTCAGGTGATAGAGAGGAAATGGACTGAAATTGTGCCAGGGGAGGGTTAGGAGATTAAGATCAATTTCTTTGCTGCAAGAGTTGTCAGGGATTGGAACAGGCTGCCCAGGCAAGTGGTGGAGTCACCATCCAAGAAGGTGTGTGGACATAGCTCTTTGGGACATGGCTTAATGCCCATCGTGGTAGGTAGATAGTTGGAAAAGACCCCTAAGATCATTGTGTTTAATCAAAACACTTTAATGATTCTATGAAATCAGCAGAGTTCAGTGTTGCTTTTTTGTAATAGATGTCCTGCATTATGTTTATTCTTCACTCAGTGCAGTGGAAACAAGTGACAACAGGTCCACCTGTAAACTTGAAACAGGAGAACTTTGCTATTATTATTGGTGGTGTCATTTCACAGAGTAGATGAAAGAATGAAGGCAATTTAATAGTGATTTTCAGAGCAGAGTTTTGTTAAAGCTGTCACTCATTCCTATAAGGTGGAATTCTTGGAAATGCTTTCCTAAGGATTTGAAGGAAGAGAAAGGATCAGTAGTGATCTATTTGAGACAGATCTGCTTAAGAGTCCAGTACAGGGCTATAATGATGTGGAAAGGACTGGAGCACTGCCTGATGAAGAAACACTGAGAGGGGAGCTGAGCAATGCCTATCAATAGCTGAGGGCTAGAGGTCAGGAAGGAAGGGACAGAGACAGCCTCTGCTCACTTGTGCTCTGACACAGGACAAGGGATGGAAAGTGTGGCACAGGAAGCTGTAGCTCAAGGTGAGGAAGACCTTTGCTGTAAGGGTAAGAGAGAGCAGTGGCACAGGCTGCCCAGGGAGGTTGTGGAGTCTCCTTGTCTGGAGCCTTTGCAGCCCTGTCTGGATGTGTTCCTGTGTGACCTGTGCTGGATTCTCTTGTCTTACTGTGGCAGGGGAGTTGGACTAGAATCTCTCCAGAGGTCCTTTCCAACCCTTAACATCCTGGGATACTGGGATCCTTTGCAGTTCTGTTCTGTGTGAAGGTCAGAGTGTGTGAAAAGATTGTGCTGAGCCTGCAGCTCCTCTTCACATGCAACATCCAAATGTCCAGCAAAAACGTCCATCTGAAACCAAAAATATTTTAAACCCCCTCAATATTTTCCCAAATCCATAAGATTTTCCAGTGTTACAATACCTAGGCCAATCTTTTCAGAGCCCTCATTCTTCAGCATGCCCCTAATGCTGTCCACAGTTCTTTTTATGTGTCACTAATGATGATAAATTCTCTCCACAGCTTTCTAAACAGCTTCTACACTGTTTAACAGTGCATAAAATTTCCTCCAGTGCTAGGCACCACTGAAGGGTTTTGCTGGGTTGATCATAAAATGGACTGCTCCTGTGAGCTCACTTAATCCCATAAATGCTTGGGGGTTTATCATGTCAAGAAAAACTGCAAATGAAGCTGCAGCTTCACCCATCTATTGTCATTCTGCCGTGGTTCAGACTTGGTCAGGCACTGCAGCAGGCTGCACAGGGAAGTGGTAGAATCACCATCCCCAGAGATGTTCAAAATAAGAGTGGCCATGGCACTCTGGGACATGGCTTAGTGGGTATGGTGGTGTTGGACTTGATGATCTCAGAGGTTATTTACAACCTTAGTGATCAGACAGTCATAGAATCACAGAATGGTCTGCATTGCAAAGGACCTCCAAAGGCAATCCAGTCCAACCCCCTACCCCAGTCAGCAGGGACATCCTCCACTAGATTAGGTTGCCCAGGGCCCTGTCCAGCCTCAACCTTCAATATCTCTGGGCATGGGGACCCAATCACCTGGACCCAGCGACTTCTCTGGACAACCTGTTGCAGTGTTCCAGCACCCTCATGCTGCAGAATTTGTTCCTCACATCCAATCTCAATCTGCTCTGCTTTAGTTTGAAGCCATTGCCTTTGTCCTGTCCCTTCAGGCCTTTGCAAACAGTCTCTCTGCAGCCTTCTTGTAGTCCCCTTCAGAGTCCTCCTAGCAGAGCTGCTCCAACCCCCTGATCATTTTCATGGCCTCCTCTGGACTTTCTCCATCAGATCCATATCCTTCCTGTGTTGAGGGCTCTGGAGCTGGATGCAGTACTCCAGGTGAGGTCTCAGCAGAGCAAAGTGGCAGAATCCCTTCACATGATTGAGGTATCTTTCCCCTTATTCTCCTCACACTGAAATATTATTTCCTTATTTAACCCATAAGTCTTCTTGAAATGAGGAGCAGCAGCAAGAGCCTCTCTGCTGATCCATTCTCTGCACTTCTTTCAGAACATTAAGTTTTCAAAGGTACTCTTTTTTCTTTCTTTACCTTCCTTAAATTCAAGAAGATTGGTCCTTTAAAATCTTTTTTTCTCACGTTTTTAAATCAGCTGAAGTCTGGTTAGCAACAATATGCAGCAGAGACAAACATGTATCAGGGCAAATGAATCAGCAGAGTATTTTCTGTGTGAGTTTTCCCTCTATTAGATGTCCTTTAGTACTCAGATGCAGCTACAGTATACAGAAGCTTGTTATCTGTGCTGTAATTGAAGAGATGTCCATAGCAAATCAGATGAAACTGTGTGTGGCAAATGAAGTAATTATGGTCTGCTTAGCTGAATCTCAGGTTTTGATAGAGTTGAAAGGAGTTCAAAGACAGCTCTCTCTCACCCAAAGCTTCATTTTCTGGGGGAGAGGTAGTAATTCTCCAACACTGTATCTCTTCTGTGGCCATAGCACAGCCAAAGCCCACTCTCTTTTGTCCCTCAGAACCATACTTACAATGTCATATAGGATTTGGGGGGGTCCTTCCTCTCATGTGCTGGGGTACCTGGAAACTGGGTGGGGGTCAGGAGGATGGGGCCAGATCCTTCTCAGCAATGTTCAGTGATAATGACAAAGGGCACTGAACACTAACTGGAGCACAGAAGGTTTCACTTAGACATAAAGAAAAGCTTCTTTCTTTTGAAGGTGCCAGGGCACTGGAGAAGGCTGCCCAGAGAGGTTGTGGAGTTTCCTTCTCTGGAGTCTTTCCAAGCCTGACTGGACATAGCAATTCTGGACAGCCTGCTGTAGGTGACCCTGCTTTAGGCTGGGGTAGATGATCTTCAGAGGTCCCTTCCAGCCCACACCATGCTGGAACTCTGTGAAACTGTTATGGGATTTTATAAAGTTGTGGTAAGATTCCAGTATCCCTGACAGAATAGTGAGAGTCCATCATCAGTAAGTTTGCAGATGACACCAAGCTCTGCAGGAGAGCTCTGCAGAGGGACCTTGACAGGCTGGATGGGTGGGCAGAAGCCAACGGGATGAGATATAACAAGGCCAAGTGCAGGGTTCTACACTTTGGCCACAACAACCCCAAGCAGTGCTACAGGCTGAGAACAGAGGGGCTGAGAGCAGCCAGGCAGAAAGGGACCTGGGAGTGCTGGTAGATAGTAGGCTAAACATGAGCCAGCAGCCAGGTGGCCAAGAGAGCCAATGGCCTGGATCAGGGACAGTGTGGCCAGTAGGACAAGGGAGGTTATTCTGCTCCTCTACTCAGCATTGGTCAAGCCACACCTTGAGTACTGTGTCCAGTTCTGGGCTCAATTCAAGAGAGATGATGAGGTGCTGGAACGTGTCCAGAGAAGGGCAGCAAGACTGGGGAGGGGGCTGGAACACAGCCCTGTGAGGAGAGGCTGAGGGAGCTGGGGGTGTGCAGCCTGGAGAAGAGGAGGCTCAGGGCAGACCTCATTGCTGTCTACAACTACCTGAAGGGAGGCTGTAGCTGGGTAGGGTTGGTCTCTTCTTCCAGGCAACCAGCAACAGAGCAAGGGGATACAGCCTCAAGTTGTGCCAGGGCAGGTCTAGGCTGAATGTTAGGAAGAAGTTCTTGCCAGAGAGAGTGATTGGCATTGGAATAGGCCTTGGTCCTTCCATTGGGAAGAACCTCAGAAATGCTTGAGAGAGTCCAGTGCAGAGACAGAAAAATGATCAAAGGAGTGGAGGATGTTCCTTAGAAGGAGAGCCTGAGGGAGCTGGGGCTCTGCTGCTTGGAGGGGAGGAGCCTGAGGGGTGACTTCATTCATGGTGACAAAAATATGTAGAGTGAATGCCCAGAGGCTGGAGCCAGGCTCTGCTGGGTGATGCCCAATGACAGCATAAAGGCAGTGGTGGAAGTTGAGGCATAGGAAGTTCCATGGAAACATGAAGGAAAATATTTCCCTGTGAGAGTGACAGAGCCCTGAAAGAGGCTGCTCAGGGGGATTGTGGAATCTTCCTCTCTGGAGATATTCAAACCCCACCTGGATGTGTTCCTGTGTGATCTGCTGTGGATGCTCCTGCTGTGTCAGGGGGCTTGGACTGGGTGAGCTTTCAAGATCCCTTCTGGCCCCTAACATTCTACAGTTCTGTGGAGAACTTGAGAATCTGTGAAAGCTGTGTCCTTCTGAAGCCTCTAGTTCCCCATAGCATGGATCCCTCTGGTGTCTCAGCCCTTGACTCTGTCACAATGCATGACAGATAGTAGAAAAACCCAAGCTGCCTTTCTAGACTGGTCCTGGCTCACTGACCTCGTTAGAAGCTTACCTTATTCTTTCTCAGCAGATCCTTTGGCTCTGGCCCTTGAAGCTGTTTGAAATTCTCTTTCAGCTCAGGAGGGAGGCTGAATAGCAGGATATTTGTTTAATCCTCATTGCCAGCCTGACAAGTGAACAGCAGTTCACCAGAGTTCAAACATCTGGCAAACAGCTCGCCCCAGCTCTCAGCTGTCACACATTAATAAAAGCCAATTGTTCCGTCAAGAACACCCTGAGAAGCTGAAAGGAAGAGGAGAGCCCAGGGGAAACCTGCTAATTAAAATATCTATATAGGGCTGTAGTGAATAAAGGAGGATTAATTTGACTTTCTTAAAGGTAAATCTACGTTATGGGGTCAGACAGGAGCTGCATTTAGCTTAATTGAAGAGGAGCGGAGGCTGCCACCCTTACTTCTGTACAGTGACACCTAATTCCTCTGAGAGCTCTGTGCCATCATGTTGGACTTGGAGATCTGCCCCTGACACAAGAAGGACATCAAACTCTTGGAGTGGGTCCAGAGGAGGGCTGCACAGACAGTCAAAGGGCTGGAGAACCATCCCTATGGGGAGAGACTGGGAGAGTTGGGGCTCTTCAGCCTGGAGAAGAGAAAGCTCCAGAGAGACCTTCCAGCAGCCTTTCAGCATCTGAAGGAGCTACATAGAATCAACCAGGTTGGAGGAGACCTCCAAAATCATCCTAGCACCCAGCCCTAGCCAGCCAACTAGACCATGGCACTAAGTGCCTCATCCAGTCTTTTCTTGAACACCTCCAGGGACGGTGACTCCACCACCTCCCTGGGCAGCCCATTCCAATGCCAATCACTATCTCTGCCAACAACTTCCTCCTAACATCCAGCCTAGATTTCCCCCAGCACCACTTGAGACTCTGTCCCCTTGTTCTATTGCTGGTTGCCTGGCAGAAGAGACCAACCCCACCTGGCTACAGCCTCCCTTCAGGTAGTTGTAGGCAGCAGTGAGGTCCCCCCTGAGCCTTCTCTTCAGGCTGCCAGGCAACCAGCTCCCTCAGCCTCTCCTCATAGGGTGTGTTTCAGGCCCCTCACCAGCTTCATCACCCTTCTCTGGACAAGTTTCAGCACATCAACATCTCTCTTGAATTGAGGAGAAGCTAGAGAGGGCCTTTTGACAAGGGCTTGTAGTGACAGGATAAGGGACAATGGCTTTGAGCTGGGAGAGAGGAGATGGAGACTGGAGATTAGGAAGAAATTCCTGACAGTAAGGGTGGGGAGAGACTGGAACAAGTTGCCATGGAGGTTGTGGATGGAGATGTTCAAGGCCAGGTTGGATGAGGTCTTGAGCAACCTGGACTGGTGGAAGGTATCCCTGCCCATGGCAGGGGAGGGGTTAGAACTGGTTGATCTTTAAGGTTCCTTCCAACTCAGCTCATTCTGTGATTGATTTTTAAAGTCCTTGTCCAGATTCCTCTAAGCTCTGGGAGTCATAAAAGCCTCATAGCTGATGCTTTCATCTTGATCACAGAATCAGAGAATTAACCAGGTTGGGAAGACCTCTGAGATCAACCAGTCCAACATATCATCCAACACCTAATTAACCAAACCCTGGCACCAAGTGCCTCATCCAGTCTCCTTTTAAACACCTCCAGGGATGGGGACTTCACCACCTCCCCAGGCAGCCCATTCCAATGCCAATCACTCTTGCTGTGAGGAACTTATTCCTAACATCCAGCCTGAACCTGCCCTGCTGCAGCTTGGGGCTGTGTCCTCTTGTTCTGCCCTGGGTGCCTGGCAGAAGAGACCAACCCCACCTGGCTGCAACCTCCCTTCAGGTAGTTGTAGACAGCGATGAGGTCTGCCCTGAGCCTCCTCTTCTCCAGGCTGCACACCCCCAGCTCCCTCAGCCTCTTCTCACAGGGCTGTGCTCCAGGCCCCTCCCCAGCCTTGGTGCCCTTCTCTGGACATGTTGAGGTGCTGGAACATCTTTCTTAAACTGAGGGCCCCTACTCAAGGTGTGGCCTCATCAGTACTGAGTACAGGGGCAGAAGGACTGCCCTGGTCATGCTGGCCACACTGTTCCTGATCCAGGCCAGGATGCCATTGACCTTCTTGTCCACCTGGGATGCACTGCTGGCTCATGTTCAGCTGCTGTCGACCAGTCCCCTCCCCCAGGTCCCTCTCTGTTTGGCTGCAGGCCAGCTTGTTTGGATAGGGCTTGGTGCTAAAAGCACTGCTGGAGGTGGCCTTAGGTAGTGTTTATGTTGTCATTTGTCTGGACTCGGTGTTCTAGCTCTGTAGCAGCTCAGTAACACCAAGAGCTCTCTCAGCGCTGGCCAGAGGTGAGTGTGGAAAGCTGTACAGGTAGGGCAGAGGAGTGGCACTGCAGAGCTGCAGCACAGCTCCTAGTCCAGCTTCTGCTCTTGAGTTTCAGTTATGAGGTGTTTTTAATTGGATTAACCTTTATGCTGCCACTGGCATGTGTGGTTATCTGGGCAGCCTGTTCCAGTGCCTGACCACTCCTCCAGGAAAGGCTTTTCTTTTCCCTCATATCCAACCTGTACCTCCCCCCTGGCACAATTTCAGACCACTTCCTCTTCTCTCTCCTATCACTAGCTGCCTGGGAGAAGAGACCAACACCTACAGTGCTGAGTGATTTATTTCTCCGTATCTAACATTGTACGTTTGTTAACTTGAGTTTCATTTCCCCTTCAGCAGCTCTAGGATGGGGAACTTGGAGGCAGAGAACTTTGCTGTGTTGAAAAGCATTAAAGCAAGGGGTGTCAAGTAAATTTTCACACAACAAGCTGACCAAAAACTGACAGAAAACTGTTGATGTTTTGAAAACCTCATGTTGCTCAGAGATCTGTGTCAGACTTTTCTATCTCAGATTTGTCTCTCGTAGCTATCCTGGCACCTATTCCCTGCTGCAAGACAATTTCCCATGGGTTTCTGGGGCTGTTTCTGCCTGGCTGTCCTTGAGTTTTTATGGAGTCTCACACCAGGTCGTAGTTGTTCACCACACCCATCTAAAGAGCCTTCCAACACATGGTTCACAGTGTCACTGCTGTTCAAATAATGTCTCCTGACTTTCTGGTGAGCTCAATTTCTTCATCAAAATAGCATAAGTGAAAGAACTGTGGGTGAAAGTTCACAGGATCCCAGGATGTTAGGAGTTGGAAGGGACCTCTAGAGAGCAGGATCAGAGAATCCAGCACGGGTCACAGAGGAACACATCCAGACAGGGCTGGAAAGGCTCCAGAGAAGGAGACTCCACAACCTCTCTGGGCAGCCTGTGCCACTGCTCTCTCACCCTGACAGCAAAGAAGTTCTTCCTCCTCTTGAGGTGCAGCTTCCTGTGCTGCAGTTTCCATCCCTTGCCCCTTGTCCTATGGCTGGGCACAAGTGAGCAGAGGTTGTCCCTTCCTTCCTGACCCCCAGCCCTCATCCCTTGATAAACATTGCTCAGCTCCCCTCTCAGCCTTCTCCTCTGCAGACTCAACAGCCCCAGGGCTCTCAGCCTCTCCTCATTGGTCCCTTCAGCATCCTTGCAGCCCTGCCTTGGACTCTCTGAAGCAGATCCCTCTCCCTCTTGAAATGGGAAACACAACTGGATGCAATATCCAGGTGGAGCCTCACTGGGGCAGAGTAGAGGGAGAGGAGAACATCTCTCCACCTGCTGACCACATTCTTCTTAATGCCCCTCAGGACCCCATTGGCCTTCTTGCCCACCAGGGCACATTGCTGTGTCATGCAGAAGTTGGTGCTCAGCAGCACTCAGGCCCTTCTCCACAGGACTGGTCTCCAGCAGATCACTTCCCAGCCTGTACTGGTGCAGTTTGTTGTTCCTTCCCAGCTGCAGGACTCTGCACTTATCCTTGTTGAACCTCATCAGGTTCCTCTCAGCCCAGCTCTCAGTCTGTCCAAGTCTCTCTGGACAGCCTCCAGGCATCTCAGCCAAGCCTCTCAATTTGGTATCCTCAGCAAACTTGCTGAGCAGACTCTGTCTGTCAGTTTGTCTGTGCCCTCATCAATATCTTTAATACAGATATTGAACAGGACTCAACCCAGCACTGATTNGAGAACATCTCTCCACCTGCTGACCACATTCTTCTTAATGCCCCTCAGGACCCCATTGGCCTTCTTGCCCACCAGGGCACATTGCTGTGTCATGCAGAAGTTGGTGCTCA
The DNA here is from genome assembly GCA_013400475.1 of Tricholaema leucomelas. NCBI lineage: Eukaryota > Metazoa > Chordata > Aves > Piciformes > Lybiidae > Tricholaema lacrymosa > Tricholaema leucomelas. Next base: position 22,099 of record WAAF01016178.1, on the reverse strand, counting down.
GCAGCACTCAGGCCCTTCTCCACAGGACTGGTCTCCAGCAGATCATTTCCCAGCCAAAAGGACTGGGACCAAAAGGTGCAGTTTGTTCCTTCCCAGCTGCAGGACTCCACACTTATCCTTGTTGAACCTCATCAGGTTCCTCTCAGCCCAGCTCTCAGTCTGTCCAAGTCTCTCTGGACAGCCTCCAGGCATCTCAGCCAAGCCTCTCAGTTTGGTATCCTCAGCAAACTTGCTGAGCAGACTCTGTCTGTCAGTTTGTCTGTGCCCTCATCAATATCTTTAATACAGATATTGAACAGGACTCAACCCAGCACTGATTCCTGGGGAACCCCAGCAGTCGCAGCTCTCCAGATGGCCTTGGCACTATTGACCGTCACTCTTTGCACTCTCTTGTGTAACCAGTTCCTAATCTATCTCACTGCCTGCTCCTATATCCCACATCTCCTGAACTTGCTCACAGGGATGTTGTAGGAGACTGTGTCAAAAGCCTTACTAAGGTCGAGGTGGACTACATCCACTGGTGACCTGCAGCTACCCATTCAGTTATGGCATCATAGAATGCTATCAGGTTAGTCAAGCCTGATGGCCACTTGCTAAATCCATGCCGACTACTCCTGATAACCTTCTCTTCCAAGGGCCTAGAGATGACCTCAAAGCTGCTTCTCAACAGCAGTCTTGGAAGCTCATTTTTCTCTTTAACAATGCAAATGTTGTTCTTGATGAAATAAAGTTCTTCTCCTGTATTTATAAAGTGAACCTATTCAAGTGCCCCAACAGCTCTTTATTATGCTACCTTTATAGCAGAGCTGAATCCACAGCTTTCAGAGTGTCAGACAAAAAAAATATATATTAACAAAGTAATCCTGCAAGTTAATATTTAAGACCTAAAATTACTATAATAAAAAAAAAAACCTGGGAAAAGAAAGCATGTGAAAAGAAATCTACTGTCTGGTATAAATAAGGGAACTGACAGAGCATCTTCTGAGAAATCAGCACTGTGGAGGCAGCCTCATCATTTTATTATGAAATTACTCATGTTGCCATCCTTGAGACTTAATTTTGCCATACACTTTCAGGTTCTATTATCCATCCTGAATTATTTTAATGCAGGATTTGGTGCTATAAATTTGGGAGGGGGGGAGAGGGAAATAAACCTAAAAAATATGGCCTGTGCTATATTGTATATTTGGTTCCAGCTTGAAATATATGTGTGAAATGTGGCATGCTGTGAGTAACCAGTCATAAATTTAATGGATCAGGGTAGTTTTAAAGGATTCAGGCTTGCCAGAATGTGTTGCTTTCACTGCCACAGGGCTAGAAGGAAGATCATGCCTTGGAACCCTGAAGGATCCAAATTATCTCAAGCACCAAGGTTTAAAAACAAATTTATTTGCCGTGTGGGGAAGGATGAGTGTTCAGTTCAAGGGCTCCACTGTGCAGCTCTCTATTTCTCTGCTGTATCACAGAATTGTCGGGGTTGGAAAAACCTCAAGGATCATCTAGTTCCAACTTCCCTGCTATGGGCAGGGACACCTCACACTAAATCAGCTTGCCCAGAGCCACGTCCAGCCTGGCCTTAAAAACATCCAGGGATGAGGCTTCCATCACCTCCTTGGGCAACCTGTGCCAGTCTCTCATCACCCTCACACTGAAGAGCTTCTTAAGATCTAATCTCAGTCTGATCTCCTCTAGCTTGGATCCATTCCCCCCAGTCCTATCACTACTTGATACCCTAAAAAATCCCTCCTCAGCTTCTTTGTATCCCCCTTCAGAAACTGGAGGGCTCCTCAGAGCCTTCTCTTCTCCATACTGAACAACCCCAACTCTCTCAGCCCGTCCCCATAGCAGAGCAGCTCCAGCCCTCTGATCATCCATGTGGCCATTTTCTGGATGCCTTCCAGCACCTCCAGATCTTTTCTGTAGTAGTGGCTCCAGAACAGGATGCAGTGCTCCACTATACTCTGAATCACTCTATAGAAGAACATATCCCTAAAGAGTCAAGTTTGCATAGACAAAGTCCTTTGGTAATTAAATCCAGGAGTCAGATAAATTGGTACAATATTGGTGATGTCAGCCTGGGACTTTGAGAGACTTCTAGAGAAACGGAGAGTTAGGTTAACATTTCTACTCCTCTTTGAACTTAGTTTGCTCTCCTTGTAATTGTTGGTGATTTCCTCTATCAGTATAGAAATATTTCAGAGTACTACAGACCTATTAAGGTTGGAAAAGTCTGAGATCATGAAGTACAACCATCAACCTAAGTCCACCATCACCGTTAAACCACGTTCCAGAGAGTCATGCCTACATGGTATGGTAGTTTGGGGGGTCCTAGATCTCCCTTAGCAAAACCATAGGAGCAGAGGCCCATCCCAGGGCAGTGGATCTGCTCATCCCAGGATGATGTTGTTCTCTTCTATCTTCCAGTACCATAGCTTTAAAGACTGATGCCTTCCCCTTTCTCCTCCCTGCCTTTCCTCCCTTAACTTCACAGTTCTTGGGGGAGGTGGCTCCTACTGGCAGGGAATTGAGCTGTGTCAAGGTAGCCCCCAGCTGGAGAGGGCAATTTTGGCCTACCTTCAGGCCAACTGAGGGTGGAAGGGGAGGATTCTAGAAGGCCAGTTTGGGCCTACTGAGTTCTGTACTTATTCTATCTGATTGCTATTTGTATATAAATTGACTTTCTCTATAAACTTCCAATCAGTGTGCAATATCCTCAGTCTTTGCCATTGGAATGGGCTGCCCAGGGAGATGGTGGAGTCACTGTCCCTGGAGGTGTTCAAAAAAAAGACTGGATGAGGCACTTAGTGCCATGGTCTAGTTGGTTGGATAGGGCTGGGTGCTGGGTTGGACTGGATGAGCTTGGAGGTCTCTTCCAACCTGGTTGATTCTGTGAAAGGGGTAAGAGTCATTTCTGTCCTCCAGTGGGGGCTTGTGGCCCCAAACTGGGACAGAAATATAATTGGCATCCAACATGGGGCTTGAGGTGTTTTTTTAACACCTTCAGGGATGATGACTCCATTGCCTCCCTGAGGAGCCTGTTCTGATGCTGAGCCACTCTTTTAATAAAGAAAAAAATCCCTAATCTCCAACCTAAACATCCATGGTGCAACTTGAGGCCATTTCCTCTTATCCTGTTGCTCATTACTTGGGAGAAGAGACCAAAACTCACCTGGCTCCAACCTCCTTTGAGGGACCTGTAGAAAGTGAGAATGCCTTAGACTCCTTTTCTGAAGACTAAACACCCCCAGGTCCCTCAGCTGCTCCTCACCATCCCTGTTCTCCAAACCCTTCCCCAGCTTCCTCACCCTTCTCTGGATATTCTCCAGCAAGTCAGTGTCTTTCTTGTAGTGAGGGGCCCAAAACTGACCCAAATATGCAAGGTGGGAGGTGTTTTTAATGACTGCACTAGAACAGTTGGCTGCTCAATCTCTGCTAAAGGAAGCTGATAACAGGTCTTGGGATGTGTCTGAACCAAAGATATCTAAAAGCACATCAGGTGAAAAAAGAAAGTAGAAAATGAAGCAGAGATACACGAGTCAAAACAATTTCAGACCTCTACACTAATACTATGTCCTGGATCTAGTGAGACTAGCTCTGCTGATAAAAAGTGGAAAATAGGTTTGGGAAGGTAAATCCAAGATGAATAATTTTTTATGATTATTTTTTAGGAAGAATGTTTGTGTGCAACTCACCTCTCACCTACCACATATCCCTCACACATAGCTGTCCCATACAGTTTAGCCTATGTCCTACAGACATCAGGTACCTGCTGTCATGGTCTTTGTTAGCATTTGGCATGTAAGCCAACTTCTGCCAGGATTTGCAACTTGTAATAATACCACCAGCTCCAGTTACCTGCTTGACTTATCATAGAACCATTTTGGTTGGAAAAGACATTTCAGATCATCCAGTCCAATCATTCTCTTGCTCTACAAAGTCTGGGGATAATCCAAGTCCCTCAGCACCACATCTCTGCCTCTCTGAAATATCTTCAGGGGTGGGGATTCAGCCATCTCCATGGGAAGCCTGTTTCAGTGTTTGAGAACCCTTTCAGTGAAGAAGTTTTATCTAGTGTCCAACTTAAACTTTTCCTGGTGCAACTTGAGCACAATTCCTCTTCTGTCACTTGTTACTAAAGAGAAGAAACCAACCCCCACCTCACTTCAACATTCTTTCATATAGTTGTAGACAGCAAGGTTTCTCCTCAGCCTCCTTTTCACCAGACTAAACAACCTCAGTATCCTCAGCTGCTCCTCACCAGACTTTTTCTCTGGATTCTTCACCAGCTTCATTGCTCTTCTCTGGACCTGCTGCAGCATCTTGGTGTCGTCTTGTGGTGAGGGCCCCAAAAGTGAACCCAGGAGTCAAGGTGTGGCCTCACCAGTGCTGAGTACAGAGAAACAATCATTCCCTTGGTCCTGCTGGCCATGTTATTGCTGATACAAGCCAAGATGTTGGTGGCCTTCTTGGCCACCTTAGCACGCACTGATCCATCTTTAGCTGACTGCTGATCAACACTCCCAGGTCTTACCTACCAGGAAGTTTCCAGCCACTCTACCCTAAGCCTGGAACCTTCATGGCGTGATTGTGACTCAAGCATAGGACCTAGCACTTGGCTTTGTTGAATCTGATGCAGTTGGCCTTAGCTCATAAATTGTGACTCAGACACTTCAGGTTTTGCTGCTGGCTTAAAGCTCTTATGGAGCTTCTTCTGGGTATTCTGGGCTAACTCTAATTACCCACCTCATTAGATGAGTCTTTTAGAGATGGAAATTCACTGAAATCACTGGCATCAGCATGGCATCCAGCTGACTTGAAGGACAGAGGTTATCACTTCCCACCTACACTTGTTTCTATTTTAATCTGTCATTTAAACTATTAATTAGCATCAAAAAAACAAAAGTTGCTACTGCCTCCCTAGCTTTCAATACTTCAAGTTTTATGGAGTGCTCCTGTTTTAATTTACTACTAGGCAAAGGCATCAATCTTTGTGATTTATGCTTTTAGTAGCATTTCAACCTCAGAGATGAAACCAGCAGAGGCAATCCCAGTTGCTGAAAGATGCAGGACATTCAACAGCCATGGAGATCATGAAGTGAGGAACCAGCCCAAGGTTTTTCTATCTGCAGAGGCTTTGGTGATGCCTTTCCACCCCCATGAAGAGGAATAACTACCTTTAGTGAAAGAAGGGAAAATAAGACTGAGAAGAAAATATTAGATAAAGCTTTCTTGTAGCATATTTTCAACATGAGATCTGCTGTGGAGCTCTCTGTAAACAGCTTACTCTTAGCACCACGCTGAGACTCCACCTGGAGCACTGTGTCTAGTTCTAGAACCACTATTATGGGAAAGGTCTGGAGGTGCTGGAAGGGCCATGAGGATGGTGAGAGGGCTGGAGCTGCTCTGCTATGGGGAGAAGCTGAAAGAATTGGGGTTGTTCAGTCTGGAGAAGAGAAGGCTATGAGGAGACCTTCTTGTGGCCTTCCAGTATCTGAAAGGGACTACGAGAAAGCTGGGGAGGGACTTTTTAGGGTATCAGGTAGTGATAGGACTGGGGGGGATGGGAGAGAGGAGGGGAGGTTTAGATTAGATCTTAGGAAGACATTCTTCATTATTGGTGTGCTAAGAGTCTGACACAGTTTGCCCAGGGAGGTGATGGAAGCCTCATCCCTGTGTGTTCTTAAGGCCAGGCTGGATGTGTCTCTGGGCAAGTACTTACCTCTGGGGATCATCACTGGCTACAGGCCTCCAACTTGATTTGTTTAGTGAGTTTGGGTCAGCTGTCCCAGCTGTGTCCTTTCCCATCTTCTTGTGTCCCCCTGGCCCAGTCACCGGTGGGGTGGTGCAAGGTGCAGAGAAGTCCTTGGCTCTGTGGAAGCACTGCTCAGCTGTAACTAACACGTTCCCATGTCACCAACACTCGTTGCAGCACAAATCCAAAATGTAGCCCTGTGCTGGCTGCTATGGAGATAATTAACTCTATCCCAACCCTGCTGGGGGGACATGGTTCAGCACCGTCCTTGGTAGAGCTAGAGCATGGTTGGACTCGAGTTTAAAGGGCTTTTCCAATCCAAATGAGAATTTCCCAGAATCACAGAATGGTTTAGATTGGAAGGGACCTTAGAGATCACTCAGTTCCAACCCCTCTGCTGTGGTCAGGGACACCTCCCACTAGCACAGGTTACTCAAGACCTCATCCAACCTGGCCTTAAACATGTCCAAGAGAGAGAGCATCCACAATGTCCCTGAGCAGCCTGTTCCAGTGTCTCCCCACCCTAATCTTCAGCCTCAATCTCTCCTCTTCCAGCTCAAAGCCATTGCCTCTCCCCTTGTCAGTACAAGCACCTGTAGTGGCAGGATACCTTCTTATTCTGAATCACCTGACTTGATGAAACTCCAGCAGGAGCAGCCAGGTGATTGTCCCCCTGGACTCAGCTCTGGTGAGGCCACACCTCGAGTGTTGTGTTCAGTTTTGGGCACCTCAATACAAGAGAGATGTGGAGGTGTTGGAGCCAGTGCAGAGGAGGGCAAGGAAGCTGTCAAGGGCCTGGAGAAGAAATCTGATAAGGAGAGACTGAAGGGGCTGGGGATGGTTAGTGTGAAATAGGGGAGGCTGAGGACAGGCTTCATGGCTCTCTACAGCTACTTACAGGACCTTGTGGAGAGTTTGGAGCTGATCTCCATGTTAGTGACAGAACAAGAGGGAATGGCCTCAAGCTGCAGCAGGGCAGGTTTAGATTGGACATGAGGAAGAATTTTTTCCCAGCAAGAGTGGTCAGGGATTGGAATGTGCTGCCCACAGAGGTGGTGGAGTCACCAACCCTGGATGTATTTAGAAGTCATTTGGATGTGGTGCTTGTGGCTACAGTTTAGAGTGAACCTTGTAGAGTAGGGTTCTAGGTTAGACTTGGTGATCCTGAGGCTCTTTTCCAGACTGAACCTTTCTGTGAGTCTGTGCATCTTGAATCCATTACTGGCAAATAGCAATTAATGCAGTGCAGTTATTGGCAGTGATCTAAAACTAAAACCTCTCTTCTTTGAATACTGTTTCCTCTTCAGAAACTTTATACTTTCTGTTGAAGCAGTATTAAATCATTGCCCCTCACGTTTGTAGCTGGAGGACTGCTCACATTATGCAGAATGCCTTCTGAAACACTAATTGATGGCTTTGTGCAGTGCCTCAATGGAATAATTGCTTGTTTAGTGCAATGCTTCCACTGAACAAATGCTTGTGCTTTGCAGTTTTGTTTTTTTTTCTCCTTTGTAAAGTAGTTTTCCTTCCACTGCAATATTTTCAGAGAGATTCCTGCTTAGGAGTAATTGGATCACAATCTCTGATGCTTAATTGCTGGAGTGAGTGCTCTACATAGCCTGTTTGTATGTTCTGGGTTGTCTCATCTTTTTTTCCTTTAAGATACTTCAGGTTTGTTTTTTTTCTGCTGCAGGATTTACCATGCTCTGTACAAAATCAAGCTGGAGCTTCTCTCTAGAAACTAGTGCTCCCAGGTTTGAAGGAAGACAGAAGGAAGCCGGGGTGTTGGCTGATGGCTGGCTGAATAAGAGTAGGTAGTGTGCTCAGCTGGCCAAAGAGGCCAATGGCTTCTTGGCTTGCATCAGGAACAGTGTGGCCAGCAGGTCTAGGGACGTGATTGTCCCCTTCTGCTCATAACTGCTAAGGCCACTCCTCGAATCTGTTTTGGGGCACTTGGATAAAGAAGGGTATTGAGGTGCTAGAGCATGTTCAGTGAAGACCAACAGAGCTCGTGAAGGGCCTTGAACACAAGTCCTGTGAGAAACACTTCTCATGAGACCCCACTTGGAATACTGTGTGCAGTTCTGGAGCCTCCAACACAAGAAGGACATGGAAGTGTTGGAGCAAGTCCAGAGGAGGTCACCAAGATGCTGAGAGGGCTGCAGCAGCTCTGCTATGAGGACAGGCTGAGAGAGTTTGGGCTCTGCAGCCTGGAGAAGAGAAGGCTTCCAGGAGACCTTGGAGTGGCTTTCCAGTATCTGAAGCAGGTACAGGAAGGCTGGAGAAGGACTACTGATATGGTCTTATAATGAGAGAATGAGGAAGAATGGGGTTAAAGTGGCAGAAGGGAGATCAAAAGTGGATGTTAGGAAGAAGTTCTTTGCAGTGGGGGTGGTGAGACACTGGCACAGGTTGTCCAGGGAGGTTGTGGCTGCTCCCTCCCTGGAGATGTTCAAGGCCAGGTTGGATGAGGCCTTGAGCGACCTGTTCTAGTGGGAGGTGTCCCTGCCTGTGGTGGGGACCTTGATGATCCTTGAGGACCATTCCAACCTAAACCACTCTATGATTCTATGTTTAGTCTTCAGAAGGAAGCTGAGGGGAGACCTCATTGCCCTCTACAACTATGTCAAAGGAGGTTGGAGTGAGGTGTCTTCTCACACGAAACCAGTGACAGGAGAAGAGGAACTGGAGTCAAGTTATGCCTTGTTACATGTTGTATATTGATTCAGGTTGGATACTAGGAAAAAGAGTTGCCATAGTAAGAGTTCTCAGGCACTGAAAGAGGCTGCTCAGGGAGCCTTGGTACAAGTTGGTCATTGGTTCAGATTGGATATTAGGAGAAAATTCCTCACAGTAAGAGTTCTCAGGCACTGGAACAGGCTGCTCACCATCCCTGGAGGTATTTGAAAGATGTGATGCTGAGGGACATGGTTTAGTGGTAGTAGCTTAGCAGCAATGGTGGGATTGTGAGCTCTAGATGAGTGTTTGGACTTGGTAGTCTCAAAGGTCTCTTCCAGCTTCAGTTCTGTGGTTCTACAAGTCTATGATCACAAGGGAAATCTGCCTTCCCACATCCTTTAATTATCATAAAGAATGTCAATAGGTCTCATAGCACAGATCTACCATCAGTGAGTTGACTGAAACATATTGTGTAGGAACAGCATGAAAATAGCCTGGAATAGCAACCTAGGAATGAATCTCGCAAGGAAGGACTACCTGGATATCTCTGGTAAAGATGACGTGCCTGATCCCTGTCTCCAGCCCACATGAAGGCTAGCAGGAACACAGAGTTCCCAAGCAGTAGGTTGTGCTACAACTGCATTTTTGCATCAAGGGGCTTAGGTGTTCCAAATCCCATAAATAGATTTTTAATTAATCCCATTTTTTACAAAATATTGCTGTGAAATGCAGGATTTAGAGAACTTTCCACCACCTGGGCACTCTTTGCTGAAATTCCTCCTTTTCTGAGAGTGCAAAAAAAGAGCCCTGTGGAATTATTCCCTCCCTTAGCTCATTATAATGTATATCCTTAAATTCTGAAGGCAGCTGTGTGCGAGGCTGTGGCCAGAGAAGCGTGAGCAGCAGGGCAAGAGAGGGGATTCTGACCCTTGGCTTTAATCTGTTGAGACCTCACCTCCAATCCTGCCTCCAGGTCTGGTGTCACAAGCAAAAGAAGGGTACAGGAATGCTGGAGTGAGTCCAGAAGAAGCCACAAAGTTGATCCAAGGGCTGGAGCAGCTCTGCTGCAAGGACAGGCTGAGGGAGCTGGGGGTGTTCAGCCTGCAGAAGAGAAGGCTCCAGGGGAACCTCAGAGCTGCCTTCCAGTACCTGAAGGAGTCCTCCAGGAAGACTGCAGAGGGACTTTTCCTGAGAGTGTCTAGAGACAGGACAAGGGGGAATGGTTTGAAGCTGAGGCAGAGCAGGGTAGATTGGAGCTGAGGAAGAAGTTCTTCAGTAGGAAAGTGATAAGAGTCCAGAATAGGCTGCCCAGGGAGGCTGTGGCTGCTTCCTGTCTGGGGATGTTCAAGGCTAGGCTGGATGTGGTCTTGAGCAGCTGAATCTGGTTAGGAGGTGGGGAGGATGGCACAGATTGTTTCTGAGGTCCCTTCAAACCTGAATCCCAATCCTTTGGGATTCTGAGATTTGGCATCCCGTTCAGCTGTTGTTTGTCAAATGTGTTTAGAGTTTTCCCAACAACAAAAAGTAATTCTCAGTTTTACTCTGTTCTGCTGAGACCCCACCTGGAGTACTATGTCCAGGTCTGGAGCACTCAACACAGGAAGGACATGGACCTGATGGAGGAGGTCCCGAGTAGGCCACAAAAATGACCAAGGGGTTGGAGTAGCTCTGCTAGGAGGACAGGCTGAGGGAGCTGGGGGTGTTCAGCCTGGAGAAGAGAAGGCTCCAGGGGGACCTAAGAGCAGCCTGCCAGTGCCTGGAGGAGACTACAAGAAGGCTGCAGAGAGACTGTTTGCAAAGGCTTGCAGGGACAGGATGAGGGCAGTGGCTTCAAACTAGAGCAAAGCAGATTGAGATTAGATGTGAGGAACAAGTTCTGCAGCATGAGGGTGCTGAAACACTGCAACAGGTTGCCCAGAGAGGTGTTTGGGTCTCCATCCCTGGAGGTATCTTCCAGCCACAGAATTTACCTTAAGGATGTCTTAAAGTGCCTAGAAAATGTGGAGAGCAGAGCTATTCTGTTACACATGCTGCTGAAATGTAGGCACATCCAAAAGCTGGGAGCAATTACAGGAGCTTAAATCTTAGCCAGAGATTTTGCGTCACTGTTTTCGTGCATGAAGGAAAGGCACAAATCAGGCTTCTGTTCTGCTCCTTGGCGAGCTGCTGCTTACACAATGCCACGAAGGCTTTAGTGGTTCAGAAGCAGAAAGCTGAAATGGTCTTATCCCACTGCAAATCCTTTTACAAATCTACTGGAGTGACCCATTCTTCTGCCTCATTAAAGCTGCTCGTTCAGAAATTACCCTAATCCCCTCACCAATCCACTTCACAGACCTGAACCAGTTAGATATCTAAAATCAATTTTAATTCTCTTTGAATGTCTTTATTCTAGAATCATAGAACACTAGAATTGATTCAGCTGGAGGAGGCATTTAATATCATAGAATCCATCTGACTCTACCCAGGCTGGGGTTAAACCATGGCCCTCAGCACCACTTCTCTGCCTCTTTGAAACACCTCCTGGGGTGGGGATTCATCCACCTGCTTGGGCAGCCAGAGGTTAAGAAATTTTGCAGTGAAGAGATTGCTTCTAATATCCAATCTAATCTTCCCTTACTGCAGCTTGAGGCCACTTCCTATCATCTTCTCACTGGCTACTTGACTGAGCAGACTGATCCCCACCTGATTCCAACCACCTTCCAGGGAGCTGTAGAGAGTGAGAAGATCTCCCTTGAGCCCCCTTTTCTCCAGGCTAAACAATTACAGTTCTTGCAGATGCCCCTGACAAGACCTGTTCTCCAAACCCCTCAGCAGCTTTTATCCCCTCCCTGGGACATGCTCCAGAGCACCTCAGCGTCTTTCCTGTAGAGAGGGCCCCAAACAGAACCCATGACTCAAGGTATGGCCTTACCAGTGCCAAGTACAGGGGGGCAATCACTGCCCTGCTGCTGTTGACTATACTGTTCCTGGTCCAGGCCAGGATGCTGTTGCCCTTCTTGGCTACCTGGGCACACACTGGCTTATAGTCAGCCAGCTGTTGGTCAACAGTCTCAGGTCTTTCTCTGCTGTGCAGTTTCCAGCCAGTCTGCCACATGCCTGGAGTGATCAGTTCAGTTCTGGCCCCTTCACTGCAGGAAGGACATTGAGGGGCTGGAGCCTGTCCAGAGAAGGGCAGCTGGGCTGTGAGGAGAGGCTGAGGGAGCTGGGGGGTGTTGAGGCTGGAGAAGAGGAGGTTGAGGGAGACCTCCTCACTCTCTACAGCTCCCTTCAGGGAGGTTGGAGAGAGGAGGGGGCAGCCTCTGCTCCTTGGTGCCAAGGAACAGGAGCAGAGGAGATGGTTCCAAGCTGCCCCAGGGGAGCTTCAGGTTGGATGCTAGGAAATACTTCTTCCCAGAGAGGCTTCTCAGACCCTGGAATGTTCTGCCCAGGGCAGTGCTGCAGTCCCCATCCCTGGAGGTGTTCAAGCAGCCTGTGGAGCTGGTGCTTAGGGACATGATTTGGTGTTGGCCCTTCAGTGCTGGGTCAAGGGTTGGACTGAATGAACTTGGAGGTCTCTTCCAACGGGATGTTTCCTCTCACTCTGAGTGATTGTGAGGTTGTTGCGATTCGTTGTAGGACCCAACAATTGACATCTGCTCATCCACCCAGCCTGTTAAGGTCCCTTCAGAAGATCAACACTCTATCCCTATAAAGTGTCATCTGAAAACTTTCAGAGGGTGCCTTGATCCCCTTGTCCAGATCATAGATAAAGATATTAAAGAGAATTGGCCAAAGTACTGAGCCCTGGGGAATTAAGTTGTTTAAGTTGCTTGGGTTTTTTCCCCCTCATGTTTTCTTTGTTCAGAGTTACTGAAACTTTGTATTCTCAACCAACAGGTGGCATTATGTGCTTGAAACCACAGTGTTATTTCTGTTTAAGGAAAAAAAACAAACAACCTACTACTGTTATTAATCTTTTAATTACTATTTCAAAGCTTTCTGTGCCTGCTATTTACCCATAAATTAAGCTTGACTTTTTTTTTTTGTTGTTGTTGTGTCTGATGAAAATTTAAATGAAGGTTTCAATTAAGGAAAAAAAAATGGTGCAGCAAATGCCAGATTTGTGCTCACACCGTGGAAGTCTGGTTTGAAGCTAATTGCTGCAGCCTTCTTGCATGCAGGTGCTTAGCCCTGGGAACCACTAAAGAGTGAAAGAGTCCTGAAAACAGGGCAGAATCAGATGGGAGAGCAAAATGTGGAAGTGTTTGAAACCTTTTAAATAGCTCCAGCCTGGACTTGCTTAAAACAATGGGAATCTAATCTAATCTGCTGCTTGAAAGGTAGCTGGAAAGGAGTCTGACAGTTTGTCCTTTTCTTCAGAGGAAAGGACAAGTCATAGAAGGACCTGGACAAGTCTTCAAAGACTCTCAGTATTCCTGCTTTATTTTTACTCTTATCTATCTGGATCTGGTGCTTCAGGGCATGAAACAATCAGGAACTTCTAGCACTGTCCCAGAGAATGTGCTGGTGTGGCTCTGTGATGGGTTAGGTTCCAGCTCAGCTCCCATCTGAGTCATAGAATCATAAAATGGTCTGGGGTGGAAAGGAACCTCCAGAGTTCTTCTAGTCTGACCTCTGGTCTGGGGTGGAAAGGAAGAACCTCCAAAATTCTTCTAGTCCAACCCCTGGTCTGGGGTGGAAAGGAACCTCCAAAGTTCTTCTAGTCCAACCCCTGGTCTGGGGTGGAAAGGAAGAACCTCCAAAGTTCTTCTAGTCCAACCCTCCCTGCAATCAGCAGGGACATCCTCAATGAGAGCAGGGTGTTCAGAGTCATTGGGAAAAGTCTCATTGCCTTGATATTAATCAAGCTCTGAGTGCTCAGAGAAGTGGAAGAGAACAGAGCATTATTACTTATAATGTGACTTTTTGGCAGCAAGAGGAGAAAACCCAACCAACAATAAAAAACACACAGGGGGAAGATCAGAAAGATATTAGATTTTAGGACAAAGAGATAAGATGTGAACTCTGTCCAAAACAACAATAATCCCAAGTGCATTCCAGCCTGGAAACAGCCTGTGACATGTGGCACTCTCCTGAGGTATCCACATGCTTAATGGCTTGGAAAATGCCATTAGAAATGACTATTTCCAGCCTTACAACCTCCATCTCCTTAAAGAGGATTATGAGATTAGAGTTTTAAGACAACTAGAAGAATGGGTTAAATCTCAGCCAGTTCCAGTTTTCATTACTATCGTTGTCTTGAGGTGAGATTAAAGTTGTGTCATTTGCTATTTCCACTAATCCCTTAAAATCTGGGAAGTGAGGATAAGTTTAGCCTCAGTAGGTTAACGTTTCAGGGAGCCATTCTGCTACTGACCTCTGATGTCTTTGTTCTTTTTCTCACCATTTTGGTTGTTTTCATAGAATCACAGAATGGTTTCAGTTGCAAATGACCTTCAAAATCATCAGGTCTGTCAACCCAGCACCACCATGGCCACTAAACCCTGTCCCCAAGTGCCATGTCCACACATTTTTTAACACCTCCTTGGGCAGCCTGTGCCAATGCCTGATCATTCTTCCCAATGTCCAGACTAAACCTCACCTGGCACAACCTGAGCCTGTGTCCTGTCATCACTAGTTAACACTACTACTATCAAACCCCACCTCACTCCAGCCTCTTTTCAGGGTGTTATAGAGAGCAGTGAGGTTCCCCCTCAGCTTCCTCTTTGCCAGACTAAACAGTCTCTGTTCCCTCTTCCTCAGCAGAGGAGGAAGACTCTTCTGTTTCCCCCCATGTACTTATTTAGGTAGTTTAGGAATGTGGTGTTCCTCCAAATATTCAACGTGCTGTGGTTCATTAAGAAGTGTTGTTTATTCTTTGTGCTGATTGGTAAATCCACACAGTCCATGGGTGGCAGGTGTGAAGAATGGCTGTAGGGTGACCCACACATGGGGCCACCCTAGAGAGCAAGACCTTCAGGTGGGTGCAGCTATCATCCTGTTGCTGTTGAATGCCCTGCTGAATCCCTGAGCAGCCTGACAGTGTGAATGTGTTCTGCCAAGGATTACAGCAAACCTGTCATAGGTAGTGAAAGGGCAGGGCAGGACAATTTACTGTGATGCATTTCCAGCAGCACCAGGGAAACTCTTTTGCCCAGTACTCAGCACTGGTTAGCTCACACCTTGAGTACTGTGTCCAGCTCTGGGCCCCTAATTTTAAGAAAGGTGTTGAGGTGCTTGAATGTGTCCAGAGAAGGGCACCAAGGCTGATGGGGGCATGGAGCACAGCCCTGTGAGGAGAGGCTGAGGGACCTGAAGGTGTGCAGCCTGGCGAAGAGGAGGCTTAGGACAGACCTCATTGCTCTCTACAGCTACCTGAAGGAAGGCCGTAGCCAGGTGGGGTTGGTCTCTTCTGCCAGGCAGCCAGGGACAGAACAGGACGACATGGTCTAGTTGATTGGACAGGGCTGGGTGATAGATTGGACAGGATGACCTTGGAGGTCTCTTCCAACCTGGTTGATTCTATGATTTTATGACACAGCCTCAAGCTGCAGCAGGGCTGGAAGAATAACTGCTCATTGAAATGGGCTGCCCTGGGAGGTGGTGGAGTCACCATTCCTGGAGGCTGGATGAGGCACTTGATGCCGTGGTTTAGTTAATTAGAAGATGTTAGGTGATAGGTTGGGCTCTATGATCTTGAAGGTCTTTTCCAACCTGGTTAATCCTGTGATTCTGTGATTTCCTGCCATGGGTGAAGATGCTTTCCTTCCACTAACAAGGCTTGCAAGGGGAATTCAGGAGGTACCTGGCCTCCTATAGAACTCTATCCTTAAGAAGAAGAGGAGAGAACAGCATTATCTTCCCAGACATTAATTCTAGGTAGTAATCTCCTGGCCCTCCTTGGCTGCTGTGCCTGCCTGCTGTGGAGTAGGGCAAAAGTCCTAAGCAGAAGCTGAAAGATAAATGCATTTAGAAAGCCTGGTGGGAGCAGTTTGCCATGTGAAAAACAAAAAAAATCATACAAAGATGTTAGAGTTTCACAGGTTACTGAGATGAAAACTCTGGAGGTAATTAGAATCACCAGCAAGAAGATATCCTAAGGGAAATAAAGTACTTAGTGGAGTGATGGAAAGAGAAGAGTTTGCAAATTCCTTTCAAAACACTCTCAGCACTATATGACAGTGACTCCTGTCAAGCAATCAACATTTTCCCAGGCCAGGCATGAGGCCACACTGCAGGCCAATGTCCAGCCTAGAGGACAAGAGCAAGGCTTTACTTTATGTATTAGAGGGATGAGTTCCTTTTTTCAACTGAACAATACTTTGTCTACCTGTACTTTTGCAGAAGAGCCCGAGGGAAGGTTTAGACTGAGTGTTAGAAGAAACCACTTTACCAAAAACTTTCTCAACTACTGAAACAGGCTCCCTGAGAAGGTGACTGAGTCTCCATCCCTGGAGGTGTTCCAGAGATGCAGAGATGTGGTGCTGAGGGAAATGGTTTAGCAGCAGCCTTGGTAGAGTTAGAGAATGGTTGGACTGGATCATCTTGAAGTGCTTTTCCAAACAAAACGATTCCATGCTTCTATCATTCTAAGAACACAGACGTAATAGCAACACTAAGAAGGTTGTTGTTGCCTGTCCCTGAAGAAAGCAAGCTAGAGCAGATGCCTGCCTTTCATTTTGGGCAATAAAAGGCTGAGAATAATACTCAGATTGGGCTCAGTTGCATCTACAGGTGAGGTCGGAAGGGCACACAGTGACCGTTTGTGCCTGCTTGAGGTACTACCTGGAATATTGCATCCAATTCTGGTCTCTCCTCTTCAAGAGGGGCAGGGATCTGCTGGAGAGAGTCCAAGGCAGGGCTGCAAGGATGCTGAAGGGCCTGGAGCACTGCCTGATGAGGAGAGGCTGAGAGCCCTGGGGCTGTTGAATGTGCAGAGGAGAAGGCTGAGAGGGGAGCTGAGCAATATCTATCACTAGCTGAGGGCTGGGGGTCAGGGAGGGACAGGGACACTGTCCCTCTGCTCACTTGTGCCTTGGCATAGGACAAGGGCAAGGGATGGAAACTGCAGCACAGGAAATTGCACCTCAACATGAGGAAGAACTTTTTTTGCTGTAAGGGTGAGAGAGCAGTGGCACAGGCTGCCCAGAGAGGTTCTGAAGTCCCTTGTCTGGAGCCTTTCCAGGCCTGTCTGGATATGTTCCTCTGTGACCCGTGCTGGATTCTCTGGTTCTGCTCTGGCAGGGGTCTTGGACTGGAAACTCCCCAGAGGTCACTTCTAACCCCTGACATCTTGGGATCCTGTGATTCTGTCTGAATCTACACTTCCAAATGGATCAGTCCCTGTAATGAATCCAAACGTCTACCTGCTTTCCATCAGCTACCTAAAGAACAGGGGCAGCTACATCAGGAAATGCCAGGCACGAGGGGCACCCAGGTGTCTTTTTTACCTTTAAGAGCACAAAGAATCTTCAAGTCACCCTCTGCATTCCTGCTAAAGGACTACAGGCAACTTGTTTAGGTACATTTCTTGTCTAAAAGTGAGGGTGCAAGAAGTGGGAGAAAGAAACCAAGAAGGAAAAGAATGCACCAAACTCAATGGTGTGATTAAAGCACTATAGGTGCTCCCAACAGAGGGGAATCAAAAGCCAAAGCCAGCACACATTATTCATCCATATCCACGTGAATGCAGGAGGCTTAAATATACCCAAGAACATTGCTGTAGTTTTTTTTCTCTTCAAAGTGAGAGAAGAAGTTAGACCTCGTCTGAAGCACTGCATTCAGGTTTGATCCCTGCTGTACAGTGAAGATGTGGACAGGCTGCAACGTGTGCAGAGAAAGGTCAGGAGATTGCTCAGAGGCCTGGTAGCCCTGCCAGGTGAGGAAAGGCTGAGAGAGCTGGGGTAGTTCAGCCTGGAGAAGACAAGGCTTAGGGGAGACCTTATCACCATGGACCAGGACATAAACAGTGGCTACCAGGAGGATGGAGACTCCCTTCTTCCAAGGAGTCCTATGGCAAAGACAAGGGGTAGTGGGGACAAGTTACTGCTGGGCAGATTCGAACTGCACTCTGTCAGAAAATGTTTCCCCATGAAAACAGGTGGACACTGGAATCATCTCCCAGGGGAAACACTGGATTCACTGGACGGTTTGAAGATTCACCTTTCAGGGTGCTGGTCCAGCTCATTTCAGCTTGAGTAGCACCCAGAGGCAGATGAACCTTGGGCTCTCATAGAATAGAATCAACCAGGTTGGAAGTGATCTCCAAGCTCATCCAGTCCAACCTAGCACCCAGCCCTAGCCAGTCAACTAGACCATGGCACTAAGTGCCTCATCCAGGCTTTTCTTGAACACCTCTAGGGTGGGGTCATCCAACCTGGCATTCTTTATTTCTATCATTCCATTGAAGGACAAGATGGGGGGCAAGATACACACCCAGTTCCATCAGCAATTTTTTTTAAACCCTGGGAATGTTTTTCTAAGATGAAAGCTGGAGCAGCAGCATTGAGAGCAGATGTTTTACTGTGATTTCAAGAGTGATTACTGCAACATCATCAGACTGAAAATACTTGGCTGCACTGACTCTACAGCACTGTGCAAGTCAGACTCCCTTGAGGCCATCACTCTTACTCATCTATCTCCAGACTTGCATGGGCAGGAATTATTCTCCTCGTGTATATTAAACATAGAATAATTGACAGGGTTGGAAGGGACCTCAAGGATCATCCAGGTCCAACCTCCCTGCCATGAGCAGGGACACCTCACACTAGATCAGCTTGCCCAGAGCTACATCCAGCCTGGTCTTAAAAGCATCCAAGAATGAGGCTTCCACCACCTCCCTGGATAACCTCTGCCAGTCTCTTACTGCCCTTATGCTGAAGAACTTCTTCCTAAGATCTAATTAAATCTCCCCTCCTCTAGCATGGATCCATTCTCCCTCAGTCCTGTCACTACCTGACATCCTAAAAAGTCCCTCGTCAGCTTTCTCGTAGCCCTTTTCAGATACTGGAAGGCCACAAGAAGGTCTCCTGGGAACCTTCTCTTCTCCGGACTGTACAACCCCAACTCTCTCAGGCTGTCCCCATAGCAGAGCAGCTCCAGTCTTCTGATAGCCCTCATGGCCCTTTTCTGGACACCTTCCAGCACCTCCAGACCTTTCCTGTCCCAGGGTCTCCAGAACTGGGCACAGTTCTCCAGGTGGGGTCTCACTAGAGCAATGCAGAGGGGCAGAATCCTCTCATTTACCCTGCTGCTCACACTGCTCTAGATGCAGCTCAGGCTCTGCTTGGCTCTCTGGGCTACAAGTGCACACTGCTGGCTCACATTGAGCTTCTCATCCATCAGCACCTTCAAATCCTTCACTTCATCCTGTATTGGTGCCTGGAAATGTCTCTAGCAGGGGGTTTGGAAAAGATGAGCTTCAGGGATCTCTTGCAGCCTGGTGCATTCTGTGTACCTACCCAGCTGAAGTTAAGATTTGATGGTGTTTTGGTCTAGAGCAGTATCCTCTCCATTAT
Organism: Tricholaema leucomelas; assembly: GCA_013400475.1. NCBI lineage: Eukaryota > Metazoa > Chordata > Aves > Piciformes > Lybiidae > Tricholaema lacrymosa > Tricholaema leucomelas. The sequence continues at coordinate 3,169 of WAAF01016178.1, read as the reverse complement.
TTGTGAACATGGCCTTTGTAGCTGTTGTGTGCAGAGCAGCCAACCTGAGCCACCTACTCTTCCAATCTCCTTGGAGAGCCTCAAGGTTGCACGAGGTGTGGATGCTTTGTTGATTTCAGCTTCTCTTAAGTTATTCAATATCTGTGCCTCACTAGCTCTGAGGCCAGCCATGGTAGAAGATACAACAGGCTCCTTCAGCTGGCACATCTTCCAGTGTTCTCACTTGTAAAGTATCCATTTAATGCCACATCTCATTCACCAGCCTCAGTGACTTCAGTTCCCACTCACTCCTGCAATGCTGCCACTTCCTCTCTGGCTCCACACTCACTCTCACAAAAAGCTATTCCACCTTCTGGCATTTCTGCCCATCACTTAAAATGATTTTCTTGCTGCAGCAGCTGTACACTTACGGAGCTTTATATCAATGTAGATGACAGTATTTTGCTGAATGAGCTTCAGGAATCTTGGGTCAGTGCATCATGGCAAGCTGGGAAAATCACTTGAAATCAGCTCCAGAGTGTTCCAGTGACTGAAGTGAGTAGGGCAGTTCCTAGTAGCTTACACAGTAATGTGAAACACAAAAATAATAGCTGGAAAACTCCTCTGAAGCCCCAGTGAAAAGATTAGGAGGAAGTTCTTCAGCATGAGGGTGGTGAGAGACTGGCGGAGGCTGCCCAGGGAGGTGGTGGAAGCCTCATCCCTGGATGCTTTTAAGGCCAGGCTGGATATGGCTCTGGGCAAGCTGATCTAGTGTGAGATGTCCCTGCCCATGACAGGGGGGTTGGAACTGGATGATCCTTGAAGTCTCTTCCAACCTTGATGATTCTGTGATTCTATGGTTCTATGGCCTCCAACTAGAAACATCAGGTTTGACCTTGAGTGTCTCCAGGGATGGGGCCTCCACCATATCTCTGGGCAAGGTGTTCCAGTGTTCCACCACCCTCATTGTGAAGCACTTTCTCCTGATGTGCACACTAAATCTAGGAATCGGTCTCAGAAACATACCTGACATCTCATTGGAAGGAAAGATACACTTCCTAGGAATGACACTTGGCACTTCACTCCTTACTCGTGTTGTTCCCAAGGAAAAGCTTTATGTGGTTCTTTTGTTCCTTCCTGGCTCTTGCTAAGCAGAATCATAGACTCAACCAGGTTGGAAGAGACCTCCAAGCTCGTCCAGTCCAACCTAGCACCCAGCCCTAGCCAGTCAACTAGACCATGGCACTAAGTGCCTCATCCAGGCTTTTCTTGAACACCCAGGGAGGTGGTGGAGTCGCCGTCCCTGGGGCTGTTCAAGGCAGGATTGGACGTGGCACTTGGTGCCATGGTCTAGCCTTGAGCTCTGTGGTAACGGCTTGGACTTGATGATCTATGAGGTCTCTTCCAACCTTGGTGATACTGTGATACCCCCAGGGATGGTGACTCCATCCCCTCCCTGGGCAGCCACCACCTTCATAAGACACTTGAGGGTACCTTTTGTAGCTGTCCACATTAGCCTAGCAGCTCAATCTTGTCTTTCTTTTTCCACTTCATCTGTCTGCATGCAGCAATAAACCAAATAATCTGTCATTCAGAGGCCCAAGGTGTGGCAAGAAGCCCACTCAGGGGGTTGTATTTTCATATATGTCGAAGCATTGCTTCCCCTTGTTGGCTTTAACTGCAGTAAGAAGTAGTCAGATGAAAATCTAGTCTTGTAATTAGTAGCTGCTGTCTGGAATATAAATGCAGTGGGAATCAGGAGTTTGTGGAATGCAAAAGAGGGCATCACAAAGCATCACCGTATCCACCAGAGATTCATTTTCACTCTAAGTGGCCAACTAATCAGAGATATTCTTCCTGGATATACAGGTACTAATCCTATAGTCCTTCCTTACAACTAGTGGAGTCACCCTCTTGACAGGGCTGTGACTCTGTGCAACAACATGTGGCAATCAATATCACAGAATCATAGAAAAGTTGGATTGGAAGGGACCTTAAAGATCATCCATTTCCAACTACTCCTCCATGGACAGGGACACCTTCCACTAGACCAGTCTAGTCTTTAACATCTGCAAGGAGGAGGCATCCACAACCTCCCTGGGCAACTTGTTTTACGCAAGAAGCAGTTCTGAACAGAACAAACTGGTCCTGGGTGGGCTGCATCAGCCTAACACCATCCTCTGATGCTGTTGCCTTCTACTGCCTCCCCTTCAATTGGTGCCAGTGCTGAACGTCTCTGTGCAGGGCTATTTAGCTACCAAAATCCATCACATAGAATTTCTAGGTGCAGAATGTGATTTTCTGCAGAAAGAATTAGGCTAGCCTTTAATCTGATTTGCTCTCTGGACTGAAAGAAATTCCACACATAGAAAGCGACTCTATCCACTTATTTCCAGAGAAGAGCAGCCCAGAGATGCTTCTCTCATCTCTCATTTGGCTGAATTCTCTTAAGTCTGTACAATGCCAGCTGCCTGGTACTTTACTGCCCACTTCCCAGGAAAGGATTTTGTGCAATATAGGATTTAACTCATAAACTGCCCTGGAAAATGTGGGATGGAAGAACAAGAGCCCTTCCCTCTATCTCTGTCAAACAGCCGACCGCTTGCAGAGCCACCTAAAGGTTTTATCTCTGTAATTCTGCTGTGAATCATCTTTTTAGAGGTGCTATTGGCACAATGAATGCCTAATAATCTGCACTGCTTCTCAAGGACTGATGTCATAACGAAGGTGTGACTTTGTCATCTCCAACCATCGATAAGCCCATTATGACCTCTGTCTCACTGTTATTGTTTGTTGGGAATGTGACAGCCTCCAGAGGTCTCCGAGATGACAGTGTTGAACAAGCACAAATTAAGGGCTAGCCCATGCCCATGAAGAGCTTATCTAAATTAGTAAGGCTCAGAAAGGCAAAAAGAGGATTAGCATCTCCATTTTAAAGACAGAGCAGGCTGAGGCTGGGAGTGCTGTGGTAACCTGAGGTATTTTGTGTGCAGTGTGAGTGTCAGTGGTGTTCAGCATAGAGTCGTAGAGTGTCATGGGCTGGAAAGCACCTCGATAGATCATCTGGTCCAGAACAGATCACTTAGAGCAGATCACACAGGAATGCATCCAGGTGGTTGTTAAATATCTCCAGAGAGGCAGACTCCACAGCCTCCCTGTGCAGTCTGTTCCAGGGTTCTGTCCCCCTCAC
>WAAF01016177.1:157693-219809 GCA_013400475.1 Tricholaema leucomelas | reverse complement strand
AACCTAAACCATTCTATGATTCTGTAATAAATATATTCTATGTGTCAGGCCAGCTGGGAAAAATGGTCCTGTTCTTATCAGAGTGGTGATCTGGGAAATGCACAGCTCTATTTTATGATTTCTTGGATAAAAGGGAAAAGTACTCTTAAGGAAAGGAAAGGTCTCTTCCACAGAATGCATACTTCCACAAGGTACGTCAGTTTTCAGTGTGATCACATTTCAAGCCTAAACAGCCTTGACAGACTTTTTTCCTTAAATTAAGATTCAGACTGGTTCCTGGTAACACACTGAGGTATAATGACTGAAGAAAATGAACATCAATTATTCACAGTCTATTGGAGAAGCCTCATATAAATTATTCATGGAAGACATTCTGAAGCTGTCTGAGATTATAGGAAACATTAATAATAGAGTAATGATTTCCTTAGATCCTTTGGCTTTCTTTTATTCTCCTCATCCCATATTTTGGTTGGTCCTTGGTTCCATGCTGTGTGGACCCTGATATCCCTGGGTATCACTGAACAGATGCCTCTATGTACTTGTCCTTGGCCACATCTTCCCCTCCGGGCTTGTGGCATGTGTTTGCTGAACCCAGCAGCTGTACAGAGGGACAGCTGTGTGATGCTGCCAACCTTGTATTTCCTTTCTGAGCTACAGTTTTGACTGCTGCCCCTGGGAGTCTGAAACAATTCAGCACAGACCCTGCCTGCAGGAGATGGCAGCATTTTACCTGAATCCCAGACAGTGGAGAATTGGATGAACAGTGTAGGAATGAAGTGTGGAGAGGTGGAAAGCCAGTGTTTGAGAATATTTTTCCTCTGTATTTTCACTGATTTTGCTATAATTTTCTTCATTGCTGCCCCCTTCAAATGTTGTTATAAACTGGCAAAATCCAGACCTGTGTATTTTTAGAAATTGTAATGTATTGAGAGCCAAAGAGACACAGAAAGATACACATGAACAAGCACACACTCAGTGGCAACAGAAAGAAGAGCTGAAGTATCACAGTATCACAGTATCACCAAGGTTGGAAGAGACCTCACAGATCATCAAGTCCAACCCCTTACCACAGAGCTCAAGGCTAGACCATGGCACCAAGTGCCACATCCAACCTTGCCTTGAACAGCTCCAGGGACGGCGACTCCACCACCTCCCTGGGCAGCCCATTCCAGTGTCCAATGACTCTCTCAGTGAAGAACTTTCTCCTCACCTCAAGCCTAAACTTCCCCCGGCGCAGCCTGAGGCTGTGCCCTCTCGTTCTGGCGCTGGCCACCTGAGAGAAGAGAGCAACCTCCTCCTGGCTACAACCACCCCTCAGGTAGTTGTAGACAGCAATAAGGTCACCCCTGAGCCTCCTCTTCTCCAGGCTAAACAATCCCAGCTCCCTCAGCCTCTCCTCGTAGGGCTGTGCTCGAGGCCTCTCACCAGCCTCGTCGCCCTTCTCTGGACACGCTCAAGCATCTCAATGTCCCTTCTAAACTGGGGGGCCCAGAACTGAACACAGTACTCAAGGTGTGGTCTAACCAGTGCAGAGTACAGGGGCAGAATGACCTCCCTGCTCCTGCTGGCCACACCATTCCTGATGCAGGCCAGGATGCCATTGGCTCTCTTGGCCACCTGGGCACACTGCTGGCTCATGTTCAGGCGGGTATCAATCAGCACCCCCAGATCCCTCTCTGTCTGGCTGCTCTCCAGCCACTCCGACCCCAGCCTGTATCTCTGCATGGGGTTGTTGTGGCCAAAGTGCAGCACCCTGCACTTGGAGCCATTGAATGCCATCCCATTGGACTCTGCCCATCTGTCCAGGCGGTCAAGGTCCCGCTGCAGAGCCCTTCTGCCCTCCAACTCAGTCACATCTGCCCCCAGCTTAGTGTCATCTGCAAACTTGCTGATGACTGACTCGATGCCCTCATCCAGATCATCTATGAAGATGTTAAAGAGGATGGGGCCCAGCACTGATCCCTGAGGGACACCGCTAGTGACTGGCCGCCAGCTGGATGTGACACCATTCAGAAAAATGCCTGGTGACAAGGAAGATAAAGGTAAACGTAGCAGGCCCAAGTGACATGGAATGGGAAGCTGTCTGAGGGAAGGTATAAGACTGAGGTTTATTCTGATACTGGTGATGTGGACTGTGAAGTATTATGGCCAGTGCACTAGTACTTAGTTTTATTATCGAGCAATCAAGACAGCAGCATCTGTTATGCAAAGTGTTGAGGCAGAAGAGCTTCTGTATTCCACCTCCTCAGCTGCGCTTCAGATTGTGGAGACCAGTGGCAGTGGAGCTCCTCAGGGCTCTGCTGTGGGCCCAGTGCTGTTCAGTGACATGGACAATGGCATCGAGTGCACCCTCAGCAGGTTTGCTGATCGCACCAAGCTGTGTGCTGTGCTGCACTCACTGGAGGGCAGGGATGGCATCCAGAGGGGCTTTGACAGGCTGGAGAGATGGGCCAGTGCCAACTGCAGGAGGTTCAACAAGTCACAGTGCAAGGTCCTGCAGCTGGGTCGGGCCAATCCCAGGCACAAATACAAACTGTGTACAGGGTGGGTTGAGAGCAGTCCTGAAGAGAAGGACTTGGGGGTACTGGTTGCTGAGAAACTCCCCAGGAGACAGCAGTGCCCTCATGCAGCCCAGAACGCAGCTGCGTGCTGGGATGCATCAGGAGTGTGGGCAGCAGGGCAAGAGAGGGGATTCAGTCCCTTGACTCTGTTCTTGTGAGACTCTACCTCAAGTTCTGCATCCAGTTCTGGGGTCTCCAGCATAAGAAGGACACAGACCTATTGGAACAAGTCCAGAGAATGCCACAACGATGATCCAGGGGCTGGAACACCTCTGCTATGAGGACAGGCTGAGGGAGCTAGGAGTGTTCAGCCTGGAAAAGAAAAAGACTTCAGAGGGACTGCAGAGCTGCCTTCCAATACCTGAAGGGATCCTCCAGGAAGGCTGCAGAGGGATATTTTACTGGAGTGTCCACCCACAGGACAAGAGAAAATTGATTGAAATTGAAGAAGAAAAGGTTTAGATTGGATCTGAGGAAGAAATTCTTCACTAGGAAGGTGGCAAATCTCTGGATTGGATTGTCCAGAGAGGCTGTGGATGCCCCTGCCTGGAGATGTTGAAGGCCAGGTTGGACAAGGCCTTGAGTAACCTGGGCTAGCTGAGAGGTGTCTCTGCCACTGCAGGGCAGTTGGGTTAGATGATCTCAAAGATCTCTTCCAGCCTAAGACCTTCTATGAGTCTATGAAGTGGCTAGAGCTGCATAAAGGAGGAAAGAATTTGAGTATATTACAGGTTTGGTGTTGGAGGATGCAGAATATTGAGGCAGATTTGATTAATTTGGTGAAATCGCAAATATTCTGATACCTCTCAGAGTGTGGCAAGATATTGGAAGATATTCAACGTGAGAAAACACTCCAAGAGAAAGGTTTCAGACCTCAGAGGAAGTTGAGTACTCCTATACATGGAAAGATTGACTCTGTTAGTCCAGCTGTGTTCATGGTAAGCCTGTCCTGACCCCAAGCATCAGAAAGTTAAGCAACTTGAGATTGTTAAGGGAACTTACTAGAAGATAAATATGCCAACCAACATTGACCCTAATCCACTAAAATTACTGGGAGAGCCATGGCTGTACTAAAAGGAAGAACATGATCCTGGAGCCTTGCAGTCAAAGGGCAAATGAGACAATCTTGTTTATGACCTGTTTTCCTCTCTGGGGAGCCACTTCCATGTCTGCAAAGTGATTGTAAAGGGCTATCAGATCCACAAAGTAATCTTTTGTATGCACTGCTTGGAAATGCTTGCACAGTGGGCAGGGTTCTTGCTTCAGGATGCCTCACTTCCATCCATAGTGTGTCACAGGAGGGAAGTTAAGATACTGTCACTCAATTTAAGAGAAGGGTGATTAATTAGGTTCTCTAGTTTGACCTCACAGGCCATTAAAAATGCATCCAGTAAAGCTGATGCTGATAATTTGTATTTAGTGTGAGCTTTTCTTCCATATGGTGTCCAGTTATGGTATGAAGCACTTGAGGGACAAAGGATTCATCACATGCCATGACAGATTGTTCCAGCAATCACTCATTCTTCCTATTAAAAATGTGCACATTATTTCCAACTTGAATTTGTCTGGGTTCAGCTTCCAAAAGGTAGTTCTCATGCAATTTGCTGGTTAAGTACTTGAATGGGATCCTGTGTTTTCTCCCCATGGAGATATTTGTATATTAATTAAGTTGATTCTCAGTCTTTTGATAAACTAAATAGACTAAACACTTTGGATCTGTTGCTGCAAGACATTACTCCTAATTTTAAAAGTGTTTAAAACCCTTTTGGTTTGCATTAACCTCTTAAAAATGCCGAATCACAACCACATTCAGTAGTAGAATGATCTTCTCACCTGTAATGAACACATTTAATCCTACCCAGCTCTACCTCCACTTCTAAATGTATTTACAGATCTCACTAGCAACTTTTTGCATGTGGAAGTGGAAGCTTCCACTTTGCATGCATAAGTGGAAGCTCTTGGTGAGTGATGGGTCCATTATGACCCTCGGGCTTGATTCTGTTCAGGATATGTTTCAGCCTTTCTGTAGGAAGGGCTGGCACTCTTTGCCTCTAGTGGCTTGTCTTTATATTAGACTCTGAAAAGATTCTGGCTTAGAGGGAGCTCAGTCTTGACAAGTCTCGCACCTGTCAGTTTGAATACTGACCCTTTTCTATTTGTCTGCAGATCATGGATTAAAGTGTGGACAGCCATCAGACTTAGTCCTAGGGCAGGCAGTGCTGGGCAGGTGGAGCTGTTCCACTTCCCCCCCCCCCCCAATTCTGTGATGGCTTCCCACCAACAGTCTTGTCTGAGATCTGTTACTCAGGCCACTCAATCTATTTAAGCTGTGCCTCACTGGCATTGTGTGGTACTACCTTCTTCAGAATGACATCAAAACTAAGTTAACTGTATTAGAAAACCTAAGTCTATTACATTCACTTAGTCACCTTTATCAAGTGACTTATAATACTTTTAAAGAATGAAATGAGTTCTGTTTCCTCAGACATATGCAATGCTTTTGATGGGTATTAGTATTGTAGCTCTTGTTAATGTTTTATGAAGTAAATCTGCTGTCAAATTTATTGCATGCTTGTATGAATCTGTGTGGCAGTATCTATCTAAGAGTTCTTTATAGCATCTTTTGTCACCAATACAGGCACCTGTACAAACCACTATTTTTTTTCTTCTGTATTTATTTTAAGAAAGCTACAGCTGCAAATCACCCATAATTGCGTCAGCTCCACTGGAGCTACTGAAGGCATCAGTGTATCCAGCAGCACTGCCTCTGAAAATGTTCTTCCAGTTTTAAAAATGCTCATGATGGGGCAAATCATGAAATGTTATGATGTGCTTCACAGTGTGGTGGGGTTTTTTTTGTTGTTGTTTGGTTAGTTGGTTTGTTGGGGTTTTTTTTGTTTGTTTTTTAGAATAAATGTTTTCTCCGAAAATTAAATGCTGAAATAAATGGGCTCTGGAGTTGGAAGCAGATAGTATTCACAAAGGCTACCTCTAAACCAAGAGATTATTTTTTCCTCTGAAGTCTGAGGCAAGGAGGAGGAATTAGTGCAGGATGAATCAGAGCACACACCTAAAAATTAGATTCCTGAAATTTTATATTGCAGAACCACCTCGTACATGGTGACACTGTCCTTCCCCTTGACAGCATCTTGCCTGTGTCGCACCCACAAACACACCAGTGCTGCTATAATGTCAACTGTTTCTATGGACAAGCAGTTACCAGTCCGCACTGGATCTGTGCTCAGATGCATTTTAGTGAGGTCCCTCTGGGCACGGCCACAACCTGCTTGTCTCCAAGATTAAAGAGTATTTGGCCTGTCTTTTGGTCTCCTTTCTTGCTAGAAGAGCAAGTCTTGGAACACTGGGAGAGGAGACCATCTCCATGCTTGCCACACTCCTTGTTTCCTCTTCATCCCCCTCCAGCTGCTCCTGACCACCTGGAATGAGACCAAATGATGCATCTGTTCCAGTGTCGAAAGTGGTTTGTGCTTCCATTAGCCACACTCAGGCCCAAATTGAATGTGGCAAGCAGCTGGCATGCTCAGAATTAGTTTGCTTGCAGACATATCTGTTTTGATGGGAAATTCCTACTGCCTTTGAAATACAATTCTTAGAAAAGGGAAAGAAGGTAATTCCACACCAAAATAAGAAAAAGAAAAAAAAAGAAGGTGATTTCCCAACAAGGTAGGAGAAAAAGCTCATCTCTCTCCTGGAAGGTCTGGCAGTGTCCTGGGTGGCAGGCTGCCTGATCTCTTGCACTCATTTTTTTTTCTCTGAGAATCAGTTGTAAGTTGTTGAATGATATTGGTTTGATAAAGCAATGATCTCTGCAGTGGAACAGGAAGCTCTGCTGCCTTCTGTGTCTTCATTATAGCAGTGAATTGCTCATGGTTACCGACTCCTTTCAAGTTCACATATCTGGAAAGTTTGTGGAAGCAAACTCCAGATATGTGAACTTGAAAGGAGTCGGTAACCATGAACAGAGCTCTCCATTTCTTGCTGTTTAGCTTTCTTAACAACTAAAAAGTTGAATCTGTTAAATGATTCAAACATACAATGAGAGAGATTGCTTTTTTACTTCCCTTCCTGATGGCTTCTCTTTGCACCTTTATTAAGAAAAAACAGAATCATAAAATAATAAATGGTTTGGGTTGGAAGAGATCTCCAAAGGTCATCTAGTCCAAGTTCCCTTCAGTGTAGGCAGGGACATCGTCCACTAGATCAGGTTGCTTGGAGCCTTGTTGAGCCTGATTTTGATGACCTTCAGGAATGGGGCCTCAACTACCTTCCTGGCCAAGCTTTTCCAGTGTTCCAGCCACTCTCATGGTAAAGAACTTGTGTCTAACATCCAGTTCAAGTTTACCTTTCTCTAATTTCAAACCATTGTCCCTTGTCCTATCACTATAGGCGTTTGTAAATAGTCCCTTTGCAGCCTTCTTGTAGACCTTCTTCAAGTACTGGATGGTCATTATTAGATCTTCCCAGATGCTTCTCTTCTCGGCTAAACGACCTCATCTCCTTCAGCCTATCCTCATAGAAGAGGTATTCCACCCCCCTGATATTTTTTGTGTCCCTCCTCTGAACCTGTTTTCTATGTCCTTCCTGTTTAAGCATTGTCTTTGTTGTGTTAGTAAGCAGCATTTATTTTCTCAGCATGCTGGTATCTCCTCTGTCAAACACCCTCATTTACAAGACACAGTACTATTCTTGATCTTTTCCAAGACCACCTGGTCTATCATACAAGATATTTAAGACTTTGTAGGCAGCCCACAAAGCCCCACAGTGGCAAGAGCCTTGGATTAGGTCTGCAATGCTCAGCTGAGATTTGTAGCATGTGGCTGTGCATTTTTCTTAGCTACCATATAGGTGGGTAATGTGAGTCTGCTCTGACTTTCAAGTGCTGCTGATTTTAATTGAGTTCAAGCTGCCACAAGTGGCTGAACAAAGGTGAGGAGAACTGTATTACAAGTCCACGGTTTCACAAATTGCTTTTGGGCAGAGACTCTTGGTAGAGATTTAATTTCTAAATCTTGTTTTGCCAAGATTAGAGACAAGCTAAAAATCAGGACTTGTCATCTGAGATTTGGTTTCAGTGCTGCTATATTGGTGAAAAAACAGGCATTATTGAACACCTCAATTCTGCAACCAGTGTTGGCAGTTCAGCTGTTGTGCTCATGGGACTAGGGCATTCCTGTTTGGTTCACTCTGAATTAATTAAACAGCAAAATAATTTAATGGAAATTAAAGGGGGATTAATTTCTACATTCACATGTTGGAAATTATTGCCTCCCCAGCTTTCTCCTGTGCTTCTGGTGAGTACCTGGAGATGAAGAACCAGGTGTGCAGCAAATGTGCAGAGGGAACCTATTCACTGGGGAGTGGGATCAAGTTTGATGAATGGGATGAGCTGCCAGCAGGGTTTTCCAACGTGGCAACTTTCATGGACACGACACTTGGCTCGTCCGAAAATAAAGCTGACAGCTGCAACAAGTAAGAAGTTGTGTTTGCACTTGGGTTTTGCAGCCTTGGGTAAACCTCAGACAGCTCAGCAGCACAAAGCCAGCTTATTGACATATCTAAGACCTTCAGAAGGTAATCAGCCCAACTAATGCCACACAAGAGTGGCTGGGAAGTGAAATGTGTGACCGTCGTTTTACTGTCATCATGGTCTCCTCATGCTCACAACCAGCTAGTGAGTCTAAGACCATGCTGTGGCTGCTCTTATTTGTAACTGGAATGCTCCAGCTCTAGTAGCTATGTCTAGAACTTTCACAGCCTATCCATAGTGTTTCTGATTCTAATTGAAAGCATGTTGGACCTATGGATAATGAACCTATCCTGTGAAGGCTATGTCCTAAATTTCTAGTGCAGTATCTTTATCTGTGCACAGTTTTAGTGAAAAGTATTGCATTTACATGAACATTAAATGGGAATCCAGTCATAAATTTATAAATTAACTGCAGTGATCTATTGTGAGATTCTGGGTTCTTTTTTAAGTTAGAGGTTTTTGTATAGTAGTGTAAGAGTGTCCCCCTCCTCAGTGTCTGTGATCTCAACTGAGGTTTGTTTTGTTTATGTTCATCAGCTCCTCATGGACACCTCGAGGGAATTACATCGAGTCAAACAGGGATGATTGTACAGTTTCTCTCATCTACGCTGTGCACCTGAAGAAATCTGGTTCTGTCTTCTTTGAATATCAGTATATTGACAACAACATCTTCTTTGAATTTTTTGTAAGGCATTTTATGTGGTGAATCCAACCTCAAATTGTAAGATTTCAGTCAGATAAAGACCAACAGAAGCATCTTTTCTCTCCTTTTACATTCCACATATCTCCATAGTTTGTTATTACTGACAAGATAAAAAATCTTCTGCTCTTTCTGTTATTTATGCTGCCTTTAGACATTTATTTAAGCTTCAAAACTGAGACTAAACTGATTCCATCTACCATGCACTGGGATTTTTTCCATTAGGTATCATGATGGCTCCTGTTAGTCCAGCCTTTTAGGAGACAATTGGTGGTGGAAGAAGCTTCAGCTTCATGCCATACCTACATTACTGGAACAATCTGATCAGCATTGACCAGAATACAAAAGGCAACCATGCACATACAGATGGGTTGGTTGGGATCCTGGGAACTGGAAGATTGGGGTGTAGGTGCCCCTAAGATGTTTCAGAAGGTTCCACCAACACCTACACTGCTTGTCTTGGCACATTGTGCCTGCCATTTGTGACAGAACGTAACATAATGGGAGGGCACCTCAGAGCAGGAGATGACTGGAAAGTTTCAGTCTCCTCTGTTACTGCCTCACTATCTAGTGAGCTATGGTTTTCCTCCACATTTTATGGAAATTACAGGTCATGCTTTCTCACAAGAATGAGAAACCTTAGTTGGTGTTGGTTATGTTCCTTTAAACTTGGAGAAAAGTGCAGTGGATTTCTCCTCCCTAGAGATGGGGAAGGAGGACAAAAACGACCTCTTGTTGCTACATCTGTAGAATAGATCGCTATGGCACTTTGAAAATAGGGAGTGCAGATGATATAATTTAGTTATTTCAGTTTTATATTAGACTCTCCTGACTTTTTCACAGAGAGAAATCAGCAAGCAGGCTTTCTGATGTCAAATGTATGTACCAGGATTATGAATCCTAGCTCCTATTGCTTGTTTGACTGACCATGCTGGAAAAATGACGTTGTTTCTTTGAGCACTGGCTTTGCAAAAAGATTTTTTATTATTACTTTTATCCATATTCCACTCATTCCCCTCCTTAAATTTACCATCCCCTCTTTGAGAAGCAGTGAGTGGTATAGTCCTTTATAGAAATGCCCATGTAATATTTTCTAGTCAGCCTCAGTATTTCAGGGAAACCATGTTTAACACTGCAACAAAAGTCCATTTTTTAACTCCAGCATGTATTTGTGCTTATATATATATTTAATAGTTGCACTTCAGTCTGCACAGTGACATTTCAGTGGCAGCAGCTCAAAGAGCTGTGCTGGATCTGGGTGAGATATAATCAACATCACACGTCTGCAAGGGCAAACTCTCCACGACATGTTGCCTCTCCCTTGATAATGTTACTCTCATCCTGTGATGTCAAGTGGCAGGAGACCAAAAACTGCGTCTATTGACTGCAGAGAAAGCAATTTGTCTTCTAACTCGAGGCCATCCATTCTTACTGCACCTCTGACTTAGGAGCCCATGGATTTTAGAGAGTTGTGCCTTGGCAGGCTCAGAAGGAGCAGGCAGCCAAGACAAGATGCTCAGCATTCAAGCTTGACCAGATAGTAAGAGAAGGTTGAGATCTTCTCCTTCTGCTCTTTCTCCCCCGACTATCTGCATCAGAGAAGACCATTGGAGGCACTGTGAAGCTGCTAGCAGGTTCTGTAAGTTGGGGAGTTTATTTTGCCCAAAGTAAGGCAGTTGTTGTCCTAAATATGTAGGCAAAAGAAACAAAGCTGAATTTTTTTTCCAGGCAGCAATGAGTGTGCTGACAGAGAGATACATCTGATTGTGGTGACTGATCTTGTGTTTTTAACAGATACAAAATGACCAGTGCAAAGAGATGGATTCCACGGCTGACAAGTGGGTGAAGCTAACAGACAATGGAGAATGGGGCTCTCATTCTGTAAGTGTGCAAAAAATTCTTTCATGAAGCTTTTTTCCCCACTTATAAATGTCTGTGATTTCTGCTCAGCAGGCAGCAAACAAGGGCCAAATCCTGTGAATGCATTTGAGGAAGCACAGCTTTCCTAGTAGTGATGGCAAAGCCACTGAGGCTTCTAAGGTGCTGAGTGCACAGACATTGCGTAGACCAGCTCATGGCCATGCCTGGCTTCCACTATATCATACGCTAGTTCCCGGAGACCTTATGGCAAAGACCCAGCATAGGCAGCATTATGCCGGTAAAAAAGGGCCTTTCATGGGCGCAGGACAGTAGCACTGTCTCTGTCTTCCATGGACTGTATTCTCCAGGAGGAGAATTCGTATTCCCAAGCCAACTATGGTTGGCAGTGCCTGTTAGCTCAGGTACAATGTGAGTCACATTGAAAGGCAGGAGAGCTGGGTGAGGAGGGGTGGGTAACACAGACTGAGAGGTAGATCCAAGGCCAGGGCATTGACCTGGGGGAGCTGAGAGATGTAGACAGCGTCTGGGTGGAAGGTTGTTCAAGCTGAGCTCATCATCTGGAATGTACAAACGTCTTCCCTGACTATGAAGGTTACTTTGATGCCTACCTGGAATATAGACACACACAAGCTAGGTGAGATGACCATTGTGGTTCTCCTCAAGGCTTTTGTTGGCACTGCAAATCCTGCCGTGGTGGCATCTTGAAGCTCAGTTTTGCAATTGTTTCAGTCTCTGCTCTCAGCATGCTTGTCCTGCTGTACCAGGGCTCATGTTGAGCATGCAACCTGCAACTTGGTTCAGTATAGTTCCAACCAACTTCTTTCTAGTTCCCCAGAGGATAGCTGTTTGGAGAGTGGGAGTTACAATATGATGTATTTTCACTTTTCCTGGATGAAGAAAAAATTGTTGTCCTGCCAGGTGTGTAAATCTCATTATCCTGGACATTCATTCTGGTAGAGTTTACCTCCCTTTTTGTGCCAAGATATAGCACCTTCAGGCCAATATCACTGCGCTGGCAGTAGGTATCTTGTACTGGGTAGCAGGAATGGTTCAGCTTTGCAGGCCATGCAGGGTCTTGGTAAGCTTGCTGTGTTTAGTGAGTACAGTGTTAGTGTTACACAGGTCAGTTGAAGGCAGCAGGCAGCAACATTGCTCTGAGAAGTGATCCTACCTTCCTCCTGTCCCTTATCCCAGCCATAGATCCCAACCACTCTTCCTGTGGTGGCACAGAGGTTGTGTAGCTATTTGGTGAACCATGCAATGAAGACAAGTAGGTCAGCAGTTGGAAACTGGGTTGTTTTCTGCATCTCATCTCCTGTTCAGGGTCAGAAATGAACAGGAGGGATGGAGCTGCTGCTGGGGACATTCATGGTTTGTGCCTGGCTTGCTGATCATGTTTCTGTAGTGTTAGATGTAGGCAGAGTGTGACCTTGTAGCCTATAAACAGAACTCACTTGTGAGCCTGGGTTTTTTAACTCTGGGTCATGCTGGGTTTCTTTACAGAAGTGTATCGCAAGGCTTTAAAAGCAAACTGATTGGCTATATCTGAACACAGATCTAGAGATAGAAGTTCCTGAGTGCCAGGAGTGGATGGATAAATGCAGGAACAGTTTTTCCAGGGCTGCTTGCAACAAGGTCAGAAACAGCTCTTGATGTTTTTCTATAAAACTAAGGTGTTGAGAAGCTTTTTTACGAAGCATGCTTTGGCACTCGTCAGAGACGTCTCTGCAGAATCAGCCTAGCTGTCTCCTCATTACTTCTGGACTCACTAAGGAGCTTAGGAAAAGCCAGGACTGATGCTAGAGCGTGAGCAATCAGAGTAATGGAAATAAGAAGTAAAACAATTTCATGGTGAGGGGCAGTCTGCTAACTGTTATGTGTGTGTTGTTGCAGGTAACTCTGAAATCAGGCAGCAATATATTATACTGGAGAACAACAGGGATTCTCATGGGATCCAAAGCAGTAAAACCAGTTCTGGTGAAAAACATCACTATTGAGGGTAAGTGATATTTGCTTTTAAGGTCTTATCTCACTTTTTTATCTCAGTGTTTGGCAAGTGCCATTTCTGGTGGGTCCTACAGCACCGAAGTGGCTTTTTTAAGCCCCCTTGTCCGCTGTGTCCTTCTCTGAAGTGTACAGACAGCAAAACTTCACAATGTTCAGAAAAAGGCTGAAAAATTAATGTAGCTGGTAAATGCTGCCGTCTGCTGGAGAAGACTGGCTTAGCAAATAGAGACTGAAGGGAATAAACAGGTTTTCTTTTCTGTAGAATAGAGAGACCATACTTATGGGTAAGGCATTCAACAGTGATAAATGAACATACACATCGTTCCCCTATATTAGACAGTTTCAAGACCCAGCTTGACAGACTGCTGGGCCATCTCATTTAAACTATATTCTTACCTTGAATGGTTGGATTAGATGATTCTCGAGGTCCCTTTCAACCTGGTATTCTATGAATATGGAACAAGATCCCCAGAGAGGTTGTGCAGTCTCCTTCTTTAGAGACTTTCAAGGCCTGTGTGGATGTATTCTTCTGTGATCTGTGCTAGATTGTGTGGTCCTGCTCTGGCAGGGGGGTTAGACTCGATGATCTCCTTGAGTCCCTTCCAAACGCTAACATCCTGTGATCCTGTGAATCTATGAATCATAACAGTGACAGATACATTACTATTTAAACAACTTAATTAATCTGGGATTGCTCTTTTGGTCCTGTTCTAAGTATAACCAGACTTGGAGTTTCTTACATGGGTCAGGCTTTCACTGAGGAGCAAAGATTAAAGACCTAAATTATGAGTCAGCACAGCCAAAAGTGTCTAAAATGAGTGGTGAGAGTTTGTGAATTTTAAGTGGTGTTGTGCAGTTGGCTTGCTTTCCCCCAGAAACAGGCAGTAGTTATGGAGCATAACTCTCTGTATTTCAGTGTTTTACCTGCAATTTACCTTACAGGAGTTGCATATACATCTGAATGCTTCGCATGTAAGCCTGGTACTTTCAGTGACAAACCAGGTTCATCTGGCTGCCAGGTCTGTCCAAGAAATACTTATTCTGAGAAAGGAGCAAAGGAGTGCACCAAATGTAAAGAAGAAATGTATTATGCAGGTAATCATATGGGTTATGCAAAACCAGGAGAGTCTGACTATGTAAGATTCCATGTGCAGATGCAAGAATGATTTTATCCAACAAGGAAGTTTAGCCTTCAGTTGATGTGAAAAAAAGAGAAGTAAACGAGAGACTTCCCTAAAGCTGCAGGGGGCACATATATACTGAATAGGCCACAGCTGCTCTCGGCTAAAGTCATGGTGCTATCATGAAGGGATGAAGAGAGCTGTGACCTCGAAGGCAACAGTTCTTCTGAAGCGTAGTAGCAGTCGTGCTATGCCCTCTCGTGGTAATTTGTGCTAACGGTTTTTAGCTTCTTCACTGCCTTCACATCATATTTGGAGGAACTTCTTTTCCAAATCCTTGCCCAACCTGTCCCTGCCTCCTATGTCATTGGAAGATGTGATGATCTAGTTGCAAACTCTGGTCCCCAAAGCCTGCATGCCCGTCTGTCATTAGCTGTGATCATCAGATGACTGGCACAATGCCTTCTTCTTAGTCAAAACATAGTCAACGTTCTTCCTTGTAGTAATTTGGTAAGAAAGCTTCTGAAGAATCAGTTACCAAGCACAGCACCTGCTATCACAGGTTACTGCAAACTTATGTCTGTGTTCCTGGAATGGAAATTTTATAAAGAAATCTGGGTAGAGGAAAAGCAGCCAGTGTTTCTAAGGAAGTTTTTAAGGGCTTAGATTATTTTTGTTCCTTATCAAGTAAGAACCTATTCCTATGCTTGGCAAACTACCCAAGCTACTACCTGAAGGTGAAGGGGTGGGGTGAAGGTTTGGGTGGCTCCCTGGTTATACTGAATCAATGAATTTCAATGTGATGGTGCAAGTGTAGCTGGTATTTTCCCTGTTCCCTTACTTCAATTCAGAGGAAGGTTCATTTATAGTCCATTAAATGTTTGAGTTTCCTTTTTTGTTTTGTATTTTTATGCTGACTTTAATCTGCAACGTGTTGAGATTGTTTCTAGGGACTATTTAGCTAGGTTAATGTGTTCCTCACCCTTTCTTTTTAGATGAGGGATCCAGTGCATGCATCGGCCGTCCTCCATGCACAAACAAAGACTTTTTCCAGATCCATACCCCATGTGATAAGGAAGGGAAAGTAAGTAGAAGGCATAATACTGTTTTAAAGCTCATTGAGCTTACTGTATTGTCAACAAGGCAAGGTTTCTAGGAATCACTTTCCCAATTGCTTCCCCAGTTTTGCATCCAGTATTGAATCTCTGTGAGGCTTTGGGCTTGTCCTGTAGCTGGCTTCTCTCTAGTGTTTATCCATCTGTAAAAATCTGTCTGTCATAAGTCTGCTTAAGAAATCTGTCATTATGAAATACTAAGCTCCTTGTGTTTGTGTTTGTCTGGGCCACTGCTGCTACCTTCATGCTCACAAAAAGACAGGGTTGGAGCACAGGATGAAGTACTGTCCCAGAATGTTTTTGAGTTAGAAATCTTTCCTGGTATACCTTTGGCTCGTGACAACTTGCTCTGTCCCAGCAGTGCCCAGGCATAATTCAGGTGCTACCATGGCACAGGAGTATTAGACATGACCATACCTATTTCAGGGAGGAGTGTTCAGCTGCATAGGTATGGCATGCATCATGTCCCTTAGTTTTAACATCAAACAAAAGCCTGTGATCTGTTGAAACAATGGTGTGTGTGTAAATATATGTATATATATATATCTAAGCAGAGCTTAGCTGCTAATAATGTGGTTGTCTCATTGAATGCTTCAAGATATCTGAATTCTCAGAAGATTATTTCACCTGGAGAACTTAGATCCAATGGGTCTTTCATAGAGGTAGCTGCTGATGGAGCAGCCTGGCTTTGAAGCTCTCCTGCCCTTTGTCCCAGCAGTCAAGATGGGATTTGGAGAAGAAACTCTATTTATTGGAATATGACATCAAGAAAGGAGTGGATGTGTTCGGGTCTGTTTTGTCTGGTTTTTGGCCTTTTCCATCTCTGAATAGGGTGGCAAGTAGTCAAAATCCATAGCACCTGGAGGTTGCTGGCCTAATATTTGCTGACAGGGTGAAGTATTTTAGAGTGTCCTCATCAGTTAGTTCTAAAATGAACCTGAGAGTTTGCCTTAATAAGGAAGCATCAGTAAATTTAGCTTTAATAAGGAAGCATCAGTAAAATTAGCTCCAGACCTGGCAAGCTTTGCAACCTGGTCTTGATTCATTGGTTCTTGCTCTGTTAACTGCCTGTAATGACTTGAGGAATTAGCAGCTGCCACATCCCACATACTGCTTTAACTGCAACCTACCCTGTCACCACTCTGTAAGTCTAGGCTCCCTGGCATTGAATAGGCTCTCACTGTTGACCCTCTTCCTGCCTCCTCTATAGCTTTTACCTTCACTGATGGACCTCATCAAAAATCAAAGTGGGGCTTTCTACAGACATGCTTCATCTTCCATTTACAACAACATGTGTCATAGACACACAGATTCTGACTGGAGTTTCAGGATTGCTCTGACCATTTAGTGCACTGCTTCTCTGGAAATTTGTCCAGGTTTGCTGTAGTCTGCAGCTGTGTCTCCATGTGGTTCATCTCAAGTACAGGCCTGACTCTCCAGTCCATCTTCAGGTGAAGAGTGGCTGTAAAGCACCAGCCTAAAATGTCTATTGATCTGTGGCTTCCTAAAATCAGCCAAGTTTTTCACTGCTGTCTCCCTCCTGCTGTCCCCTCTCCTTGTGTAGAAAGGAACTCAGGAGATTTAGGCACTCGACTCCTATTGAGTTTTCACCTTCCTACTGCTGTAAAAATCCCAGACACATTATTTCAACCTCAGTCTTTAAAGCCCTCACTTGTGTGACTGTGGACACTCTCTGACCCTTCTCTCTCTGCTCAGACACAGCCAGGTTAGCACGTACAGCATGTCTGATATCTGGGCAACCACAAAGGCACTTTGACACCTGATGACCCTTTTTATTTTAAAAGCTGTGCACCCTGATGCTGCTGGAGTGTTTCTGGAGCAATGCAGACACAATACAGGTCTAAGCATTGAGGAAAAGCAAGGGCAGACTGATTCATAAAGGACAGATGCCACAGGGACAACGGGAGCAGTCTCATGGTACCTGAGCAAAGCAAGCAAAACGGACCCAGCATCACTGGCCAGATTCAGCCAAGGTTGCAGACAAGTCCGTAATGACGAAGCACAACTGATGTCAAGCTGGGACATCAGGTCCGTGAATCAGTCAGGGCATGGGTCAGCTAAGGTTCAGAACCTGACATGAGCATGGATATAAGGCAGTGCATCAGGGACAAAGGCCGAGAGCCTCAGCTTAATTGCAGCTCCCAGGAGCTGGAGCCTGGGCCTGCACTGCGAGTTTTTTCCAGCTTTTTTATAAACAGTTTCAAAGATGATCAATACTTCTTCCTCTGTGTTACCAGAGAGATAACCTTGAGTGCAAGAAGTGCAACACCCAAGAGGGCAGGTGCATGTACATAGGGTCCTGCATCAGATTCAGAAGGTGAAATCTTTGCTGCTATTGCCTCTGGCCTGAAGGATCCCTGGTGGCACTGCTGAGACCAAAAAGTGGAAGTACCCAGGGAGGCAGCTATGGCCAGGTTAAAGTCTTAGCAGTTGAGTTTCTCAGCTAAGGAACTCAGACAATTTTTGTCTTGAGGTATTAAAACCTTTCAGGACAGACCCAGAGTCAGATGAAATTTGAAGCCCAGCTTTACAGGTGATGCATCTCATCTAAGCCTTTTTCTGAACACAGAAACTCATGTTAGTGTTTGTAAAATGCTCTGTATGTGATGTGGAGGGACTGGAGAGGGACTGGGAGAGCTCCTGTGTGGCTTCGGCATTTACTGAGTAAATGAAAATGGATGGAGAAAAGTTGAGGACTTTTCAAAGAGCAGGCAAGTATGGAGAAAAAAAGCAAAACTTTTGGTGTTCCTTGCTAGCAGATGCCTTCCCAACATAGAGATTGTATAATGGAGGTCTCTTCCAACCTGGTAGATTCTGTGATTCTATGAATGCAGCAGTTGTTACATTTTGGGTTGCTGTGGTAGCGATGCAGAGATTGCTTATGCAGTTGTTAGAATTATTTCTCTATGTTCCTCAGAAACATTTTCATGGGAAAATTCACTAGAGAAATCAGAATGAACAATAGGAATTTCTTAAAGCCTCACATTTTTGCTTTGCTCTTAAGGTCTGGTATCTTGCTATTGCCTGTGAACCCAGTCACTACTCTTTCCCTTATCCATACTTCCCTTATTGTCCTGAATGTGTAAGGTCTGGTTTTGGCCTGAAATACTTGGAGAGTATTTAATTTACAAAGGAGATACTGATTGGTGCATCTAGTCCTAAAGCTTTGTAATGCAACGTGTGAGATAATTGTCTTCTCCTTCCAGACCCAGATCATGTACAAATGGATTGAACCCAAGATCTGCAGAGAGGACCTCCCTGGTGCATTGACCCTACCTCCTTCTGGAGAAAGGAAGGATTGTCCACCCTGCAATCCTGGCTTTTACAACAATGCCTCATCTTCCTGTACTCCTTGCCCACCAGGCACATTTTCAGATGGGACTCAGGGTAGGTGTCCACAAAAAAACACTTGTGTCCCCGAAAGAGGTTGTCTACTTATATGTGACTTAATTTAATGATTCATTGTCATAAGCCAGAATTATTTTTTCATAACATATTTACTAAATAACATTGGAGAGAGGGAGCTGGATTTCTGTTTTCTCTCTGAAGTCCTTTCTCATCAGGGATTTCTGCTCTAAGTTGACCTCTTGTGTTCCAGATGGATTTGTTGCTAAAGGTTACTTTATCCTAAGAGTTATTTTAAGGGATTCTGAGAGGGGAATAAGAACTTTCAGAGTCATTAATTCCTCCCCACCCTTTCTCCTTTCTATACCAAATTTTCCTCATGCAAATATAATTTTAAGCACTATAAGATGAGTACTCAGCCAGCAGTGACTAGGCTAATCTCTGACTTGTTGATCCTGAGGTGTATTGACCTAGTGATCACCTACAATGTTTTGAGGGAACTTGTGCTTAGCAGTGTGATCAAACCTTCATCTGAAGCCATTAAAAAGGAAGTGTGGCTTGGGGGATCAATTACATGTTATTTACCATGAGGTTATGCTCTGCAATTTGTAAAATGCTTGTCTTATTTCCACTCTTCTGATGTTGGTAACTCTTTGAATATTTAATTATAAAGGAATAAATTATTGTCTTTGCTCATTGCTTGCCTCAAGGTGTAAAACCTAATACCTCTGTTCTTTAAAACACTGTTTGAGATGTTCCTTGGCTGTGTGATTTTTGTTTCCTGCCCTCTTGCCTTGTAGAATGCAAAGCCTGTCCTGCTGGCACTGAACCATCTCTTGGATTTGAGTACAAGTGGTGGAACATCCTGCCAGCCAACATGAAGACATCTTGCTTTAATGTTGGCAACTCCAAGTGTGATGGGATGAATGGTGAGCCAAACTCCCAGTGCTGTTATGTGCCTGTCTTTCTTCTCTGGTACGGATCACAACTGTAGGGGAGTGCCCATCAAAATGAGTATGTTCTTGGTTGTGCGAGTCACAATACAGTTTCTTCCCATTTTGTTAACTGCACCAGGCTTGAGATTCACTCTAAGATGCTATGTCATGATATCATAAAGAAGAAATAGAAAATATCTTGTGTACTAGAAGAGTGCAGGAGCCTAGAAGTTTGCTCAGTTAAGGACCTCTTTTGCTGCAGACTTTGTGGCATCTGAATATCACCGTAGAATAAAAACCCCAACACCCCAAAAGCACAACTAAGTGACTTCTCTCTACCTCCTCTCATGTTTTGTGATGACTGTGGTCCTTCAGGTCACATATAAATCTTTTGGAAAACTTAAAGTCTGTGATTCCACTCATTTAGGACTCACAGCTTTCTCTCTGCATGTGTGCTGGGACTGCAGTAGAGAGCAGTCACACCTCACTGGTGAAAATGATCCTGTTCAAGACTTCTTCCACCTCCAGCCTTCTCTGAATGATTTTTCTCAGTCTGATAAACCCTGTCGAGCTGATGTAACTCAGGCTTTGAATTATGCATGTTGAGCAGAGGGACGCTGAAGTATATGAATAACACTTAACACACAGATTCATTTGATTCATCTGTTTTAAGGCGAGAAGGGATCAGATGGATCATCTCCTTTGAGCAGCCAGCACAGGTCAGGGAATTTCAATTGCTTTGCTGATTTCAAGGTGACATTTGCCTGTAAAATCAGCAGTTTATACAATTACTAGTATTATTCATTCAAAGCCGTTATTATACTGCTCTATAGTTATTACCAGACATCTTTAAAATGTGCTTAAGTACTGAATTACTTAAAGTGTGGTAATGTAGACTATTCTTTTGCTGTATGACCCAGAAACCATCCATTTCTTATTTTTTTTTCTTTTTTTTTGGTCATATGAAGGCTGGGAGGTAGCTGGTGATCACATCCAGAGTGGGGCAGGAGGCTCCGACAATGACTATCTTATCTTGAATCTGCACATCCCAGGATTTAAGTAAGGAACAGGATTCCCCCCCCGCCCCCATCTCTTTATTTATTTCTCATTTATCTCTGTGTCTTACTCCTATTTCGTGTTACCCTTTCAACGATCTGAATCTTACTTTCAGAAGTGCAATGATGCCATGAATAAGAGACAGGAGGAAAGTTTGATTTTATTCTTATGTCCCCAGTCAGCCCACCACAGCAGACTGTTCTGTAAGAACTTGATTTTTAGAAGTGTTTGCTTTAGACTGAGATGCAGCTGGTTAGCTGTTTGGAAACTGAGAAAAAAGATTTCTAGTGCTCTGTTTCTGAATTATCCCAAAGTAACCATCTACACCTGCTGTGGAGTGGATACTCCTGCCTGCGCTGAAGGTATTTTATAGAAACCCCAGATTCTTTGTGCTGTGATTCTGGGCAGACTGCACAGTCTGTGCTTCACCTCAAGCCAGTGTAGAGATGCAGGCACTGCAGGAGGATAGGACATCCCACCTCTTCTGGACCCTCAGATGGGATGAAATAACTCCTTGGGCTGCTTGAGTCTGTGTCAAAGAAGTGAGCTTAGACTTCTAACTGAGACCAGATGCCAAATATTGTGACAGACGAAGTATGGCAAAATGAACCTCACCTTCCCTTTGGTATATCTGAACTGAGAGGGTTGTGACTTCTTACAGCCAATGTGCAAACCCTAATTTTTCAATTAATCAATCAGCCACAGAGTCAATCACAGGATACCAGGTTGGAAGGAACCTCAGGGATCATCTAGCCCAAACTTTCTTGGGAAAAACATGGTCTAGATAAGATGGTCCAGCACCCTGTCCAGCTGAATATTAGAAGTGTTCCGTATTGGGAATATCACTGCTTTCTGGGAGAGATTGTTCCTGTGGCTGATTGTTCTCATTGTGAAAACTTTTCCTCTTCTGTTTAATTTGACAGTATGGGCAACAGGATGTAAAATCAGATAAGCAAGATACATATCCATAGAAAAGCTTGGTGTCCCCCCACTTACTGTTTTGTACTTTGCAGGAAAGCACCCTGAATACTTCTGATTTGCGTGAACCTCCTGAAAACATCTCTCGCTAGTGGAGAGTCAAAGCAATCAAATTGGTGTAAATTACTTAAAGCATGTAATCCATTTAAGCCACAAGTTTCCCTACCTATATGGTCAAATGTGAGTGTTGATTATAAGGAGAGAAGCTTACCATAAAGAACAATAAAAATAAAACAACCCTGCTGCACCTGATAACCAGCACAGAGATCCTGTGCAGACGCTTCTGCAAGTGTAGGTTTTATGTGACAGGACTTTAATAGTTTCCTCACTGTACAAAAAACAATTTAAAGGATTGACTGCTGCCTGTCTGGAGTGTACCTTGTAAATGTTTTGTTCCTTCTCTGTTAAACAGACCTCCAACATCGGTGACAGGAGCAACTGGGTCAGAACTAGGACGGATTACTTTTATTTTTGAGACCATCTGTTCAGCAGATTGTGTGCTGTACTTTATGGCAGTAAGTGAGACCTCTCTCCCTGTGCCTGAGGACTGTGCCTGGTATTCCACATGTTGCTTTAATATCTCTACATAGATGTGATTAGTAGCACTTGGTTTATGATGACTAAGATTAAGTGTGATATTAGTTTAATATCTGCAGCACCCTTGCAGGAAGGATTTAATGAATGGTATAGCAAAATTCCTCCACCATATGAGTTGTGAACCATTCCTGAGTATCTCATTATTTTAGAATAAATCAATGGACACCAAAGAGCCAAATTTTCTCTTCTTAAACAGACTGATAAAATTCTGAGTCTCTCTTGTGCAGTCAAGTTAGACTCCAGAATTTTGTTAATCACAAGTGAAGATGTGAGATGGAGGGATGGGAAATGGGAAAGTTTAGAAATTTAGACTTGATCCTGTCAGTGACCTGGGGGATCAGTAGGGCAGCAGGCACACATTTATTTGTGAAAGCAAAGTGCCCTGTGTTTTACTTTCCTCCTCTGCTTATTACAAGTCCATCAGCTGAGGAAGCTAATGAGATCTGCAACATCTCCCCGACCCCTTCTGTTGCAAAGGGAAATGGATCCTATTCTGTATTTAGTGGTACTTTTGAGGAATATGATCCTAAAGATAATTAATTAGAAATTAGGTGGCAATTTAAAAGGAATCTGCCTTTAGTGGTTATTTGAAGAAATCTATTTTAAAGGATAAGTTTCTTTCACTGGAATGTTTACAGTTGATGGAGAATAAGAAATAGGAATTTTGTTAGATTGAACAGGTTTTCTGTGTGTAAACTTTGAAGCTGTCTTACTGGCCTCAGTTCTGTTTCACTGGAGACATCAACAAAGCAGGTGCTGGAAACTGCAATTTTTTTCTTTGAATTTCCCTTTCTGCAGTGTGGTATCTGCATGGTTTATGCCTAATTAGATCTTCAAATCTAAAAATAAAACACTGTGCTGAATCTGTCCTTATTACAGTTATAAAGTCCTGCCATGGGACTTTGAACTTAACTGTTGGGTGAAGTAGGGTATCTTTTGGAACAGAATCTTAGAATCATAGAATGGCCTAGGTTGAAAAGAACCATGGAGATCATCTACTCCAACCTCCCACCATGGGCAGGGATGCCTTTCAACTAGACTCAGCTGGTCAAGGCCTCGTGCAGCCTGGCCTTGAAAAACCCCAGGAAGGAGGCATCCACAACCTCCCTGGACAGCCTATTCCAGTGTCTCACCACCTTTGTACTGAAGACCTTCCTAAGATACACTCTAAACCTACTCTCCTTCAGCTCCAAACCATTCCTATTGCTAGAGATCCTTATGAAAAGTCCTTCTACAGCCTTTCTATACTTTCTCTTCAGCTGTTGGAAGGCAACTCTAAGGTCCCCCCACAGTCTTCTCCAGGCTGAACAACCCCAGCTTCCTCAGCCTACCCTCATAGCAGAGGTGTTCCAGTCCTTAGATCATCTTTGTGCCTCTCCTCTGGATTCACTCCAATAGCTCTGTGTCCTTCTTATGATGGGGACACCAGAACTGGATAGGGTATTCAAGGTGGGGTCTCACAAGAGCAGCGTAAAGGGTCAGAATCACCTTCCCTACCCTGCTGGCCATGGTCCCCTTGATTCAACCTATTATATGATCTGCCTTATGGGCTGCATGAACACACTGCAGGCTTATGCTGAGCTTTTCATCAATCAATACACCCAAGCCACATTCTTCAGAGCCACTTTCCATCCATTCCACACCCAGCCTCTATTTGTGCCTGGGACACCCATTCACAATTAAATTTCTGTTCTGTTTGCTCTCTTTTATTAAATGTTGAATGCAATTGTAAAGTCCTTTCTATACATTAAGCTTTACATTATAGAAAACTGGTGTTTAGTGTAGTATGGCCACATTTTATTTTTGTTTAATGTCCATTTTATAGGATGTTAATCGAAAAAATACCAATGTGGTGGAATCATGGGAGAGAAGTAAAGAGAAACAATCCTACACCCACATAATTTCCAAAAATGCTTCCTTCACATTCACCTGGGCCTTTCAGAGAATAAGTGAGGGCCAAGATGTAAGTAATTCTTTATGCATGGAGCTTTATAGCACAGCTTTCCTTGGACACCCACTACCAGAGCTCCTCCCTTCCTTTGGAGCTTGCAGATGGGATTGAGCAGCTGTCACTTTGTAGCAGCCCTTGCAAGGCAGCTGTGGGCCCATGTGTCTGTAGAAAGACAGACATGTGTAAGTCAATCCCTGAATTGGTGCACTGGTGCGTAGAGCTGTGGTTAATGTCCAAATGCAATGATGACATCTTGTTGGTTTCCTTGTGTCATGCTCCAGAGCAGACAGTTCGTCAATGACATGGCAAAGATCTACTCCATCATGGTGACCAACGCAGTGGATGGAGTTGCTTCTTCTTGTCGAGCCTGTGCACTGGGTTCTGAGCAGTCTGGCTCATCCTGTGTGCCCTGCCCAGCAGGACACTACATTGAGAAGGAGACCAGCCAGTGCAAGGAGTGTCCAGAGAATACCTTCCTGTCCATCCACCAGGTCTACGGCAGGGAGGCCTGCATCCCATGTGGGCCTGGCAGCAAGAGCACTGAGGTACAGAAACTGAGCATCTCTGACTGATGGACAGACAGGGTTTATTGGGATATAAGCAGTCAAAGGGCCAGTTTTAGTGCAGGTATGTGCCTTGTGAGATTTAAGTGTAACCAATGGTCCCACTCTTCACAAGTATAATTTCCACTTGCAAATGTGCAACAAGAAGGTAAAATTGACCACACTGCCTTATGAAAAGGCTCGTTTGAATAAGCTGTGTTGGGACAGTGTATGATCAGGGCAAATACAGACATTACTTCCACCTAAAACTGTCTCAGACTCTTCCTGTTTTAAACTTAGAAACTTCCTCAGCTGGATAGTGTTTCTGTACCTCCTGATGGCTGTAACAAGTTCCTCTGATATTCAATTGCCATTAAGCCTAGATAAACTTTTATCGCATGCAGCATCCTTTGGCAAGGTGCTGCAAAGGGACTTGAAAAAGTGTTTGTATTCTGTCTGTCTTCAGCTGTGTTCATATCCTGCTCCTGTTTACTAAGCTGTTTCTTGTGTTTCCTTTGCAAGATACAAGTGTAAGTGGGGCCATGTTCTAGTATATCTACAGGGCTTTAAGAAGGAACATTAGGCTCCTATAGGAACCCACAACAAAACAAAGCAAGAAACTGCATCTTCTTGGCTAATGCGGCAGACAGCAGAAAGGCTAGGCATAGATAACACTAAAGTCCTCATATGTGATTGCAAGGGACTGAAACAGGAGCAGAAGTTCTCTCAAGGGGAAGGTGAATTACAGGAAGAGGACAAAGTTGCCTTCCATCCTTGTAGAAGAAAGCAGTCCTGTCTGCACCTGCTTGCTTCTTTAACTCTCAGGTGAATGGTTTGCTGCTGATACATAACCATGCTTCAATGCATTCCTCTCTTTCTCTAAAGGACCACTCTTCTTGCTTCAGCGACTGCCTGCTGTCATACATCAAGGATAACCAGAGCCTGAATTATGATTTTAGCAATCTCAGCCAGGTGGGCTCATTGATGAGTGGACCCAGCTTCACCTCCCGAGGCACCAAGTTTTTCCACTTCTTTAACATCAGCCTGTGTGGAAATGAGGTGAGCTCAGCTGGCGTTGAGAGTTGGGAGGATTAACCAATTTGCTGCTCTGTGGGATCACACCGAGACAGGACGAGGACTCCCCTACAGCTGTAGTGTCATTGACACCATGCAAATATTTCCCTCTGCATCTTGCTTGGCAGTGCAAGAGGACTTTTGAGCAGATAAGTGATTTTCCAGTGCAGAAATGACAATGTTTTAAACATAAATAACACTCAGAAGAAAAACCCTGTCACGTCTCTAACTTTTCTTAGTCCTTGTGCCTTCAAGTCACTTGGGTCACAACCCTCACTTCTGTGCTGCTACCAAGGAACTCAAGTGAAGTCTGAGTCTTTCAGTTGCAATTTCTTTCCATGTGTTTCCCTTGTGACTTGACTTGAGATGTTGCTGTCAGCAGAGTGCCTGGTCACCCTGTCAGTGGCTGAAGTCCCAGTTTGTGACTTCAACTGCATCCTTCTAAAGTGGTGAAACAATGTGTTCTGTCCATGAGTGCAAATACTCTCTGCCCCAGAGTGAAGATTTTTCTGTCTGGTCTTGGACTGTCACATAGGTTTCAGAGCAGTACCAGTGATGTGTGTTGTTCCATGAAAGCCAATGTGTACAGTTTGCATTAATGTTTATCCCTGTAAAGTTCTGAACTTTCTTTGCTCTGTACCAAAGGGTTTGCATGAGTTGAGGCAAATGAGCGCACACATTTCTTTACACAAAAATGGTCAGACAGCCAGAGTACCTCTCCTATGGAGACAGGCTGAAAGAACTGAGACTGTTCAGCCTAGAGAAGAGAAGGCTGTGTGGAGACCTTGTAGCTACATTTCAATATCTGGAGAGGATCTATGGGAAGACTGAGGAAGGACTTTTTAGAAAGGCTTGTAATGATAGGACAAACAGCAATGATTTGAAAACTGGAACAGGATAGGTTTAGGTTGGACATAAGGAGGAAGTTCTTTTCTGTAAGGATGGTGAAACAATGGAGCAGCCTGCCTAGAGATGTGGTTGAGGCCCTGCCCCTGAAGATATTCAAGACCAGACAAGTTGTGGCCCCGCACAGCCTGATCTAGTTGAAGGTGTCCCTGCTTACTGCAGAGGTTGGACAAAATGACCTTTGAGTCCCTTCCAACCCAATGTAATCTGTCAACCTGTGAATCTGTTTTGCATACTTTTACTCTTAAAACTGCATTGAAATACCATCTGAATTAGAGCTGCTGGCAACTAAACCCACAAAGGTACAAGTAGCTCACTCCCCTGTGGATGTGGATGTCACTTCCCCAAACTGCTAAGATGATACTACAGTACTGCCAACCATATGAATAGGTCATGAGTGCTTGGCATTTCATCAGGACAAGATGTGTCTTTAATTGCCTTTGCTCTGAGGTTTTAACACTGGTTGTGACATACAGCATTAAGGCAACCTTGAAGGCTGTATATTCTGCTTAGAGATGTCATGGATTTGTGCTCTGAAAATACTTTATCTGGAATAAATCCCAAATAAGTATTCTGCAGTATATTATATAAAGACAAGGGAAATATGATTTTACTTTGTAAGCCACTCTATTATGCTTTGCAAGTAAACACTGCACTGTCAAGTTAACCAAAGAAGAGTGCTTTGTAGCAGAGGTTCCTAATCAGACACATACCACCCATGACACCGTGTTCCTGAGTCTGTACAAGACTTTCAACAGAGCTTTCACAATCACACATTTAGTTGTTGCAATTTGTCCCTCTCATGATAGAAACACCAACTTGTTTCTGAGGTGGGGTAATGAAACTCACTGCAGTTTGCAGTCAGGAAGTTTGCACTTTCTCCCAAATTTTTAATGTTTTAGCAACTTGTACAGGGTTAACCCTTCTGGGGGGGAGTGATCTTGAACCTGACCTCAGGTGGTTTTGACCTCTCCCCAGGGGTGGGTCTGAACACTACCAGGTGTGGTGGTTTAGCCCACTCCCCCTTCCTGTCTGAGATCTATAAAAGCAGGGGGACTTCCTGCTCTTACTCTCTCCCCTGCCTTCCTGCTCATCTAAAAACACCATTCCTGTTTTCCTGCTGCTCTTTGTCTTACCATGTTGGTCATCACCCCATGAGGTGGATGAAACTCATTGCAACAAATCTGGTTGTTTATTTACGGATTTTCTGTCTTGTTTCCTCTTCCCTATACCTTTGTAACTTCCCTACCTCATATACCTTTTAGTTATTGTTAAACTTTTTTTCTTTTAACTTCCAAATCACGAGTTTATTTATTTGGGTCTGCATACTTTTCCTTCTCTCCATCTAATTCCTTTTCTTTTGGGAAAGAAGGGGGAAGAGGGAAGGGCATCCTATAAATTGTTATTGGTTCTATCAACTATATTCGAGTCTCTGGGAACTTTAAATTAGAACAGAGACACAACTATCAACAGCATCCCCCACCCCTTTTATTTGTTTGATTGCCCACAGGGGAAGAAGATGGCTATCTGCACTGACAATATCACGGATGTTACTCTAAAGGACATGGTTGCAGAGTCAGAAGATA
Source organism: Tricholaema leucomelas (assembly GCA_013400475.1). Taxonomy (NCBI): domain Eukaryota; kingdom Metazoa; phylum Chordata; class Aves; order Piciformes; family Lybiidae; genus Tricholaema lacrymosa; species Tricholaema leucomelas. The sequence continues at coordinate 191,885 of WAAF01016177.1, read as the reverse complement.
TTTCCAATTTTGTGGGAGCTTTTGTCTGTCAGTCCACCATCATCCCGTCGGACAGCAAGGGTTTCCGAACAGCCCTGGCTCTGCAGTCCAACAGCCTTGCTGACAGGTTCTTAGGTACATGGTTTGTCTTCTGCTTGTTGCTGTCATGGATGTCCTTCGTGTATTTACTGCTGCAGAATAAATCCTTCTAAGCTCAGCAGTGCTGCACTGCCTTGGGGGAAGAGCATAGGGGCAGCCCAAGACTCATTCTCACTTTGTTCCCAAGCTATGAAGCAGATCTGGCCAGATGTCGTTGCTTTTTGCTGCTATTTCGGTTCAGCTGGTGTCTGGAGAAGAAGACTTAAGGGTTGCCTCTGTTCTTTGCGTTCCATGCCTGTATTGCTGACTCTTCCTTGTGTTTGGTTCTGGTGGATCCTATAGTACATTGAATTTCAACACAAAAATCTGGAGAATGGAGTTAAAAAGCGCTGGTTTTCTTTCATGGTTCCTACTCACTTCACATGGGGCAAGACCAATCACTCTAGTAGTCGCATTAGTCCAAGTGTTTCTGCCCATGTCAACTCCTCACTTGGCAATCCAAGAAGAAGCTGGTGCTGGGACATAATTAGGCAAGAAATGAAGAGGCTTCGGGCAGCATGGAGCCATGCGCATCATTAAGCCTTGCACTGCTCCAGCTCACCAGTTCCCAGAGTCTGAGGCCAGTTTAGACAATGATGGCATCTCGCCTGCTCACCTATCCATTACAGGCACTGAGTGTTTCTACTTTCTCCCTGGCACCGTGCCCAGAAACTCATGTTTGGCAAAAGCACATCTTTGGAAGAGCATTCAACCTGGACTTTTGAGACTGCCTGAATTAAAAGCTTTGTCACAGTCACTGGTATTTTTTCTTGCTGGTCAAACACTATCTCTGTATTTTGTTTTAAAGCAAACTTGTTTCTATTTGAATTTGCCTGTCTTCAGTTTTCAGCCCTTGATTCTTATTATTCCTTCTCCATTCCACACCCACATTTTTCTCTTTGGAAAAATATTTTATTTACTGGAATCATCACACCCTCCCCATTCTGCTCTTCTGACAAAATAAGCAGACCAAGTTCTTCTAAGTCTCTTGCTAGCATGCATTTCTCTTAAACATCTGAATACTTTTGGAGACTCTTTCTGCAGCCTCTCAGTATTATATTTTCTGAAATCATGGACATCATAATGGGATATATTCCAGTGTTTAATTTATTATAATGACCCTAAAATAATTTTCATGCTTGTATTTACATGTGAGGATAGAACCCCTGAGTCCTTCTTTCTCCAGGCTGATGTCGTTTAATGATGGCTTGTTGGATCCACTCTAGACTTTTTTAAAATGAAGTTACACTTTCCAAGGGGAAAAAAAAAAATCCTTCTTCCTTAGGACTGATCTTCATCCTTTTCTTCTCTTGTCTTGACAAAAATATGTTTAGTTTGATTGAGACCAGGTTACCAAGTCAACCAAGTTCTCTGTGTTTTACTCCTGCTTCTCTTATTGTCTCATCTACACACTTAACCAACAGTGATTGTATAGTTACTTGGAGATCCTTGATGGAAACTTGAATTTTGGGACTCTGATATAATTTCCTAGAGAAGCCTGGAGGTATGCCACATTTGATGACAATTTCCCATGTCCAGATAATTTTATAATTAGTTAGTTAAATGATTTTTAATCCAGAGTGTACACTTAATTGATGTGATACTGCTAACTTTTTAATTAGAATCTCATCTGGTAGTTAGTGAATTACTTGATAACTTTACATAATTTTCTTTAGCAACCAAATTCACCAACACTTAAGGAATGAAATCAGATTTGCTTAGCAAGAGCTGTTCTCCATAAACTCATGTTGACCATCATCCATAATGTATCTGTCCATTAACTGAAGCCCATCTTCCACTTACCATTGCTGTTAATTTGCCTCATTGTTTTAGGTGCATTGCAATTTGGATTACCATATTCCCCCCTCCATTAGTCTTTTGACTGTTTTCTATCATTAAAATCTCTGTGGAAGGTCACTCTTAGGTAAAGGTTTGCTAGTTTCTAAGCATGCATGCCAAGTAGATGCCAATATCCTCTTCTGCCACCGAAGGAACAAGATGTTCGGTCACTGACTTGGAAAGCAAGGAGGTCCATCTTTTTTCTAATGGAGAGATGAGATGTCAAGCTCTTCTGATGCTTTTTCTTTATCATAGTCGTTACATTTTCAGCTGGTTGAAGTTTACCTTTCCTATCCATAAGATAGAATCATAGAAGACATAGAATGATTTAGGTTGGAAGTGACCTCAAAGATCATTTAGTTCCAACCTCCTCTGGTAGGCAGGGACACCTCCCACTAGAAGAGGTTGCTCAAGGCCTCATCCAACTTGGCCTTGGACACCTACAGGAAGGAAGGAGCCACAACCTCCCTGGGAGACCTGTGCCAGCGTCTCACCACCCTCACTGTAAAGAACTTCTAGTATTTCTAAAACCCTCAAACTTTTTTTTCTTGTAAAGGCTTTTCCTTGAAGCCTTTAGCATCTATTATAATTTTTTCTGTAACTTTTTCTTTTAGTCATTTCTCTATTTCCTCTCTATTATGCTTATGCTAAAATGCTTACTTGCTTTTTTACTGCTGTTCTAGGATTCTGTGATTCTCATCCAAAACAGACTCTCAGTCAAAGCTACTGTCATTTTTAAGGGAATCATTGTGGCTTTTTAACCATATAATAATAATTATTATTTTTCACACTTGACTTTGCTTCTAGTGCTCATAGTTTTGAGAATCTACACTTTGAGCTGCCATCTCTACAGTACTGCACACTGGATGGGAATATTCTCTTATTGCCCCTATTGAATATAATAAGGTCCCTAGGACCTATCATCTTCCAGCCTAGTGAGTAATTGTCCATTGTCTTTCAATCCTAGTTTAATTTACCCTACAGTGTCCTTGATGAGAGCATACATTCTGATGTCAGCACACATTCTTGAAGTGGAAGCACCTCCACAATAGCCTGACATCTTTCTGCACCTGCTCCTGATGGTTGCTGCAGCACAGCTGTTTGTTCTGTCTATTGTGGTGCTCTATAGCTATCCCTCACTTTCAGGCCCTTCTGGGCAGTATTACTGAGCACGTGGATCCATACGCTTTCACAATCCAAGGCTCTGATCTGTCCTACACCGAGTAGCAGTGCTACTGCAAACTATCACCTTTGTTATCTACTATATTTACAGTTTCCAACTGTGACAATCATCCTCCTAAAGTCAAGTCAATGTCAAGTCAAAGACCTAAAAATGCAGCTGGACTGTCTGAAGTGTTGCAAAAACAAGTGGAGAACTTCTTTTCTTCAGTCTTTCCTGTCTTCCCACCAGCCACTGGCTGCTACCATTTTTTTGTTATTGTTCTAGCAAGTGTTCACTTCTCTAGAAGGATGCAGCCTGTGCCATTTTTACAGCTCTCTCTCCTAAAATGTTGCAGTGTAGCACCAGCATTTTCTGTCTTCTTTGGCTTGTGGGGTTGGAAAGATCCCGAAGATCTTTGGATACTTGAAATGTCATGGTGTTCAGCTCTTCTCTAGTATCTGTTCAGACATGTATAACCTGTGTTATTCCACACACCAGCCTGTCATTTGCCCCAAAATGTCCCATTAAAGCTCTTCAGAATCTTGTCATTGTAGCTTTCGATTTTTCCCCTCACAGTACTGAAGATACCTCAGGGTGCTACATGGTTATGTTATATTAGGGTTATACCTTCAAGGACTATGCTTTGAGCAGTTGGTTGGATCAGATTTCTTCACCAGTCCTTTCCCAGCCTAAATTATTCTGTAGTATTCCAGGATTGCTTTAAACTCATTAAAAAAGAGTACAAAATATTTACAATGGTGCTTTTTTTATGAAATCTTTGTTCTGTTATGTCCATATGAGGACCCAGGTCTGAATGAGAACAATACAAATCTGCAAAAATTTAGTTAGAATACTATAAATTGTATAAAATATAGTAAGCTGTTGACACTCATACTTTTCAGACTTAGAAAATGTTATATGTGAACCCTTCAAAAATCCATTCTTAGCTTATTCCTCTTTTTTTGTTCCTTTTCTTCTTATGTTTTAGGAGCTACTATTGAAACAGCACTGGGAAATATAAGCATCAAGGCAGATATGTTTCCTCCCTCTCCAAACAAAATACTTGATGTGCATTTCTTTTACAAGTAGGTAAAATATACTGTTTATTGATATGCCACATTTCTTTGTCTTTTTAAAGGTAACTGAAGTTGTGAGAGGAGGTCTTTAATCCACCTTTTTTCTTTATCACTGTAATCAGTATCTGGATGATATTGATTAGCATGTTGCAGAATATCTTATGAAATCAGTAAACATTGTTTGCTCTAACCTAAATTAAGCTTGATCTTTAGAGAGTGATACCAGAGCTGAGATACTTCTAGGTGACATTTCCTGTGACTAATACCTCAGTTTGGGTAGGAAGCAGCTCAAAGATCACCTCACCTGGAGTACTGCATCCAGCTCTGGTGCCCTCAACACAAGGACATGGACCCGATGGAGTGGATCCAGAGAAGGATCACAATCAGGCACTCATGATCAGGAGGCTGGAACAACTCTTCTATGAGGCTGAGAGAGCTGGGGCTGTTCAGCCTGGAGAAGAGAAGGCTCTGGGAAGAACTGATAATGACCTTCCAATACTTGAAGAGGGTCTACAAGAAGGCTGTTTCCAAAGGCATATACTGATAGGATGAGGGACAATGGCCTGAAATTAAAGAAGAATAAATTTAGACTGGATGTTAGACACAATTTCTTTACCATGACGGTGGTGGAACACTGGAACAACTTGCCCAGGAAGGTAGTTGAGGCCACATTTGTGGAGGTTGTCAAGATCGGGCTCAACAAGGCTCTGAGCAACATCTAGTGGAGGATCATAGAATCAACCAGGTTGGAAGAGACCTCCAAGATCATCCAGTCCAACCTATCACCCAGCCCTATCCAGTCATCTAGACCATGGCACTAAGCACCTCATCTAGTCTTTCCTTGAACACCTCCAGGGATGGCGACTCCACCACCTCCCTGAAATGTCCCTGCTCACTGCAGGGGCTTCGAGCTAGATGACATTTGGAGGTCTTTTGCAGTCCAAACCATTCTATGATTCTGTTGTGATGGATTGGGTGTTACCTGCCCTCCCACACTTTGGAAATCACCCAGACTAGACTCAGTGGCTCTGGAAATTGAATGAAGCTTGTATTTACAGCTTAGCACAATATACAAGCAGATATTTACAGTATGTACAGTTATAGACAGAAATATACAAGATAAAAGGGAATACAGAAACACAACAGCCCTCCCAGGAACCTGAGTCACCAGGAGGGGCTCCCAACCACCCTTCCACCTTCTCCCACCCCTTTCTACCTTACCCCAGACGTTGCCTTGTGCCCAAGAAAGATTGGAGGGTCGGCCAGGGGGGTTAGGAAGCAGGTGGATTAATCAGAGAGATGGCAGGGTGGTTAGAGAAAAAGATGCAGCCAAAAGCCCAGCGAGCGTCTCCCTTATTTATGTTCGTGTTCTTGTTCTTATACATCTCAGCAAGCCTAGGAGTGAAGTAAACATCACCATTGTTTCCCTTTCACAGCCTGTAATCTAGTTGTTCTCACTGAAACATTCAAGCTAGTTTCAAACTAGCACATATGTCTAGATACTGGTGTCTTCATGTGAACTGGATTTCTAAGCTTGTGCTCTGGAGCCCATGGGGCTATTCAGCACTTACCTGTATGTATTTGTTCTACTTATTGGCTGTCTAAATTGTGTTGGCTTTAGTGATTGATCTTGATTTGCTATAGCACTTTGGATATGAAACTTAAATTATGTGTCTGATTCTGCAGACTGAACCCTACACCAGTGACTCTGAGTATGGTTTGAACTTGGCTTAATAATTCTTGTTCACTTTTTGAATCTCCTTTGCCATGTGTTGTTTCAGGATAATGTGATTCTCAAATGACTAGGTGAGGAGGGAACCATCATAAACTCTCCAGCAGAGCAACATGCCAACCACAGCACCTGAGATTCTCTTTTCAAAAATATTCTATTCTTTTTTGGGGGGGGGGGCAGGTTTATTCCTGGACTCAGCAGAAGTCAAACCAGATAGAAAAATGGAGCAGTTCCCCGAGTGACATCTTAGAGCACGTTGAGATCTAAATGAAGTGGTGAAACCGACCCTGCCTCTGTTTCTCTTTTTTTTTTTTTCTTTCTTTTCTTTTTCTTTTCTCCTTCCAGCTGACAAAATCAAAAGCAATGTGGAAAAGCATATTTCTTTGGTATTGTGGTTGCATGAATGGCCAGAGACCTATGGAAGAGCAATTTGTATTTACTGCAGTAAAGACACACTGCATTTCTCTTCTTGTTTTGCATTAGGTCTTCAACAGTCACAACCTCCTGTGAAAATGGTCGTGCAACTGTTGTAACAATGAGGTGCAACACCAACAAACCAGACCAAGGAGAGCTTTCTGTGCCCAGGTATTTAAGTATTTGTATCCTAGTAATGCCAAAAAGCTTTTTCTCCTCAAGTAATAGTTACAAAATTCATTAGTAATTTTACACTTAACTGCAGTGAGGAGTTCTGGCTCCCTCGTCAGCCACACAGGAGGTCTCACTCATTTCTCCTAGGTTAAGGACACGTGTACCCATCACCTCCCAGCAGACAAGCTGCTCTATGTTCAGGCTGTGTGGTGAGAGAGATTAGAGATCAGGCAAATCATTCCAAACTTAAAATCAAATGAAAATGTAGTGATATTTTTCTTGTCTCCACTTCTCTTTTTTTTTCAGTTCCTTATTTTGATCTCTGTCCTGATTAGAACTGCCTAGTTAGGCCTTTGGGAGGTATTTCTTTTTCCTTGACCTACATCAGTGCCTGTGTACAAGGTGGTTTTTGGGAAAAAGATCAACCTGTCCTAGGAACTGTGGAATCTGAGCTCTCAATGCTTATGTGAGCTCTGACTCCATCTAGTTCAAGATCTGTATGTATTATTTATGCATCTCACCACACCACTTTGTATCCTGGATCCCTTGTGCAAGTTGCTTTAAATTTACCTGACTTTTTTTTTCCTTCACTCTGATTCAAATGACTTCTTTCTTCCTAAGTCCTGCTTATGCCTGTACTGAAAAGGTTTTGGATAAAAAACAGTGTGATTCTTCAGAAGTCCCTCTGAGCTCTGATAACCCTCTTCTTTGGCTGTCAAGGCCCATCTTTGTCTGGACATTACTATCAGCTGATAGCCCTCTCACTCATCCTTCCTCGTGAAAGTTGACTCCTTTTCCCAAAAGCAAAGTGTAAGAAGTGTGGGATTCTTATTGATCCCTGTCCCTCTTGGAAAGGGTAAATCATGCTTCCTTGAGCAATGACAAAGAGGTATCTGCTTCACAGGTGACAGATGAGTGATTGATGTTTGAACACCTTTGGAGATGTTTGCCCCAGGTTCTCAGGGGCCTATAAATTATGCTGGACAACAAGCTACTGTCTGTCACCTGCTATATGAAAATCTTGCAAGTGTCCTCCTAGTGTTACAAGTCGAACAATGTGAACTGTGAGCATTTACTCTAAGGGGTGGTCTGCCTTGCTTTTAAAAGTGTGATCCTGGGAAGAAATGACACACAGCTGACATGATGTACCTTTGTCTCAGTTCTTGCTGACTTCTCCCTTCTGAAACTCTTCTGGCTAGCCCAGCAGCCAGGCAGCTATTTTCAGTGAGATATCTGATACATGTCAATTAATACTGCATGTAACTTCTTGGTCCTCCAGACATGGTGTTTAGTATCACATGAAGTTACCTTATAAGATGAAAGAGGTAGAGAAGAAATGTCTGCCAATGCTTTTGGCACGTACATTGAAAGAAATGTTCCATGATCCAGGGGATGGCTGTCAGTTATTAAAATCATGATAATTCAACATAAACTTTTAGAGCTGTGGATTCTTTGGTCCATCAGATCAGCATAAAAGTTTTTCAGATGATATAGAAGAACAACAAAACATTTTTCTGTATGCATCTATTTCACATTTACATGATCTAAATTGCAGATCTAACTTGCATTGACTTTTGGCTGCTGTTAGATCTGATGTAATTGTCAGTAGCAAAAGCTGTGTGAATGTCCTGTCATTGCCAGTACAACTTTCTTTTGCAGGCTGAATACAAAGTAGGGTCATTAGTCTTTCTGGGGCTAAGAGAAGCTGTTATCTCTTCATTAACCGGTGAACATCCTTTCAGTAATTAACTGTGACAGGACAAGTCCATTCCATATGGACAAAATCACCCAGATGTCATTAGAGCAACAGCAGGAACCAGATAGCAGCATTCGCGTGGAACAGTCAGCCAGTGCAGAACAGTGATAAAAGTGCATGTGGGGCTAGCCTGTGCTGGTGAAAGACCTGAGTAGTTCTGCTGGTCTCCAAGGTTTGCTTCTTTCTCTTCACTGTAGGTGTTGTGAGTGACACTTACTGCCAAGAACTGAACTGTTATTTTAGACTTTGGCAGTCCAATATCTGCTTTCACTTGAGAAAGCATTTTACGAACTAGGAAAAAAAATCTTCCTCCAGATTTTTTTCATCTGCTGACTTGATGGATGTTTACCCATCTGTTGGGCTTACCATTACCAATCTGAGCAGTAGAATGTGTAATGAGGATGCAAACTCCAGAGTGTTTCATAAATGTTAACCAAGCTCTGCTATCCTCCTAGCTCATGCCCTGCAGGCACCTGTGATGGATGCACTTTCTACTTTCTGTGGGAAAGTGCAGAAGCTTGTCCTCTCTGCACAGAGCAAGATTACCATGAGATTGAGGGAGCCTGCAAAAAAGGATTTCAGGTATGGGATCCATGTCTCCAAGTTACACAGGTCAATTGGGGTGTAACTTCATATGTAAGTACAAGTAGAGTTGGGAATCATAGAATTGTTTTGGTTGGAAAAGGCCTCTAAGATCTGAAGCTGGATGGGTGCAAGTCTTACTGGTGAGGTTCTGTGTTGAGAATCATCGACGTTTGAGCCAATAGCTGCATAGTTCGTGGAGGAGAATGGGCTTGTGCTGACCAGCTATGTGAGTAGGAATATGTGCACTTTGTATGCATTCATACATGTGGGCAAGGAATGTATGAAGGATGGAATGCCCAAAAGGCCCAGTCCTTTAACAGCCATCAACATCAGAGACAGGATAGGAAAGGATTCAGCATTTCAGTTCAGAGATTCACACTTCCTTGCTTGCATTTTTTTTTCTGCTGCATTCTCTAGTCTAATATGAGTAGGTCCTGTCACAGAGTCAGAGCTTTACTGTTGATCAGTATCTCCAATGCAGGCACAACACATTCACAATTGCTGTGCAATACATATTGTGCCAGGTGATGAACAATAGGGAAGAGGAAATCCTTTTGCCCTGTCTGAAGCAGCAGGCATAATGAAGGGGACAACCAAACAGACGATGTGACTCCACCTGTAGGCTGAAAACCCAAAACACAGGATTTGTTTTGCTTTCATTGGAAAGATGTCTAACCTTTCTGTCTCAAAACACCTTGTTTTCTTCAACTCAAAATAGTTCTGTCTCTTTGTACAAACAGCTGACTTTTTGATGTTTTCTGTTTGAAAGGAAACTTTATATGTATGGAATGAGCCAAAGCATTGCATTAAAGGCGTTCCCTTGCCAGAAAAAAAGACCAGCACTTGCGAAACAGTGGATTTTTGGCTGAAAGTTGGAGCTGGTGTTGGTGCTTTCACAGCTGTTCTGCTCATAGCCTTGACCTGCTATTTTTGGAAGAAGAACCAGAAGTAAGTACTTCAAATTGTATTCCATATAAAAATAAGCTAAAAGCTTGATATAGTGAAGAAAAAGACATTTCATGGGTCTGACCAATGTTGGTGAGAAATACTGCGTTGGATCAGTCCACTAATCCACCAAGTTGGAGTTTCTTCTGCCAGTAGCAGCTATCAAAACTGCTAGGGAGGAAAGTATAGGAAATCCACAGTAATTTGTTATAGCATATTTTCCCAATAAGATTTTTTTTTAACCCCTGAGAGTTTTATAGTTGGATATAGGTCCTAGATCAACATGGCTTTTTCAGTGTCTGAAGACCAAGACGATCTCTCTTTAGTCTCTTTCAATTGGGTTAAGATAAGCTTCTTGACTGTATATTACTTTGGTCCATTTTTAGCAGGACATGTCTAATATACACCTGAAAAATATCTTCTTTTAACTGAACATACTGACTGTTTCACCTGCATGGAATTTCATAGCCCACATAGCACATCCAGCTACATGGAATTCATACCGAAGTATCATGATCCCCACATCTTGCTGCCTCCTAACACAGGCTGGTTTGTATCTCTTTCTCTCCCATAACCTGCTTGGGCAGGAGTGTGATGCAGATTCTGCTACAGACTGAAGTCACATCTGCTGTTGTTCTAACCAGAGACACAGGCCACACTTCTTCATGCAGGAAATCCACCTGATCTACTTATGATCAGAAAACATGGCTCTTTTGCAAGGATAGAAAACTAATCTGGAGAGCAGGAGCTTGATGTATTGTTAATGCTACTTTGGTTCCATATTGTTAATGATTGAAAAGTATCTAACTTCTAGTAAATACCCCAGTGGAAAGATTGTAGATAATCTAAATATAAATTCCTTGACTAAATAATCCATAACTATCTGGCTTTATATCTTCAGGCTGGAGTATAAGTATTCCAAATTAGTGATGACAGCAAACTCAAAGGAGTGTGAGCTGCCAGCTGCTGACAGCTGTGCTATAATGGAAGGAGAAGATAATGAAGAAGAAATAGTATATTCAAATAAGCAGTCATTACTGGGGAAGCTCAAGTCCTTGGCAACGAAGGTAAGTAGTAATTATTACCATTAATATAAAAAAAGAATGATTATCTTTATTTACTACTGGACCTGATGAGGCTGTAGTGCTAATTTGCACAGTGCTTTGTGCAGCCTCCCACGCACACATCACCCAGCCTATAGCTGATCTGATGAATTCCAAAGTATGGATGTTGCAGAGAAATGTTTCAGGGTATCAAGGAAATGCTCCCTCTTCTGCAGTGAGATTTCAGTAGAATTTTTTATTGTATGGGTGATATTTTAAAAGAGCAGTTAATGGCACAGGGAACTTTTCTGCTTGGATTCCTACCAGATATCTCCAGGGAACCTCAGCCTGGATTCTTACCAGACATCTCCACTCACTGCTGAGGCAAATGCAGTCATTATAGATATGTAATATTTGGAACATAATAGAATCACAGGATCACAGAACATTAGAGGTTGGAGGGGACCTCCAAGGATCATTGAGTCTGACCCACCTGCCAAAACAGGATCACCTAGGGTAGTCCACACAGGAATGCAACCAGGTGGGTTTTCAAAGTCTCCAGAAAAGGAGACTTCACAACCTCTCTGGGCAGTTCGTTTCAGTGCTCCATCACCCTCACTGTAGAGAAGTTTCTTCTCATGTTGAGGTGAAACTATGTTCTATGTTCAAGTTTGTACTTGTTGCTTCTTGTCTTATTGCTGCAGACCACCGAAAAGAGATTGGCCCCAGCCACTTGACAACCACACCTCAGATATTCATAAACACTGATGAGATCTCCTCTCAATCTTCTCTTCTCTAGACTAAACAGCCCCAGCTGTCTCAGTCTCTCTCCGCAGGGGAGATGCTCAAGTTCTCCAATCATCCTTGTGGCTCTCCATTGGGCTATCTCCAGCAAGTCCCTGTCTCTCTTGAACTGGGAGCTCAAAATTGGACACAGTATTCCAGGTTTGGCCTCACCAGACCAGAGTAGAGGGGGAGAAGAACCTCCCTAGACCTGCTGGACACACTTTTCTTGATGCACCCCAGGATGCCATTGACTCTCTTGGCCACAGGGGCACATTGCTGTTCCACACAGAACTTGCTGTCCACCAGGATTCCAAGGTCTTTCTCCACAGAGCTGCTTCTCAGTAAGACAACCTCTAACCTCTACTGATGCCTGCTGTTATTCCTCCCCAGATGCAGGACCCTGCACTTATCCTTATTGAACTTCATGAGGTTTTCCTTCACCCAGCTTTCCAGCATGTCAGGTCTCACTGGATGGCAGCAGAGCCTGATGGGCTGTTGTCAGACCCTCCCCCCAGTTTTCTATCATCAGTGAACTTGCTGAGGGTACACTCAATGCCCTCATCCAGGTTGTTGATAAAGATATTGAACAAAATTGACCCAGTACTGATCCTTGGGGAACACCACTGACCGCTGACCTCCAAGTTGACTCTGTGCCATCACTCACAACCCTCTGAACTCTGTTGTCAAGCCAGTTTTGAACCTACCTCTCTGACCATCCATCTATGCCATGTTTCTTGAGCTTTTCTATGAGGATGTTATGGGAGGCAGTATGAAAGTCTTGCTGAAGTCAAGGTATATGACATCCACAGCTCTTCCTTTGTCTACCCATTTGGTCAAGGTTTTGTGGAGTGCTGTCAGATTAGTCAAGCAAGATCTCCCCTTGGTAAATCTGTGTTGGCTACTCCTGATAACCCTATTTTCTTCCATATGGTTACAGATGACCTCCAGAATGAGCTGCTCCATTACCTTTCCAGGGATGGAGGAGAGGCTGAGTGGTCTGTAGTTGCTTGGGTCTTCCATCTTGCATTTTTTGAAGACTGGAGTGACAGTGACTTTCTTTCAGTCATCAGGCACCTCTCCTGTTCTCCATGACTTTTCAAAAATGATGGAGAGAAGCTCAGCAGCAGTATCAGTCAGTTCTCTCAGCACTTGGATCTACACCATAGGGGCCCACGGATTTGTGTGTCTTCAGTTGGTACAAGTGGTCTCTAACCCAGTCCTGACTGACTAATGGAGTGTTCTCTCCAGTTTTGCCCCCTTGCTTCCAGAGACTGAGGTTCCTGAGGGCCAGTCTCAGGAGTAAAGACTGAGGCAAAGAAGACATTCAGCAGCTCTGTCATCTCTGCACCCTCTGTTACCATAGCTCCCATATCATTCAGTAGTGGGCTCACCTTTTCCCTGCTCTTCCCTTTGTCATCGATACATTTGAAAAAGCTGTTCTTGTTTTCTTTCACCTCCCTGGCAAGACTTAGTTCCAAGGGAACCTTGGCCTTTTTTGTCACATCTCTACATTCTCTGGCAATATTTCTATTATCCTCCCAATTGATCACATGCTGTAAACTTCATTTTCCTTTTTGAGCTTTTCCAAGAGCTCCACCAGCCAGATGCATGCAGCTTTCCTGGGCTGGCTTCATGATTGATCTAAGAACTGTTATTTTGAATACTACAGCATTCAGTTCCTATAGTACAGGAGAGGCATCAGGCATAGCCTCACCCAATACATACCCAACCTCCTCCATTTCAGTGGGAAGCACTGAAAAATACCATTTTTTTTGCCTGCAACATATATGGTGTAGGTTGTTGCATGTCTGAATACCTAGCACAAAGGTCTTTGGTGTCCTTTGCATATTTCTCAGATGAGCAACAGAGATCATGGTAGATCTTGCAAGCACTTTGATGTTTCCTCCTGATGTCTTGAAGTCTATGGGAAGGGTAGCCTTGCCTTTAAGGGAGTCCAGCTGGGGCACTTATTATGATCAGGATAAAGGTGGATGATATTTTCCCTTTCAAACAGTTTTACTGAAGTGTGTTGTTTCAAAGTAGGAAGATTTCTTCAAAGATCATAATCTAAGAAAAATAAATTACAAACTCACTTTCTTGTTTCTGATCCAAATAATATTGAATGTTGAGATTCTTTTTTCTTGCATTCTTTTTTTTTTTTCCTAAGTGCAATGAAATTAAAACCTTAGTGTCTCCTTTCTTTTCCCTTATTTTTCTCTTGTATTTGTTATTTTTCTCTTGTATTTGTTATTTTATTTATTTATTTCATAGAATCATAGAATGGTTTAGGTTGGAAGGGACCTGAAGGATCATCCAGCTCCAACCCCCTGCCATAGGCAGGGACACCTCCCACTAGAGCAGGTTGCTCAAGGCCTCATCCAGCCTGGCTTTAAACGCCTCCAGGGAGGAAGCATCCACAGCCTCCCTGGGCAACCTGTGCCAGTGTCTTACCACCCTCACTGTAAAGAACTTCCTCCTAACATCCAGTCTAAATCTCCCCTCTTCCAGCTTAAACCCATTCCCCCTCGTCCTAACATTACTAGACCGTGTAAATAGTCCCTCCCCAGCTTTCCTGTAGGCTCCCTTCAGATACTGGAAAGCCACTCTAAGGTCTCCTCGAAGCCTTCTCTTCTCCAGGCTGCAGAGCCCCAACTCTCTCAGCCTGTCCTCATAGCAGAGCTGCTGCAGCCCTCTGATCATCTTCGTGGCTCTCCTCTGGACCCGCTCCAGCAGTTCCATGTCCTTCTTGTGTTGGGGGCTCCAGAACTGCACACAGTACTCCAGGTGGGGTCTGAGGAGAGCAGAGTAAAGGGGGAGAATCACCTCCCTTGCCCTGCTGGCCACACTTCTCTTGATGCAGCCCAGCACTCGGTTGGCTGTCTGGGCTGCATGTGCACACTGCCGGCTCATGTTGAGCTTCTCGTCGACCCAGACCCCCAGGTCCTTTTCCTCAGGGCTGCTCTCCAGCCATTCACCACCCAGCCTGTATCTGTGCCTGGGATTGCACCGACCCAGGTGCAGGACCTTACACTTGGCCTTGTCAAACGTCATGAGGTTGGCCTGGGCCCACCTCTCCAGCCTGTCCAAGTTTTTTTATTTATTTTAACTAGCCTGCTGTCATCTTTTCATGCTGGGAGAAGTTACCATCATAGCTAATACATGGAACTGACCAGGTGTCTTGCAAAATCAATATTGTTCCTCATGGAAAGCAGTAGAAATTCAATATTGATTCTTAATTCAATACTGAGAATATTGAATATGTAAATAGAATCAAATTGCATCCAAGTCTGTTGGTGGTGTTGCAAAAATGGAAGTTGATTCCATTTTGAATCCTGTAGGGATTGACTTTGAAATGGTTTTTTGTCCATAAAATGGCTTGCTTGGCTGTGGCTGGGCATAATGACCAATGCTGTTGGTGAGACAAATGTTTTGCTGTACGTCTGATAAGTGTAAAAGCTTTGCTGACTCTATTTACTGCACCACTGTCTCCTTCCTGATGAGAAGTGTAGAGACGAGAGTGTGGGAGAGGTGTTGTGGTTTTTTTTTTCCTCCTCTCTTTAAAGTATGCTTTAGTACTTTAGTATTCAGACCACTTGGATGCTTATTTGGACTCAAAATGAGAGTTCTTTTAAAGTTCCTCTATCCATTGTAGCAGGCTCCCTGTGTATTTTCTTCTTTATAAGGAAGACTGTCAGATATTTCTAAGCTTGTTTCTTTTTTTCCTGTTGGATAATCATAGCTGGCAAGCTCAGCTTCCAGTACCTCATTAGCTTACTGAAATCTGTGTCCTGTATCCCTGCAGATAACTGGAATTTAGTGTATATTTCTCCAAAACAAATGTTATAGACATCACTTTTTGTTTATGCAAAAGACAAGGAAATTCATCTCCTGCTGCATATGCATATAAAATATATATGGAGTAAAAATGGGGAAAAAGAGGAGAAATGTAAGCTGAGAGGTCCGAAGTATCCTAGTTATAGGTTCAAGCTTCAGACAGTGGCATTTCTATGGAGCAAAACACCTCATGAAGCTTCATGAAGTGGTTTTGAGTAACCAAGAAATTCAGGATTAGGCTTGTAATATAGAAAGAAATTACTGCTATAGTGAAGGAGAATATAGAAATTAAGGAGTTATGAAACCACTTCAGATTGTAGGCTATCTGTACAGCATAACAATACCAAGTCCTTCAGAACAAGAAATATGGAGTCATAGAGTCACAGAATCATAGAATCAAAGAATCATAGAATCAAAGAATCATAGAATCAAAGAATCATAGAATGGTTTGGGTTGGAAGGGACCTTTAAAGGCCATCTAGTCCCAACCCCCCTTCAGTAAGCAGAGACATCCTCAACTAGATCCAGGTTACCCAGATCCCTGTCGAGCCTCACCTTGAATATTTCCAGGGATAAGGCCTCAATCACCTCTCTGGGCAAACCACTCCAGTGTTCCACCACCCTCATGATAATGAACTTCTTCCTAACATCCAGTCTAAATCTGCTCTTCTGTAGTTTCTAACCGTTGCCTCTCATCCTATAACTACAAGCCTTTGTAACCATTGCCTCTCATCCTGTAACTACAAGCCTTTGTAACCATTGCCTCTCATCCTGTAACTACAAGCCTTTGTAACCATTGCCTCTCATCCTGTAACTACAAGCTTTTGTAGAAAATTCCTTTCCAGCCTTCTCGTAGACCCCTTCAGGTACTGGAAGGTCATTATCAAGTGTCCCCAGAGCTGCCTTTTCTTCAGGCTGAACAACCCCAACTCCTTCAGCCCGTCCTCATAGCAGAGGTGTTCCAACCACCTGATTGCTTTTGTGGCCCTACTCTGGACTGGCTCCATCAGGTCCATGTTCTTCCTGTATTGTGGGCTCCAGAGCTGGATGCAGTACTACAGGTGAGGTCTCACCAGAGCAAAGCGGCAGAATCACCTCTCTGGATCTGCTAGCAGTGATTCTTTTGATGTATCCCAGGATGTGATTTGTCTTTTGGGCTGCAAGCGTGCACTGTCTGCTCCATATCCAGCTTCTTGTCCGTCAGCACCCCCAAGTCCTTTTCTGCAGAGATGCTTTCTATTGCCTCATCCCCCTGTCTATATTGATAGTGAGGATTGTTCTGACCATATTCTGCAGTAGGCTAGCGTGGGGCAATTTTCTCCTCTGTTATTTCTCATGTCTCCTCTAGGCTGATCTGAGCGAGATAGTTTTAAAATCAGATCATGAAGTTAGTTTCCAAACTCTTTGAGTACATCAATAAGTATAAAAAGTCAGTACACAGATCAAGAACCAGTATTTTCTAGTGAGTGGTTTTATTAGAGCCCCTGCATTCATTGCATCTACATGGACCATTGGGTTGTTCACACATGTAGTAAAACATATGTCCCTACTTCGCACCCTGATGCCTGCCAGCCAGATGGCCTTGGCTGTCGCCCACCAAATAAAAGCAGAAAGAAAACTCAACCTTCCAGCCTTGATTTTTTAAATAGTAAAGGATTTGTAGGCTCTTTTTCCTTCCTCTCTGTGAGTGTCCCAGAGGGGCAGTCGTGATGGGAATCTAAGAGCGAGGCAGCGGTGTTCGCACACACAGACTTTACTCCAAACATTTATGTCATAATAGGAAACAAATCAATAATTAATAGTACCACAGATACAGTTACCTTGCAATTCTCTGGTTCTGACTACCTGTTCTACACTAGGAGTATGAAATGGATATTTTTCCTATATCCTCTCAATTAAGTACTACAAGCAATATACGTGGCCTAATTCATTGATTTTGCAGATTTTTACAGGACTCATAGTGGTGTTAAATAACAAAAGGGTCAAACTGCACACTTAATGACTCTGGCAGAAATAAATAGAAGTCTTTGGCAAAGCTGGATGAGGCACTTAGTGCCATGGTCTAGTTGGTTGGACAGGTCTGGGTGATAGGTTGGACTGGATTGATCTTGGAATTCTCTTCCAGCGTGGTTGATTCTATGATGAACTGTTGGGAGTGCATTTGGGGAATCTCAGTTGATGGGAACCTGTGTTTTCCATTGCAGGAAAAGGAAGATAACTTTGAATCTGTTCAGCTGAAATCTTCAAGATCCCCAAATATATGAAGAATTAATGCTGCCTTCAAAGAAACAAACCTAATTTCTATTTTTACAGGATCATATTTTAAATATATTCTGGCGCACATTGTAGTGGTGATCTTGGTGAGAAATGCTTGGCCATTTAGGAAGAAAGAAGACAGGAACCAAACCAGAAACTTGGAATGCCTTACCAAGTTATTGAGTATGTTGCCAAAAAAGAGAAAGCAGACACTTGGATTCTACAGTGAGGATGAAATTCAACTCAGGAAGAGATACACATTCTGCAAATAACAGGAATTTTTGTTGCATTCACCTGGGCATGCCTCAGGCATGCCATATGATTTATAGGAACCTTTCATTTCCTACCACTCCTTCTGCACATAGTCATATGAAATTATTTTCAGAGAGGCCTGGAACCCCCTGCAGGGGCTGTGTATTTGGTAGCATAACTATGAGTCTCTCTTACAACCCAAATTGTGAATGGTACTTGGAATGAGCCTCAGGTGAGTTTTGAACTTTGGAAAACGCTTTTGACTTTAATGCTTTGGTGGGCTGGATGTTCTCTGCTAGCCTCTAATAGAAGAGGTGTAGTGTTGCACCTGCAAGTTGAGCTCATTCTGATGCCTAAGTCATGGCCATCAGGTTTGGGTTAAAACCTGGTGCTATTAAATTTAAATCTGTCAGCTGAATTTTAGGTCTGGGCCCGGGAATTTTGCAGGCAGTAGCAAGCTCAAAGTCTATAAAGAGAAGGAAAGTGATGCTTACAGTGCAGATCACACTTGTACGTCTCTGTGGAAGCATGTCCTTCCAAGAGAGATCATTGACAGCTTCAGTACCCTCCCTATGTCACTTTTCCCTGAACTCTGTCAATGAAGGAAGAATCTACAAGTCAGAGATCAGCTTTGTCACTTGGGAGGCTGATTAGAAACACTCATCCACCTTTATTCCTGGGCCCACATGAGGAATGAAGATGGATGCCCATGGAACTGAGCATGAGTTACATACTTGCACAAGTCAGCATCTAAATGCTTTCTGCTGTTAATGCAAGTACTTGCTGTGCACGAAGGGCACAAGATGGTGCCTGGAGAACTGGAGACCAGGTGGACTCTTTCATAAAATCAGCCACATTGTAATAGGCATGAGATCTTCATAACATCCACTGGAATAATTTCCTGATATTCCCATTGAGATCAAACTCAAAGGAATCTGAAACTTAAGCAAAAAATATTTGAGTAAACTTATGCAAGACTTGTATAGATCCAGGAGAAAATGAGGAGCAATTCTTGTATTGACCTCTGGTGAGACTCCTATTTCCATTATCACAAATTGATGCGAGCAGTGGCATGCATCAAAACCAGAAAAGACATAATGGGCAGAAATAGTCTTTTTACTATAAGGAATATAGATTTTGGATTTTATATGACTGAACTAGATCTATCAATAAAAGAGGGCCCACTTTGAAGTAAAATTTAAATTAAACTGAATTTTCTGCACTCTAAATATTTTATTATACTATAGATGTGGACAAAAAAAGAAGTTATGAGGTTTAGATTTATTATTATTTTTTTTTCCTATAGTGAAAATTCAGCTTGGTTATTTTATATCTCCAGGCAAAGGCTTTACTCTTTTGCTGGGAGATACTTCAGGCATTTTAACTGAAGTGGTGTACATTTTTCTGTTGTTCTTGAAAAGGCACTTCACTTTCCCAAGGAAGATTTTTATGGGGTATTGTTGAATGTATATTAAATACACATTCCTTTTTGTATATTTTGTACCATTGCACACTTATTATTGTACATCGTATTTGTTGTCCTGATGTCATTTCTATATGGCTGTCAAAGATGAGATGCTCACAGAGTACATGGTTATGGCTTTGGGATTTCACTTCTTGGATCTTTTATGAAGACGGTTTTTATGTTGTTGATTTTTACTCAAGTAGTGTGCTGTAGCGTCAAAGCTATCTATCTGATGGGCATTCATAAAATAAAGTGAAAATATATTTGAAATGTTGGACTTTGAGATGTTTGGTGAAACTGCAGCCTGTCCTGAACGTTACAGGTTTGCAGTGGTGGCTAGAGCTGCGCACTCTGGTCAAATTGCACCTGTATGCATCTCCTTCAATTTTCTTCCCTTCTCTCTCCTCTGTTTTTTTTCCTTTCTTTCTCCATGTGTTTTCCAAGCCACAACTACAATCAATCCTCCAGAATATTGTTTCATCACTGGACCCATATCTCTGTAGTGTCAAAATGGCTTAATTTTTATGAATTTTATTTAATTTGACTTGATACCATGAAGAGTTTATTTGGTTCCTTTCTCTTTCTCTTTTGTTTCCCAAATAAAATTGAGAGTGAAATTGTTTTCGTCATCTCTGACAGAGTTTGCTATATGACCCTTCTCAGCCAAGCTTCCAAAAGGTTTGTCATGATATTGCTGGAAATTCTTCCAGGCAATCTAATAGCACATCTGGTGCAATAGTGGGATTCAAACCAATAATGTACACTTTATTTACCCTAAAATAAGAAAATTGCATTTTCCAATAATTAAGCAAGTTAAAAATTGCATATTTTAGCTGACTTCTGCTGTTCTTTTCACAGTATCACAGTGTCACCAAGGTTGGAAGAGACCTCACAGATGCTTTTCTTTCTCTTAAAGCTATACTAGAGAGGTAAAGTTTCTGTTTTCCCATATGAGGCAAATTTTGGAAGCCTGTAACACTTCATTAAGAACTCAGCTGTCTGTGACCTCTTCTAATACTCTGCCAAAATATACTTACAGCAACCTCCCCTTTTCTCCCCCATGGAATCACATCAGAAACTGTTATTTGATGCCATAAAACAATGTGAATCAGTCTCTTATGTGTTGACTTGATTAAATGGAATGCATTTTAGTGCTGTATTTGCATGCTTTTCTCTGAAATTTGGAGTCAGGCAACTAAACCTCTTTGAGGATTAAGTATATTTTAGTACTGTCTCTGTATAAATTATTAGGAAATTAGCAGAATGTTATTGTCTCAGATGTGACAGTGCTTGCTAGGGAGGAAATGTGCAAAGAATGTGTTTCATCTTGACTCTGATTATGTTAGCTGATAGTTGAGATATATATGATGGTTGCTTAAGACTCAATATTTGGGGAAAATTAAGTGTCTTAGAGCCACAGTGGGGAGTGGAGTAGCTTCAAGGAGCTGTCATCTTTCTTCAAAGAAAGGATTTGACTATTTGCTCCTGAAAAAGAGGTTCTGGAATCTTTGTTAGTAAAGGGGAAAGTTTGCAGTTTTGGGTTTGCCTGTCTTGCCAAATCTGGTAGTACCCACAAGATCAAGGTAATTAATTAATTATAACTAGACAAGACAGAAGCAAACACTGCCATTTAAGAGGCCAGTGGTTGTTGGCTCATCTCCAGCAGTGGCCAACACAAGTGTGTCAATACAAGAGTAAAATGAGCTACACTTGGTGCTGTCACATGAATGAAGATGACATTTCTTCCTAAGCAAGCAGTGTATCTTGAAGCCCAGAGTTCTTAGCTATTCTGGGTGTTGTAACAGGGAATGATAACCTTCAAGAGAAATCTTGTTCTGCTTATCTTTGATGGTGTTTCTCTTAGTCTTTCCCTTTGTATACTTCTGTCACTGAAACCACTTCTTTTTATTTCTTGCTGCTTTTCAGTTCTTGCGAACCATGCTTCTTTGTCAAGCACGTAAGGAGACAGGAACAGAAGTAAAAGGAGGTCAGACTCATTCTGAAATATACAGTGTGTGTCACAATGTAGGTGACATTGACATACCCAGTCATGTGGTTGGTTGTGCCCACACTGAATATATGCAGCAGGAACAAGTGAGACAGGAAAATGGAGTTCATCATAAGTGGTCACTGTGTTTTGGTTGTTTCTCTGGATGTATAGGGTTGGACCTGACCAGGAAGAAGACTTTAAGGTCCCATGTACTGGGAGGCTGGTGCTCTAGAAACACCTAAAAGACACAGATAAGCTGTGTGGATGTGTACCTGAATAAAAGGTATGCAAGAGTGACTTCTCAGGGCTTTGGTGTTATCTACAGCCCGTTCCTGTCTTTGTCTACTTCCATATTTAAAATCCCAATGTACTGGAACTTCATTCTCTTTAGCAGAAGTAACATGCTCAGTTTTCCAGCTCTTTGTAGACAGTGGTGAAGTTGTTAGCTGGCTTGCCTTGTTGACTTTGAAGTAGGGTTTGTTGTGTGCAGGGAAATGACACTTCTGGGGAGAGAGAAGCTTCTTCCTGACCCTGCCATTTCCTTAGAGTCAGGAAAAGTGAGAATGCTGGCATCCCAGATTTCCCTCAGCCTTTGTCTGCTACCCATCTCCTTCATATTGCAAGAACAGCCAAGTCTGGCCTTGGCCACTTCTTCCAGTGGCAAAACTCAACTCTGCCTGTGATGCTGTGAAGCTTAGAGGTGGCTCTGCCCTTTGTATTGCAGACTGCAGGCCTTAATGAGTAATCAATGACATCAAGGAAACTAGACTGTGTCTGGTGATGAACTGAGGACTTGTTCTGATCTACCTTACTCTCAGTAAACTAATTGGTGAAGAATTGCAGTGGAAACCTCTTTAACCAGAGCTGAGAACTCTGGGTAGAGCAAGGATATTTTGGGCATTTTACACTGATTCTTTTTAGGGGGATTTCTTTTGTTCAGGTAGAAGATCATTCTGAAACAGGTGCTAGAGTTTTCAAATTGAAAAGACAATTCCTTTTGAAATGTCTTTGGCTATGACTAAAACCAGTTGTGCCTAATAAATTGAGGAAAAAAAACAAACAAACCACACTATTTTACCATGATCCACTTTGGTTTTGCTTTCGAACTTCACTAAAGGCTTAAAAAAGAAATATCTCATCTTCCAAAAAAAACCCAAACAACCAACAAAAAACTCCACCAAAAAATCCCACAACCCCCCCAATCTTATGCAACCCAACCAAAACCCCCCCAAACCAAGCAAAACAAACAAACAGAAATCGCTTCCAGCCTCCCCAAAAACAAACAGGGAAAACAAACCCAACCAACGAAGAAACAAAAATCCCCCAAACTTTGTTTACTTCACTTTGCCCTGTGATGATTTTTTTTTGAGTCTCATTTCTTTTCATAAACCTTTCTGTGCTCTTGTTTCTGTATCAGAGAGCTCAGGTACTCTGAAATTAGGATTTCTGAATGAAAAACTAATCCTTTTTGCAGGCTACAGTAAGGCATTGTCAATGCTGAGCTAAGCCATGCTCTCCTCTCCAGCATTTCCCTTGCTTGGCTGCATGTGGGGCTCGGAGCTGCGTAATGACTCTTCAGGCTCATGGCCAAGATGCACGGAGATCCCGTCCATCATGCAAGGAACCATGACTGGAACCACTGTGTTTTGAGGTGAACTACTTAAATCTTTACATACAAAAAGACCAGAAAAGATTTATACTCTAAAGCCTAGTTTTACACTAATGGGAGCAGAACCTGTGAACTGTTTTAAATAGAGAAACTAGAATGAGAAATGAGGCAAATGGTTAGGAAGGAAGGAAGAGAGGAAGGAAGCAAGGAAAAGGAAGGAAGGAAGAGAAAGGAAGGAAGGAAGGAAGGAAGGAAGGAAGTGTGCTAGTTTGAGCCTAGCTAGCATGTTTTAGTGAGAAGAACTAGATGATAGCACAGGAAGGAAAAGAAAGAGAAGGAGAGAGAGAAAGAGAGAGAGAGAAGGAAGGAAGAGAAAGGAGGGAAGGAAGAGAAAGGAAGGAAAAGAAAGAAAAAGAGAGAAAGAGAAAAAGGAAGGAAAAGAAAGGAAAGAAGGAAGAAAGGAAGGAAGGAAGAAAGGAAAGAAAGGAAGAAAAAGAAAGAAAAGAAGGAAGGAAAAAAGGAAAGAAAGAAAAGGAAAGAAAGAAAAGGAAGGAAGAAAGAAAGGAAAGGAAGAAAGAATAAAGAGAAAGAGAAAGAAAGGAGGAAAAGAAAGGAAGGAATAAAGGGAAGAAAGACAGAAAGTTTTAGTTTTTCAGGAGTGTGGTGTGCAAAGCCTCTGCCAGACTTTGACATTTTCCTCTTAGTTTTGCTGTGTTTTGAAACTCTATTACTGGAATCATCAGGCAAAACAGGATAATCTGCATCTTTGGATATCCAACAGAGAGTAGTGAAAAATCTTTCCAGACAAAGCCAAGTACAAAAATTTCAGGAGCAATTCAGTCAGGCTGCAACTGCAGAGCTCCATCATATGCCCCCCCTCCCCCCAGCCCATGAAAAATGCATATGCAAGTGGCTTTCCAAACACCTAAGTGTTTGTAACACATGTTCAGACACAAGTGTTGGGCCATTTCCAAATAGTGCTGGTATGAAAGCTCTGGAGCAGTAAGATACTCGCCTGCTATAAATTAGCTTCAGTGATGCCACCTCAGATTCTGGGGATGGAATTCATCTGACACTGTCCTTTTGTTGTCAGTGATCTGAGCAAGTCGTGTTAGCCTTTCTTGTTAATAAAAAAAAGCCTGGATGAGGCACTTAGTGCCATGGTCTACTTGACTGGATAGGGCTGGGTGATAGATTGGACTGGATGATCTCGGAGGTCTCTTCCAACCTGGTTGATTCTATGCTTCTATGATTCTATGATCTCAGCCTAAACTAACAGTCTGAGATAGGCCAGGGGAATTGCATCTAGTCAATTGAGTACAAAGAGAGAAGAGGTTGAAAATCTCCTATTTATACTGCAGACATTGACTGTTAGGTGAGGTGGATTTGACCCTGATTGTTGCTTTCCATAAAAATCCTTAAGAAATCCTCATGGGCTTAGGCATATTTAAGAGCTCCATGAAGATAATATAGATGCATTATCATCAAATATTCTGACCTTTAGCCATACTGTGAGCAGCCTCTCACCCCATAAAGGAGCACACAAAGGTCAAATATAATGTAGCTGCCTGACTTGACCTGCCCTAAAGAGGTATTGATTTAGAAAGAAGCTGTTTTGGGGGAACAGTCAGTGGACTTTTTTTGCTAGACAGCATTTTTTGACTGTGAAACCTATTGCAGAAATGTAGACATCAAGACATGTTTGCTGGTGGACATGTGGATGTCCAAAAAGTTAGGCGTCTATTTGTGAGTAGGAATTTTTAGAACCTGCATCTTTAACTTTTGCATTCCTTTGAAAGTTCAGAACTAAGGATGTGAACCTTTCCAGAAATGTGTAAAACCCTTTACAAGAGCAGCAGAATTGGGGTCTAGAAAGCTTGTGTATCCAACAGCATGCATCTGTTGTGTCTGTCGTTCAAGCTTTAGTGGTGTCTTTGAAGTCAGTGAGAATTTAGCTATTGACCTCAGCTGGAATGAGATCAACGAGAGCAAGCTCTTAGGTAAATATGCCCAGACACATTAATCAAAGGTGTATTTGTTTCCTTAATGACTTTTGGGCCAAGCAGAAGAGAGGATTTCAGAGGGCAGGGCAGCTTTAAAAGTGCAGTTAGAGAACTCTTTAAACCTATTTTGCAATTGTGTAAGTAGGTGCTGTGTGTGTTGAATTTTTTGGTTTGAATGTAAAGGTCACCTGAAAGATGTATGTAAGTGTCTGCTGCATTTCTCTTTTTGGACTTTTTTGATCTCTCTCTCTTTGTTTCTCCAATTACCTTTCACAGCACTCTTCATGCAGACAAACTGAACCAGCTTTGTCTTGGCTGGAGATATAAAACAGCCTTTGCTAATTTTCTGGCAGACTTTCTCCCACCTCTTTCCACCCTAATCTAAAATCTTTGTCTTTTATATGCTACGCATCTCTTGTGAGCATGATAGCATTAATTCATGCCAAGTGAGTAAACCAATGACAAAAAGGTTTTTTGTATCTCCTTGAGATGCAGATAGGCTTTATTTCACTTTTGAAAAGGAGTCTACATTTTAATAACAAAAAGGACAGTTGGGATACTTTAAGAATGTAGACTTCACCCTGACAGCACATTCACCGAAAGCATGTACGAGGTATGGATTGTGTAACATAGGCACAGACCCACACGCGGGTCTGTGTGCATACACACTAGTACTGCAGACATTTTATCCTTCTCACAGAATGTATCTGCTTGGAAGAGACCTCAAAGATCATCCAGTCCAACCCTCAACCCAGCACTGAAGGATCAACACTAAACCACAAATCTAAGCTCCAGATTCAGACGTTGCTTGAACACCTCCAGGGATGGCGACTCCATCACTGTCCTGGGCAGACCATTCTCATTTCTGATAATCAATTCAGTGAATAAATATTTCCTAACATCCAGCCTAAGCCTCCCCTGGCACGGCTTGTAAGCAGTTCTTCTAGTCCTGTCACTTGACACCAAGGGGCTGGCCCCGTCCTCACTCCAACCTCCCTTCCAGTACTTCTAAAGAATGTAACCTCCTCATAGACAATATGCTCCAGGCCCTTCACCAGCCACGCGCTGCTCTCTGGGTGCTCTCCAGCACCTAAAAGCCCTTCCTATACTGAGGAGCCCAGAACTGAACACAGCAGTCAGGGTGTGACCTCACCAGTGCCAAGCACAGGAGGATGATCACCTTCCTGTTCCTGCTGGCCACTGTGTTTCTAATACAAGCCAGGATGCCATGTCCTGTCCTGGCGTCTAGAGAAATGTAATGACCTTGAGGGAGGAAGAAACAAAAATGAAACCATGCTGAAAAACTTTTATCTTTTTATTATTGGTGCCTTTACATTAATACTGCTGTTTTGTGCTGAGAAAACCAATCTGTTACACGTAAGGTAACTGTAATATACAACATAGAAATGAAGTCTAAGTTAATTACAACAAGGAGCTACAAAAAAATTTCGTAGGAAAGAAGTCACCTAACATTGCAACTGTGCTTGCCACAAATCACTCCCTTACTGCAGGACTATGCACATGGTGAGCCATGGTTATTTACATGTCCCTTATGACCATTAACAACAGAAGGGCTAAAATCAGTCTAAAAATTCCCAGAACATCACTATATACTGTACAATCCTCAAAAATAATTTATTACACTGTTTCTAAAAAAAGAGACTAGTTTTGTTTTGATTCCTTTTGTTTTCTGATATTTTCTCAAGTGCACAACATGTGCAAAATTTTGCCTAACAGTCTAAAAACTCAAGAACTGAACTGCAAGTCACAATCACAGAGATGAAGTGGTGGAGTCCAGAACTTCCCTTCCGTTGCAGACCGTCGGTACGTACATACTGGCAGATGCTGAAAGAGAATGAGAGGAGAAAATAGTTGACTTCAGAGTGACAAAAAACTTACAACACAGAGGACTGGAATTTGTACTGGTCTGGACCATCTCATCCAGTTTAATCTAGAGGCCCGATGACAGGACACTGTGAGGTGACTGCCAGCAGTGAAGCTAGTGGAGGTGCCGCATGCACCTCTGGAAAGCACTTGGGATTTGAGGCTGAGGTATCCTCTGGAGGAACCCGATTGGTCTTTTCTGACCATTGATAGCACTTAAGGTGACTAAGCTTCTCTGAGAAGTGTTCAAATGAATGCTATGACATTTCTGCTGATGATTCTGGGTCTCACTTTATAGCACTTTGCACGGTGGTGTTGGTTAATACAGGTAGATATCCCTGTAGCATAAAGAGTGAGCCTTTGGATTCTCTGTGTGTTGCAAGAAATGCTAAGATTCGATCCTTTGAGCTTTTAGGTGACTGGAATGAACATTCCTGTAATAAAACCTTTGCATTTTTATATCCAGAAGAGAATCTACTTCTGCACATTAGGCATGTGTTTCAATCTACTTTTTAAAATAAAAAGAAATTTAAAGAAGAAAAAAATCTGAGTACACTTTTTGAATTCAAAAATTTTTGAATAACTGAATTAAATATTGAATAATGAAAGATATTTTTGAATAACTGAATCTGAAAATGTAATTATTTTTAAACTTATCTGAGAATATTTTCTGGCCATAACACCCTTCATTTCTATGGGCTCTGGATCAGAACCGAATATGCATCCAGAGGTGAGGACCACATTCTGATATGCTTTTCTCTCTTGCCTAATATTTTATAGAACAGGTTTTCATTGCTTCTGTGACAATTGTATCTGAATACAGGAATCTGTTTCTAAATGATTGAATTTGAGTATAGGAATCTGTTTCTAAATATGTTTGAATTTTGACTGTAGGGTATATCCTGTTCTGCTAAAGCCTTGTGGATTTTAATTTAAAAGCAAGCTGGCTTGTCACTCTTTGTTAAAATCATCCGTTGGGCATCAGGAATCTGTTTTCAGATACTCCTGTGACATCTGCTCACATCACCATAAAGCTGTTTTGTGAAAGATACATTAGGTTAATGATAACAGTGACCCAGAGAAATGTGATGCCTTCATCAAAGACAACACATGGCAAGCAATGACTTAGTAAACTCGATCATCCAATGTAAAAAGCAATTTATGCAGCTGACAAGGGTGTGCTCAACCTTCCAAAACTGGTGCTGGCTACAAAGTTAGTTGCAGACTGGTTCTTCAAAGGTGATCAACATCATTTGTAGAACAAATCATTCTTTCTTCAAATCAGCTGCTATGTCTAATGATTTCATTCACTGAACAAAAATGGAAAACAGAACTGCTTTAAAAAGAGAAATTCAGAGGCAGCTGCTGGACTAACCTGCTGCAGAAGGCAAAGACGTATCGGTGATAAACAGGAGAGCCAGGAATGAGACCCTGCTCTGAATTTAGGTTGATGTAGTTTGATTTCTTCTATTTGTTGTGGGTGAAGGTTATAAAAACAGCCGTGGGTAAGTAAAAGAGCACAGGGCATCATGCTTCTGATTTTGTGCAACTGAACCATCAGATTTATATTCAGCTTTTAACTAGATATACTATGGCAACACATTGACCTGAACATTTTATTATTGTTGTTATTCTTATTTCTGATTATTGCTGCTGAATAGAAAAATCAATACTGCTTAGGAGACCTAATTCGGATTGGTGTTCTACTGCAGTATGACTACAGGCAAAAGCATTTTGTTTATGTGAACATCAGTCACCCACCAAGAACGTTTTTAGCTTCAGGGTTTGTTTCAAAATCCAACACACTGAAGAGCATGCATAGTATGGTAACTGAGTCAGGAAGTGGTCAAAGCTGGACAGAGAAATATGGTGTCAGGTGAGAAATGAGTTGGCTTGACTTTTGGGTTCCCAGGTGTTGTGGTAGGCCTGATAGGCCCAAAATAGGCTTATACACGTCCTGCCTTGCCTAGGCATGTTTTTAAGCTCCACCAGAGAGGCAAGCGTGGGAAATGGACACAAAAAAACCTGTAGCCACTGAGTCTGGCCTGCCCAGGGTCCTGTGGTGTAAGGTACATACACTTAGCTTGTGCCTGCCTAGTGCAAGGCCTGTGCTTTTCCCAAATTAGGCTTTGCCTAATATAGTATGGTTTGGCTATTCCTTGTCCAAAGGGCAATTAATCTCAACCCACATTGATAAAAGGAGATACGCAGGTGAACAACCTGCTTTGCTTCCCTGCTCTTTGCCATTCTCTCTCTGCTGTGCACAGCCCTGCTGCTGTTGCACTCTGCCTTATTGCTTGGCTGGTAAGCTCCACTGCTGCGAGTTACCAGGAGCAGACCCTGGATGCCTGCAGATGATCAGCCTGTGTAGCCAGCATGACATCATGCTGAGACTGCACAACATCCTGCCTTCTGCACCTGAAGGTTCTGCTTAGAATTCCTGGACATATACACAGATCATCCAGAAGGAGCCAGGAGACAAGGTCAGAGATTGTCTCTGCCTTTCCCCGGGAGCCAGGGGAAAGTCCCCTGAAAGCATTTAGGCAATGTCAGGACTGTGGCTAGCCCCCGTGAGGGTAACAATAATAATTTATGAGTAAATGCTTAAATGCCTCTTTGTAATTCTCCATTGCCTCCTGCCATAGAGCAGGAAGAGCTTGAGTCTATCTACTGGGCAAACAGCATTTGACGGTGGAATCTTCTCTTCCAGTTCAACTGATGTTTTTATATTTTGCTGCTTATTGCTAGATCTAGGTATTATCCATAGGATGTTTCTGTGACTGTGTAAGAACCAAAATATTGTTAAAACCAGTGGCTGGGGGTGGCGAGAGTTCTGAGTAGCAAAATTAATAAACAATATTAATTTTGGAAAGTATCATCTCACCTCAATTAATTTCCCCTCCACACCACCAGGCTTCCTCCCAGGGACATACCTCTGTTGTAGTCCTGGGAGACAGTAACTCGATAGATGTCTTCACAGTGAAAGTCCATCTCTCTTGAGACTGAACAGAAGATTTTACCTTTCCTTGCAGACCTCAGCCATGTTAATTGCTGACCTTGTAGGGTTCTGAGTTTCACATTTTGTGTTATTGCAGGAGCCAAGGGATTCCCTGAAATACTGCTGGATCTGCTAGAAACACTTCACCTCCATTCTACCTTGTGTTGAGGCCAAAAAAACTTGGGCCACATGACCAGAAGTCTTGATTTGGCTGCAATTCGTGCTTTAGATCTTCTCTTTCCTGGCAGCCCCTCATTCATTATGCTTTGATAATGCAAGGCAAAGGAACAGAGGTAAAATTTGCTGTCTACAACTACTTGAAGGGAGGTTGT
Source organism: Tricholaema leucomelas (assembly GCA_013400475.1). Taxonomy (NCBI): domain Eukaryota; kingdom Metazoa; phylum Chordata; class Aves; order Piciformes; family Lybiidae; genus Tricholaema lacrymosa; species Tricholaema leucomelas. The sequence goes on along the minus strand of WAAF01016177.1, from coordinate 161,634 downwards.
AGCCAGGTGGGGATTGGTCTCTTCTCCCAGGCAACCAGCAATAGAACAAGGGGACACAGTCTCAGGTTGTGTTGGAGGAGGTCTAGGCTGGATGTTAGGAGGAAGTTCTTCCCAGAGTGATTTGCCATTGGAATGGGCTGCCCAGGGAGGTGGTGGAGTCACCGTCCCTGGAGGTGTTCAGGAAAAGCCTGGATGAGGCACTTAGTGCCATGGTCTAGTTGACTGGCTAGGGGTGGGTGCTAGGTTGGACTGGATGAACTTGGAAGTCTCTTCCAACCTGTTTGATTCTATGATTCTAAAATGCAAGAGCGCAGCACTGCTGAGGGAACTTTGTAGTATGTCTACATAGTGAAGAACAAGCAGGTTCAAACTTGCTTTCTCTCTGTCTCTACTCATGCTCACAGCTGGGCAACTGTGAGTTAATCATAATAAAAGGGGGTATTTTGAAACAAGGATCTGGGAGAATAAATTCTGAGAGAGAAAATTTACCAGTCTGGCTTTAAGAGTTGGCTTCATGTCTTTTTCTGCCCCTGTGGAGAATGCCTGGAGGAGCTTGAGTCAGTTTGCAACTCTCCATGTGGACATAACCTGGATGAATGACACCTTCTGGGTGTAAAAGCTCGGCCTGAATCATGTAGGTACTTAAGGCAGAGCTGAGCTTTCTGGTACGTTTTATGAGTGCTGACCTCCTACTTTATAGGAACATCTCTAGCTAGCCCAGGAAAACTGAGGAGCATGCTAATGGGGAGAACACTGCAAGGAAAGCAAAGCTTATATGGCAACTATGCCAAACATGAATTTTAGATGGGGGGAAAGAAAGGAAAAGAAAAAGAGAGAGGAAATGGATATCTACGTTTTAAAATGCATCATACACCTGGGTAGGTATATATCCTGCCTCTCTTTAGCCTAAATCTGTATTCTTTTGTATTCCACACTTCAGCTGTCAAAATGATCAAAGCCTGATGCCTTTAAAACCAGTCAGGTATTCATCTCTGCTTGCTTTCTGCAGAGCATGCAGCAGAAAAAAGGAGATTTATTCAAATGGCTGCGTGAGGTGCTCAGCCCAGGTTTCATGACCACCACCACACTGCAGCTTATGAAACCGACCACTGACTTAGGTCCTCCCTTCACCGCTCAGTTTAGGGATATAACTGCGATGCACATTCAGAGATGAAACTTAATGTTACCCAAGAGCAACATGTGTGCCACTTACCTTTTCTCACAGTGTTTGACAAGTTAAAAATTAAGAGTTACTCACTATTCATGACTCACACCTTGAGTCCTGTGTCTAGTTCTGGGCCCCTCAATTCAAGAGAGATGTGGATACTGGAACATGTAGCAACAAAGCTGGTGGAAGGCATGGAACACAGCCCTGTGAGGAGAGGCTGAGGGAGCTGGGGTTGTTTAGCCTGGAGAAGAGGAGGCTCAGGGGTGGCCTCATTGCTGTCTACAACTACCTGAAGGGAGGTTGTAGCCAGGTGGGGGTTGGTCTCTTCTGCCAGGCAACCAGCAACAGGACAAGGGGACACAGTCTTAAATTGTGCTGGGAGAGGTCTAGGCTGGATGTTAGGAGGAAGTTCTTGACAGAGATAGTGATTGGCATTGGAATGGGCTGCTCAGGTGCTGTCCTTGGAGCTGTTGAAGAAAAGACTGGATGAGGCACTTAGTGCCATGGTCCTGTTGACAGGATAGGGCTGGGTGCTAGGTTGGACTGGATGATTTTGGAGGTCTCTTCCAACCTGGTTGATTCTATGAATTCTAGGTATTTTATGTCATTAATGACTGAGGGAATGAAGAGGTGGTGGCAGCCCTGAGATGCGAAGTAGCTGGGAATTCATGGGGCAGGAAACACACTGCCTATTCAAGCAGCTTGATTACTCCTGTCCTCTAAAGCTCTGAGACTGGAAAAGAACCAGATTTTTGGATATTATTGTTACTAGAATAGCCTGGAGCTAATTTCGATCAGTTTCACATTAAGCAGTTTCTGACTGATGAAAACACTATCAAGAGCAAAATAAAACCAAGCTAACAGCCCCAGGACTGATGAGAAGAATATTTTAGAGACGGATTAGAGGCAGTTTGGATGACAGGGTTTTTTTTGAGGTTTATAAATGACTAAACATTTAAGGGGGGAAAAAATAACAAGGAAGAAAATTTACTTAAAATAATTTGCAAGTAAATGGACCACAGTAAAGGAAAAGCTTCCTTTCTAAAAATATTGGTGTTGTGATAGTGAATTTAAAGAGTTATTTTCCCAAGTAGTTGTCCTAGATGGAAACAGCAGGATTTCCCCCATTCTATGATGTGGATATTTTAGTCCCACATCTAGCTCCATGTTTTGCCACTGTTGAAAAGGACCAGCAAAGACAAGCAGCACTTATTCAAGCTACACCAGGGGAAATTTAGGCTTGAGGTGAGGAGAAAGTTCTTCACTGAGAGAGTCATTGGACACTGGAATGGGCTGCCCAGGGAGGTGGTGGAGTCGCTGTCCCTGGAGCTGTTCAAGGCAGGATTGGACGTGGCACTTGGTGCCATGGTCTAGCCCTGAGCTCTGTGGTAAAGGGTTGGACTTGATGATCTATGAGGTCTCTTCCACCCTTGGTAATACTGTGATACTGTGATAGATGGAAGCAGTAAATGACTGCAGCCACCTCTCTAAACAATGAAGTAGCAAGAGAATATAACATTGGATTTTCATGCTTGCTTTGATATCTTAAAGCTACCTGAAAAAGTAGGCTTTCAAGGATGCCTTCTTGCTGCATGAATGCTTGCACACACACAGAGGTATCATTCAGCCGTTATTACAAATGTCAAAACTGAAATTCAATCCTGTACAGAATTAATTAAAAAGGTTTTGACTAAAACTTGGAAAGACCACTTATACAAAATTCAGAAGGAAAGAAAATAATCTCATGGGATTTACCACTTCATCAAGGGACCCAGCTTCTAAAGATTATTGGGAATTCATCCAGCCCTTTTGGGAGAGCTCTGCACTTTGGGTGCTTAGGGCCATCCCATCTCTGTTGGTTTAAGTTTCCCATAAGAAGGAGATGTTCTTTGGTGTCAGGGCAGCATGCAGTCCTGCCTCTGATGAGATCAAAGGTGAGTAAAGCCGCGTGGGTGCCTTTTTAAGAGAGCCTGGGCATTCATGCACAGTATTCATGCACAGCATGGGCCACTGGGATGATCAGAGGGCTGGAGCACCTCTCCCAGGAGAACAGACTGCAAGAGTTGAGGCTGTTCAGTTTGGAGAAGAGGAGGCTCCCAGGTGACCTTATTGTGGCGTTCCAGTATCTGAAGGGGGCCTACAAAAAAGCTGGGGAAGGACTTTTCAGGATTTCAGGGAGTGACAGGACTAGGGGGAATGGAGCCAAGCTGGAGATGGGTAGGTTCAGACTGGATGTGAGGAGGAAGTTGTTCAGCATGAGAGTGGTGAAAGCCTGGAATGTGTTGCCCAGGAAGGTGGTTGAGGCCCCATCCCTGGAGGTGTTTAAGGCCAGGCTGGATGGGGCTGTGGCCAGCCTGATCTAGGGTAGGGTGTCCCTGCCTACGGCGCGGGGCCGGGGGGAGGGGTTGGATCTTTGTGTTCCCTTCCAACCCTGACTGATTCTGTGCTTCTGTGATTCTATTCTATGATTTGTGTTGGGAGAGCCAGAGATGGCTTCCTCTCGATCCCTAACAATGTGATACACACAGAGCAGGATGCCCTGGAGGTCCCGTGTACCCCAGAAATTTCCTCTCCCTCTGTGGTTTGAATGGGAGAGGAAACAGGCGCGAACAGACCTGTTTCACCCACCCCTGCCCTGCAGGCGTGAAGGGGGGGGAGCAGGGGGACCCTTCCGGCACGAGGGGCGCCCCGTGCCGGGCCCGCGCTGCACTCGGCTGAGGACTGGCTGTGTGCTCTTCGCGCCTAGGCAGTGCTAACGGCTCTCTGTCCAGGA